>OY720348.1:57325460-57921409 GCA_963082975.1 Labia minor | reverse complement strand
CTTTTTTTTTACAAATTTGTATATCATACAAATCCTTTCAAATAAATGTCACCAATCAAAATAGGCTTATTTAAACTTTTGTAAGTAATATCGGGCTTAAATTGTATAGAATCGAAATAATTTCAAATACATAGATGATATTCCCTGAATTAAATTTAAATTTAACCGAAATTTTTGCATTATACTCTAATCGTAAAATAAATATCATATTTAATATTAATTATCTTCCTTTCTCTAAATTTACAATTTACATTATTTATAGCTTATCTCAAAGTTCAAATAAACGTGATTCTCTTTATATTTAATCTAATATTAAAGCATAATCTTTCTATAAGCTATTTGAAATGAAAAATTCAATGCGTTCTTTTTAAAATTTTGTTGTTTATCTTTAGAAGAATTTCGGGAGATTTTTTTAAATAAAATATATTCGAATAAGAGTGTTTAAAATAAAATAAGGGCAGCAAAAGTGTTATTATTTGAAAATAATTATTTACTCTACAGGTTTTCAAACTATCATCATTAAGAAATATTAATATTAATGATATAAATTTTATATACTTTTGAAAAAATATTATACTGATTTAGTACATATCCCGCCATCTATTGCGATTAGTGTTCACTCCATTTAAAAGTTTTATTTTAAAATATTATTTTCAATATTATTCTCTTTAAGTATGTATATATATAGAGCAATAATTAAAATTAAATAATTTATAATTAAACTGATTTATGTATTTATTAAAGCTTTTGTGGTTATTTTGATAATTATTAAGAGAATTTTTATTAAAAGACCACATTATTTGTATAAAATTATTTATTAAATTAAAATAATTGTACAACGTTTCAACTGCTTATTCTGCAGTCGTTTTCAAGTAACCGTACGCTTGCTCCGATTCAAGCGGACTGATGCATGTCGGGACACGTCACCTCTTATATAGGCAGTGATATTGGCGCCAATTTTTGGCTCCAATTTTTACCGCCAATTCTTAATCTCAACATGAAGTCAGCAGCAATTGTCAAAGCAAGCGTTTACAATCAAGAAGTATGATAGTGCATTATGTCTCTAAAATGAAGATACTAAATTATTTCCATAATCAAGATATATACACAAATACACATTAGATTAATTATATTTAATTTAATCTGACAAATTTTACTCATCCAACACTATGTTCCACATCTTATTAAGTCTATATCCATCCTCTTTGTTAATATTATTGGGATGATTATCAATTTCTATAGATTCTTTTATTTTTCTTTTCCACCAATTATTTTCAATATGAAGTGTTTCTACATTATCTAAATTTATTTTATGTCCTGTTGTTAAGGCATGTTCTGCAATTGCTGATTGATTTGGATGTTTCAATCTAATGGCTCTCTTATGTTCAGACAGTCTTGTAGAAATCTTTCTACTTGTTTCACCAATGTATACTTTTTTGCATTCACAAGTTACCTTATAAACTCCATTATTTTCGTTTTTAATTTTGTCTTTTATATTTGAGGTGAGAGAAGACATTTGTTTATGAGGTTTATATGTTACTCTGATGTTGTGTTTCCTCAATTTTGACGCTATTTTTTCTGTTGTTCCTTTTATATAAGGTAATGTTATTTGTGATCTGTATATTGGTTTTTCATTTTCATTTTTGATTTCTGTCTTTTTTGTTTTACTGAATTTCCTAATTTCATATTCCGAGAAGCCATTGTTTATGAAAGCTTCCTTCAATCGTTGTTTTTCTTTTTTAATGTTTTCATTTGAGCATATCTCTTCGGCTCTTTTGTGCAGTGTTTTTATCACTCATATTTTTGTGATGGATGGTGGTGGGAATCTGCGTGGATATATCTGTTGGTGTGAGTTGTTTTCCTGAAAATATCAAACCTTAATCTATTCTGTTTCTTTTTAATTAATACATCAAGAAACGGTAACTCTTCATTTATTTCCCATTCAACGCTTAGTTTTATATTTTTATGTAAATTATTTGCTGCTTCTACAAATTTAACTAAAGAATCCTTACCATGAGGCCAAATCATCAAAATATCATCCACATATCTAAGAAACAGTTTTGGTTTCTTTATTGCATTATTGACCAATTTTGATTCAAATTCTTCCATGAATATGTTAGCGAATACTGGGCTTAGTGGACTACCCATAGCACATCCTTCTTTTTGCTTATAAATCTTTTTATCATAAATAAAGTATGTAGATTTTTGGCAAAATTCTATTAATTCGAGAGTATTTTTATCTAATGTAATGTTTGATTTTATAATCTCAATGGTCTCGTCAATAGGAACATTTGTGTACAAGGAGTCCACATCCAGACTCACCAATATATCATTTTTTGTAATTTCTACTTTTGATAACATTTCTACTAAGTGGGTGGAATTTTTAACGTATGAAAAATTAGTACCTGTAAATGGTTTTAACAAATGTGCTAGATATTTTGATGAGTTGTAAGTCACTGAATTGATTTGACTAACTATTGGTCTTAAAGGTTTGTTGGTTTTATGGATTTTGGGATTACCGTATATTTTTGGTATTTGTGGATCTTTCGGTTTTAATTTATCTTTATCTTTTTCCTCAATAGGTAGATTCTTTATTATTGATTTTAGTTTTCTACAGAATTTATCCGTTGGATCTTTTTTCTGTATTTCGTAGGTAGAAGAATTCAAAATATTTTCCATTTTTTGTTTATAATCCACTGTATTCATTACAACAGTGGCGTTACCTTTGTCGGCAGGGATAATCTTTAGAGAGTCATCGTTTCTAATTTCCTTCAGAGCACGCATCTCAGATTTTGTCAAATTTGGTTTGGGTGGTTTAGCATTTTTCAGTATGTTAATCGTATCAAATCTAATTTCCTCTGCAATGTTGTTTGGTAAGTTATATAAGGATGATTCAATTGAACTAACTATCTCAATTTTTGGAATTTTATTCGGTGCTATGGAGAACTTTGGTCCTTTTGCTAACACTGAGATGGTATTTTTGTCAAGACTTTTATTTGATAGATTGACTACTAATTTGTTATTATCAAAATTCTGAATAGATGTTTTAGTCTTATTGAATGAAAGTTTATCAAATTTTGATTTTTGAATATCGGTTTGTTTTTTATGTGTAAATTTAAAGTGTGTCTGGGATACGTGCTGCAAATAAGAAATTTCTTCCTGGGTTAAAACAGATTTTAGATTATTATATATATTGAATAAATCAGTGTCTAATGTAAATAAAACTTGCCTGATATTTGTGATGCGTTCTCGTAACAGAGCCAAACTAGCATTATTATATATGCTAGTCGCTCTTTTTGTGTATACAACTCGCTTAATATAAAAGCCTTTTGGTATAATATCTTGATTACGACATCTTTTTAAGAAATTCAAAGAACTTAATAATTTTGCTTTTTTAACAATTAATCCATCATAACTCCTTACCTGCTTTTGAATTTTTAGGTTATATTTCTCATAAATGTATTTATTAAAGCTTTTGTGGTTATTTTGATAATTATTAAGAGAATTTTTATTAAAAGACCACATTATTTGTATAAAATTATTTATTAAATTAAAATAATTGTACAACGTTTCAACTGCTTATTCTGCAGTCGTTTTCAAGTAACCGTACGCTTGCTCCGATTCAAGCGGACTGATGCATGTCGGGACACGTCACCTCTTATATAGGCAGTGATATTGGCGCCAATTTTTGGCTCCAATTTTTACCGCCAATTCTTAATCTCAACATGAAGTCAGCAGCAATTGTCAAAGCAAGCGTTTACAATCAAGAAGTATGATAGTGCATTATGTCTCTAAAATGAAGATACTAAATTATTTCCATAATCAAGATATATACACAAATACACATTAGATTAATTATATTTAATTTAATCTGACAAATTTTACTCATCCAACACTATGTTCCACATCTTATTAAGTCTATATCCATCCTCTTTGTTAATATTATTGGGATGATTATCAATTTCTATAGATTCTTTTATTTTTCTTTTCCACCAATTATTTTCAATATGAAGTGTTTCTACATTATCTAAATTTATTTTATGTCCTGTTGTTAAGGCATGTTCTGCAATTGCTGATTGATTTGGATGTTTCAATCTAATGGCTCTCTCATGTTCAGACAGTCTTGTAGAAATCTTTCTACTTGTTTCACCAATGTATACTTTTTTGCATTCACAAGTTACCTTATAAACTCCATTATTTTCGTTTTTAATTTTGTCTTTTATATTTGAGGTGAGAGAAGACATTTGTTTATGAGGTTTATATGTTACTCTGATGTTGTGTTTCCTCAATTTTGACGCTATTTTTTCTGTTGTTCCTTTTATATAAGGTAATGTTATTTGTGATCTGTATATTGGTTTTTCATTTTCATTTTTGATTTCTGTCTTTTTTGTTTTACTGAATTTCCTAATTTCATATTCCGAGAAGCCATTGTTTATGAAAGCTTCCTTCAATCGTTGTTTTTCTTTTTTAATGTTTTCATTTGAGCATATCTCTTCGGCTCTTTTGTGCAGTGTTTTTATCACTCCATATTTTTGTGATGGATGGTGGTGGGAATCTGCGTGGATATATCTGTTGGTGTGAGTTGTTTTCCTGAAAATATCAAACCTTAATCTATTCTGTTTCTTTTTAATTAATACATCAAGAAACGGTAACTCTTCATTTATTTCCCATTCAACGCTTAGTTTTATATTTTTATGTAAATTATTTGCTGCTTCTACAAATTTAACTAAAGAATCCTTACCATGAGGCCAAATCATCAAAATATCATCCACATATCTAAGAAACAGTTTTGGTTTCTTTATTGCATTATTGACCAATTTTGATTCAAATTCTTCCATGAATATGTTAGCGAATACTGGGCTTAGTGGACTACCCATAGCACATCCTTCTTTTTGCTTATAAATCTTTTTATCATAAATAAAGTATGTAGATTTTTGGCAAAATTCTATTAATTCGAGAGTATTTTTATCTAATGTAATGTTTGATTTTATAATCTCAATGGTCTCGTCAATAGGAACATTTGTGTACAAGGAGTCCACATCCAGACTCACCAATATATCATTTTTTGTAATTTCTACTTTTGATAACATTTCTACTAAGTGGGTGGAATTTTTAACGTATGAAAAATTAGTACCTGTAAATGGTTTTAACAAATGTGCTAGATATTTTGATGAGTTGTAAGTCACTGAATTGATTTGACTAACTATTGGTCTTAAAGGTTTGTTGGTTTTATGGATTTTGGGATTACCGTATATTTTTGGTATTTGTGGATCTTTCGGTTTTAATTTATCTTTATCTTTTTCCTCAATAGGTAGATTCTTTATTATTGATTTTAGTTTTCTACAGAATTTATCCGTTGGATCTTTTTTCTGTATTTCGTAGGTAGAAGAATTCAAAATATTTTCCATTTTTTGTTTATAATCCACTGTATTCATTACAACAGTGGCGTTACCTTTGTCGGCAGGGATAATCTTTAGAGAGTCATCGTTTCTAATTTCCTTCAGAGCACGCATCTCAGATTTTGTCAAATTTGGTTTGGGTGGTTTAGCATTTTTCAGTATGTTAATCGTATCAAATCTAATTTCCTCTGCAATGTTGTTTGGTAAGTAGTAAGGTAAGTAAGAATCATCCTTATATAACTTACCAAACAACATTGCAGAGGAAATTAGATTTGATACGATTAACATACTGAAAAATGCTAAACCACCCAAACCAAATTTGACAAAATCTGAGATGCGTGCTCTGAAGGAAATTAGAAACGATGACTCTCTAAAGATTATCCCTGCCGACAAAGGTAACGCCACTGTTGTAATGAATACAGTGGATTATAAACAAAAAATGGAAAATATTTTGAATTCTTCTACCTACGAAATACAGAAAAAAGATCCAACGGATAAATTCTGTAGAAAACTAAAATCAATAATAAAGAATCTACCTATTGAGGAAAAAGATAAAGATAAATTAAAACCGAAAGATCCACAAATACCAAAAATATACGGTAATCCCAAAATCCATAAAACCAACAAACCTTTAAGACCAATAGTTAGTCAAATCAATTCAGTGACTTACAACTCATCAAAATATCTAGCACATTTGTTAAAACCATTTACAGGTACTAATTTTTCATACGTTAAAAATTCCACCCACTTAGTAGAAATGTTATCAAAAGTAGAAATTACAAAAAATGATATATTGGTGAGTCTGGATGTGGACTCCTTGTACACAAATGTTCCTATTGACGAGACCATTGAGATTATAAAATCAAACATTACATTAGATAAAAATACTCTCGAATTAATAGAATTTTGCCAAAAATCTACATACTTTATTTATGATAAAAAGATTTATAAGCAAAAAGAAGGATGTGCTATGGGTAGTCCACTAAGCCCAGTATTCGCTAACATATTCATGGAAGAATTTGAATCAAAATTGGTCAATAATGCAATAAAGAAACCAAAACTGTTTCTTAGATATGTGGATGATATTTTGATGATTTGGCCTCATGGTAAGGATTCTTTAGTTAAATTTGTAGAAGCAGCAAATAATTTACATAAAAATATAAAACTAAGCGTTGAATGGGAAATAAATGAAGAGTTACCGTTTCTTGATGTATTAATTAAAAAGAAACAGAATAGATTAAGGTTTGATATTTTCAGGAAAACAACTCACACCAACAGATATATCCACGCAGATTCCCACCACCATCCATCACAAAAATATGGAGTGATAAAAACACTGCACAAAAGAGCCGAAGAGATATGCTCAAATGAAAACATTAAAAAAGAAAAACAACGATTGAAGGAAGCTTTCATAAACAATGGCTTCTCGGAATATGAAATTAGGAAATTCAGTAAAACAAAAAAGACAGAAATCAAAAATGAAAATGAAAAACCAATATACAGATCACAAATAACATTACCTTATATAAAAGGAACAACAGAAAAAATAGCGTCAAAATTGAGGAAACACAACATCAGAGTAACATATAAACCTCATAAACAAATGTCTTCTCTCACCTCAAATATAAAAGACAAAATTAAAAACGAAAATAATGGAGTTTATAAGGTAACTTGTGAATGCAAAAAAGTATACATTGGTGAAACAAGTAGAAAGATTTCTACAAGACTGTCTGAACATGAGAGAGCCATTAGATTGAAACATCCAAATCAATCAGCAATTGCAGAACATGCCTTAACAACAGGACATAAAATAAATTTAGATAATGTAGAAACACTTCATATTGAAAATAATTGGTGGAAAAGAAAAATAAAAGAATCTATAGAAATTGATAATCATCCCAATAATATTAACAAAGAGGATGGATATAGACTTAATAAGATGTGGAACATAGTGTTGGATGAGTAAAATTTGTCAGATTAAATTAAATATAATTAATCTAATGTGTATTTGTGTATATATCTTGATTATGGAAATAATTTAGTATCTTCATTTTAGAGACATAATGCACTATCATACTTCTTGATTGTAAACGCTTGCTTTGACAATTGCTGCTGACTTCATGTTGAGATTAAGAATTGGCGGTAAAAATTGGAGCCAAAAATTGGCGCCAATATCACTGCCTATATAAGAGGTGACGTGTCCCGACATGCATCAGTCCGCTTGAATCGGAGCAAGCGTACGGTTACTTGAAAACGACTGCAGAATAAGCAGTTGAAACGTTGTACAATTATTTTAATTTAATAAATAATTTTATACAAATAATGTGGTCTTTTAATAAAAATTCTCTTAATAATTATCAAAATAACCACAAAAGCTTTAATAAATACATTTATGAGAAATATAACCTAAAAATTCAAAAGCAGGTAAGGAGTTATGATGGATTAATTGTTAAAAAAGCAAAATTATTAAGTTCTTTGAATTTCTTAAAAAGATGTCGTAATCAAGATATTATACCAAAAGGCTTTTATATTAAGCGAGTTGTATACACAAAAAGAGCGACTAGCATATATAATAATGCTAGTTTGGCTCTGTTACGAGAACGCATCACAAATATCAGGCAAGTTTTATTTACATTAGACACTGATTTATTCAATATATATAATAATCTAAAATCTGTTTTAACCCAGGAAGAAATTTCTTATTTGCAGCACGTATCCCAGACACACTTTAAATTTACACATAAAAAACAAACCGATATTCAAAAATCAAAATTTGATAAACTTTCATTCAATAAGACTAAAACATCTATTCAGAATTTTGATAATAACAAATTAGTAGTCAATCTATCAAATAAAAGTCTTGACAAAAATACCATCTCAGTGTTAGCAAAAGGACCAAAGTTCTCCATAGCACCGAATAAAATTCCAAAAATTGAGATAGTTAGTTCAATTGAATCATCCTTATATAACTTACCAAACAACATTGCAGAGGAAATTAGATTTGATACGATTAACATACTGAAAAATGCTAAACCACCCAAACCAAATTTGACAAAATCTGAGATGCGTGCTCTGAAGGAAATTAGAAACGATGACTCTCTAAAGATTATCCCTGCCGACAAAGGTAACGCCACTGTTGTAATGAATACAGTGGATTATAAACAAAAAATGGAAAATATTTTGAATTCTTCTACCTACGAAATACAGAAAAAAGATCCAACGGATAAATTCTGTAGAAAACTAAAATCAATAATAAAGAATCTACCTATTGAGGAAAAAGATAAAGATAAATTAAAACCGAAAGATCCACAAATACCAAAAATATACGGTAATCCCAAAATCCATAAAACCAACAAACCTTTAAGACCAATAGTTAGTCAAATCAATTCAGTGACTTACAACTCATCAAAATATCTAGCACATTTGTTAAAACCATTTACAGGTACTAATTTTTCATACGTTAAAAATTCCACCCACTTAGTAGAAATGTTATCAAAAGTAGAAATTACAAAAAATGATATATTGGTGAGTCTGGATGTGGACTCCTTGTACACAAATGTTCCTATTGACGAGACCATTGAGATTATAAAATCAAACATTACATTAGATAAAAATACTCTCGAATTAATAGAATTTTGCCAAAAATCTACATACTTTATTTATGATAAAAAGATTTATAAGCAAAAAGAAGGATGTGCTATGGGTAGTCCACTAAGCCCAGTATTCGCTAACATATTCATGGAAGAATTTGAATCAAAATTGGTCAATAATGCAATAAAGAAACCAAAACTGTTTCTTAGATATGTGGATGATATTTTGATGATTTGGCCTCATGGTAAGGATTCTTTAGTTAAATTTGTAGAAGCAGCAAATAATTTACATAAAAATATAAAACTAAGCGTTGAATGGGAAATAAATGAAGAGTTACCGTTTCTTGATGTATTAATTAAAAAGAAACAGAATAGATTAAGGTTTGATATTTTCAGGAAAACAACTCACACCAACAGATATATCCACGCAGATTCCCACCACCATCCATCACAAAAATATGGAGTGATAAAAACACTGCACAAAAGAGCCGAAGAGATATGCTCAAATGAAAACATTAAAAAAGAAAAACAACGATTGAAGGAAGCTTTCATAAACAATGGCTTCTCGGAATATGAAATTAGGAAATTCAGTAAAACAAAAAAGACAGAAATCAAAAATGAAAATGAAAAACCAATATACAGATCACAAATAACATTACCTTATATAAAAGGAACAACAGAAAAAATAGCGTCAAAATTGAGGAAACACAACATCAGAGTAACATATAAACCTCATAAACAAATGTCTTCTCTCACCTCAAATATAAAAGACAAAATTAAAAACGAAAATAATGGAGTTTATAAGGTAACTTGTGAATGCAAAAAAGTATACATTGGTGAAACAAGTAGAAAGATTTCTACAAGACTGTCTGAACATGAGAGAGCCATTAGATTGAAACATCCAAATCAATCAGCAATTGCAGAACATGCCTTAACAACAGGACATAAAATAAATTTAGATAATGTAGAAACACTTCATATTGAAAATAATTGGTGGAAAAGAAAAATAAAAGAATCTATAGAAATTGATAATCATCCCAATAATATTAACAAAGAGGATGGATATAGACTTAATAAGATGTGGAACATAGTGTTGGATGAGTAAAATTTGTCAGATTAAATTAAATATAATTAATCTAATGTGTATTTGTGTATATATCTTGATTATGGAAATAATTTAGTATCTTCATTTTAGAGACATAATGCACTATCATACTTCTTGATTGTAAACGCTTGCTTTGACAATTGCTGCTGACTTCATGTTGAGATTAAGAATTGGCGGTAAAAATTGGAGCCAAAAATTGGCGCCAATATCACTGCCTATATAAGAGGTGACGTGTCCCGACATGCATCAGTCCGCTTGAATCGGAGCAAGCGTACGGTTACTTGAAAACGACTGCAGAATAAGCAGTTGAAACGTTGTACAATTATTTTAATTTAATAAATAATTTTATACAAATAATGTGGTCTTTTAATAAAAATTCTCTTAATAATTAAACTGATTTAATATTAAAAATAATTATCATTCTTTTAAAGGAGAAATACATGTATAAATCAAAAGAATTGAAAAAAATCTCTCAACCAAGAACTGAAATCTAATTTCTAAATTATGATGAAATTCAAATATCTTGTTATATACTACGCGTATCATTTATAATATACTATAAAATAAAAAAATAAAATATATAAGTACATATAAAATACTTACAATGGATTGATTAATGGTAGGTAATGCAGTCGACAAACTCTTCAACAGAATCATCGTCTTCATGCCCTGGAAAACAAAGACTAATATGAAATAATGTTTTCCTGGAATAATTCATATTGGAAATCTACTCACCTTGTTGATGAAACCGTAAAAGTGAAAGATTGGCATCAACATTGATCGAGGTTACATGAAAAACAAGAATAAAAGACATATTTATTAAGATTGAAAATAGATTAGAATAATATTAAAATATTTCTTAAAAAAATACTTACGGAGGGGTTTCACCCCCCCTTGCAATCGCCCGATGGATGATGATGATCTGGAAGTCATTATGTTCTTCAATCTCTCTCTTGATTCTGCAATGATGCACATCAAGGAAGACTAAAAAATTAACAAAACATTTCACTTAGTAATTTAATATTATTTCATGAAATATTATAGAAATAAAAATTCAACTCACCGATGAGATGTCTCGCAGTCGTTGTGAAGAGATGCGATGAAATTCTGATCTGGCCCCATATATACCACCAAACCAAGTTATTCAAATGATGCTCTTCAGACAATGAAAATAAAAAGAAATAGAAAAAAAGATCATTAGTTAGAGTTAACAAACAGAAGAGAATAACGTCACAGGAAAGAAGACATAAATTGAATTTCAATATACATATAACCTACCGTGGAGGCTACTTCATTGCGCCCTGATGTCTTCCCTGTACACAGTCTATCCTATCCCAAACCCAATTCTATGGCACGGATGGCCATCTAATAATATTTTCTATCTTCGTGCAAAACACTCTTCTTGCTAGAAAAGATTGCAATCACGGAAACGGAAAAAAAAAAAACACTCCCGAACGCGCTTATTAGACACAGTATGGTCTATTTTGTGTTTTAACTTCCGAAGAAATGCGTAATTTAGAAGAAGAAGGAAAAAAAAAAGAAAAAGAAAAGCATAGATTAAGTGGGGAGCCGTTTGTGAGTATCTGTGGATCAGCTGAGAGTGACTTTGAGTTTTTGGATTACGATTGAACACCACATTCGTGGCAACCTGTAAAAAATCCCTACCTAATGGGGATTCATGGCGTCCTCCATAGTGGGAGGAACACTCATGAAAAAGAGACTAAACTTAGCTCCAAGGTAGTCAATACATCCTGGCGGGCTAATCCCATTAAGGAACATTGTTGAACTACCTTCACGAATGCCTGTCCAATACCATAGATCCACGTCCGAGTCATTCTCAGTGATACACATTACTTTACACAAACAAGGGAATCGTCATTAAAAAATAAAAAAAATGACGATTTGGGAAGCACAAAACACATGCAGTTAAACAATCCCTTAATATTTTCTGGCACATACCCGACTCCACCCACTAAATACTAAAGACGAAATACTAACAAGGTGTTTCCTTTAATATTTAGAAGCATGCAACAACCCAACACCTTTTTTCTATTCTATTCTAAAATATTAATAATTCATTAAATTTAATGTTTCTAGTTTCTATCTATATTTATAGGCTACCACAAAGGTTTGGACGCGATGAATCAGAAGGCACTTTCTTGAAGCATTCCTTTATCTGTAAATCCCTAACAACAAACGATTAAGCCAAAATAATGTATAATCACCCCCCATACGCAACCTATCAGGCTAACAATTCTAAATACCTTTAAAGGAATTGATGATTCAGTAGATTGTAGATTTGCCATCCTTATCCTTCTCTCTTCCAATTCTTTCTGTTTTCTAGGGTAGCCTCTGAAAATCTTTAATCTAACTAACTAATTCACGAACAATGTTAAATTTAACAAAAAATAATAGAAATATTGTATTTTTTATTGTAATATTTAAATTTTGTCAATATTAAATTAAATTCATTACTACCACTAGTGCCAGAATAATCAAAAAATATATGTTGAGTACTTATTTTTGGTGAGCTGTATTTATAAAAAATTTTGAAGAAACCAATATTATTCGAAGAGAATTGAATTTGCCATCAGCAAAAGGATGATACATGAAAAAAACAAAGAAAAACAAAAGACATATATAAGATTGAGTATTCAAATTATAATACATTTTTTTTATAACAAAAATTACTAACCTCGGAGTTATAAATAGGTTGCCCACTCGTAGTAAGTCACTCGACGATCTCGATGAACTCGTACTTTTCACCATCTCCATATATAGTAGTGGTCCAAATTTGTACCGTGAATCCACGTTCTTTCAGATGAACTAATAGAGAAATTGAAAATATTTAAATTATTAAATACTCTTTTTTTTATATTCAAATGAAAAATCCAAAACATTATATTAAATTTTAACCTATTATTCTAAACTATGCACGACGAATTAAATATATAAAAAAAAAAAAAAATTGTCTTGATCATAGCTCTTTTGTTATTTCATGATTAATTATATAAATAAATATCATTAATGAAAAAAAGCCATTTTTAATTTAATGAATACTTGCATATAAAATACTATATTTATTTAAATTTATTGTAAAAAACTAGAATAAAACAAATTCAGTCGAATGTCAATTTCTTTTTCTTATTGTTAATTTATGAATATTTATATATCTATCGATACAACTTTTATTGATTTTTTACTTAAAAATTAATTGAATATGTAATTCTAATTTTTAATTATAGTTTGTTTATATATCAACTTTACCTCTGATGAGATGTGATTCCTTTTTCTATACGTATCCTATATATTCTTCAGCCATCGACTACCATCAAACCATAACAAGCTAAAAAAAAAAAAGGAAAAGTTATTTAAATAACTTAACTCGTATAATAATATCAATATAGTAATTTAAAAGTATAAATCACTTTTTTCCAAATAAATATCAACTATAATTATATATTTTTTTTACTTTTATTCACAATATCTAGCCCCATTATGTGTGACGTTTTAATTCTTATTTAATTTAGGTACTCTGTTCTTTATTAGAAACCTAATCAAATTGATTTCTTTTCAATAATATTATGAGAGATTGAATTTCAAGTGTTTTATTTTTATTATTTATTTTATAATGCATTTTCACTGATATTCAATAAATATTTTAATAAATTTGTCGATTTCTTAGAAAATAACGGATAGATATCAATATTAAAAAAATAAATAAAATTATATTGAAAAAATAATTATTTTTCAAGAGTTTATAATTATTTTAGATAAATAAAATCGCAATGAAAAAAATAAGCCTGCACTTTTTCTAAAATAAATGAATGTTACTAGAAATAGAATATATATATATATATATTATTGAATATTGAATATATAAAAAAAAACATGTTAAACTCGTAATTTAAAATAAAATTAAAAAAAAATTATAGAACTACATTATATGTATATATCCGATTAAAAATTTAATTCATCGATTTATACGTTACTATTTTATTCTATTTTAAATATAAATATATTATATTATTTGGTTTAAGAATATCTAGGTACACATAGGCAATATATGTTAGTATATAAATTAAATATTAAGTAATTCTCTTAGAATAGATGATATGTTATAGAAAAAGTTCAAATTTATAGAACAAAATGATTTATGCTTCAATTAAATTACCAAATTTGGACTTCTATTCTATACAAAGGAAACAATTTAAAATAAAAAAATAAAAATTATAGTAATATTAGAGAATCAGTTTTCAAACTAATCGAAATCTTTAATAATGTTTTTAATCAACGCATATTATTTTTTATATTAATTATCTATTTCATCGTACTAGTATTAAAAATCTCTTATTTGTAGTCTTATTTCTAAATTTAAATAAACGTTTTTCTTTTTAAAATAAATAAAATTGAATTTTATTTATAAATACCTTACTTTATAAGTTGAATCATGTGATATGAAAAATTCAATATAATGTTTTCAAAATTTTTCGTTAATTGTTCAGGAGAATTCTGTCTGAATTGAATTTGTTGATTTTTCTTATATTTTCTTTTAATTCCACCACAAGTATTCTTATTTTATATAGAGAGATAGTCCTAGTACCAATTATTTATATAATTTATAATTTAATTTTTTTTATTTTCTATCAAACCAGAAACAATCATGATTTATGTAAATGCACCACCCTCATCCATGGATATCAAGACTCACTATGAACAAGTCAGAACTCGTTCAATAATTTATATTAAATTAATAAATCATAATTCTAGTAATTCTCAAAATTTTTAAAATATATCAATATTTAGTTTCATTTCCGACAATTAACAAAATATCCTTTATTTTATTCTAATAGTTCCCATTTGAATTGATTTAATAAAATGATACCAGATAATTTCATGACAAGAAAAAATAAAACAAATCCATCTTTATATTCAACAACATTGAATTTGAATTGAAATTGTAACGAAAATATTTATCGCCTTTAAATTAAAATATAATAAATAAATATCACCAATTAAAACTATTTTATTTTTAAGAAATATCGGATAAAGATTCTATATATTGGAATCAATTTCCAAAAGATTGTTATTCACTAAATAGAAATTTCATATGAATTCTTCAATCTTAAATATTATGATTAATATTATTTATCTTCTTCACCGAACTTACAATATATTATATGTATCCTATTTCGAATTTAAAAAATAAACGTTATATATTCTCTTGATATTAATATAAATAAAATTTAATTTTGTTTATCTGTCTAGAGGAAATGAATCAATACATTCTTTCTAAAATTCTTTCTGTATGTAGATAGCTTTAAGAGAGAATTTTAGTAATTTGTTTAAATTTAGTATTTTCTGTGTCGGTGGATATCTAACTAAAAGGGGCTCCAACTTTGTAAAATCTTCGCAAATTCATAAATATAGTTAATTACCATCCAGTACGTATTTTAAACTCTAATTCAAATATTCTATTGAATTTAAAAACATACTATTTGTAAATAAAATACTTATTGCCTTTTCTTTTTTTTTACAAATTTGTATATCATACAAATCCTTTCAAATAAATGTCACCAATCAAAATAGGCTTATTTAAACTTTTGTAAGTAATATCGGGCTTAAATTGTATAGAATCGAAATAATTTCAAATACATAGATGATATTCCCTGAATTAAATTTAAATTTAACCGAAATTTTTGCATTATACTCTAATCGTAAAATAAATATCATATTTAATATTAATTATCTTCCTTTCTCTAAATTTACAATTTACATTATTTATAGCTTATCTCAAAGTTCAAATAAACGTGATTCTCTTTATATTTAATCTAATATTAAAGCATAATCTTTCTATAAGCTATTTGAAATGAAAAATTCAATGCGTTCTTTTTAAAATTTTGTTGTTTATCTTTAGAAGAATTTCGGGAGATTTTTTTAAATAAAATATATTCGAATAAGAGTGTTTAAAATAAAATAAGGGCAGCAAAAGTGTTATTATTTGAAAAATAATTATTTACTCTACAGGTTTTCAAAACTATCATCATTAAGAAATATTAATATTAATGATATAAATTTTATATACTTTTGAAAAAATATTATACTGATTTAGTACATATCCCGCCATCTATTGCGATTAGTGTTCACTCCATTTAAAAGTTTTATTTTAAAATATTATTTTCAATATTATTCTCTTTAAGTATGTATATATATAGAGCAATAATTAAAATTAAATAATTTATAATTAAACTGATTTAATATTAAAAATAATTATCATTCTTTTAAAGGAGAAATACATGTATAAATCAAAAGAATTGAAAAAAATCTCTCAACCAAGAACTGAAATCTAATTTCTAAATTATGATGAAATTCAAATATCTTGTTATATACTACGCGTATCATTTATAATATACTATAAAATAAAAAAATAAAATATATAAGTACATATAAAATACTTACAATGGATTGATTAATGGTAGGTAATGCAGTCGACAAACTCTTCAACAGAATCATCGTCTTCATGCCCTGGAAAACAAAGACTAATATGAAATAATGTTTTCCTGGAATAATTCATATTGGAAATCTACTCACCTTGTTGATGAAACCGTAAAAGTGAAAGATTGGCATCAACATTGATCGAGGTTACATGAAAAACAAGAATAAAAGACATATTTATTAAGATTGAAAATAGATTAGAATAATATTAAAATATTTCTTAAAAAAATACTTACGGAGGGGTTTCACCCCCCCTTGCAATCGCCCGATGGATGATGATGATCTGGAAGTCATTATGTTCTTCAATCTCTCTCTTGATTCTGCAATGATGCACATCAAGGAAGACTAAAAAATTAACAAAACATTTCACTTAGTAATTTAATATTATTTCATGAAATATTATAGAAATAAAAATTCAACTCACCGATGAGATGTCTCGCAGTCGTTGTGAAGAGATGCGATGAAATTCTGATCTGGCCCCATATATACCACCAAACCAAGTTATTCAAATGATGCTCTTCAGACAATGAAAATAAAAAGAAATAGAAAAAAAGATCATTAGTTAGAGTTAACAAACAGAAGAGAATAACGTCACAGGAAAGAAGACATAAATTGAATTTCAATATACATATAACCTACCGTGGAGGCTACTTCATTGCGCCCTGATGTCTTCCCTGTACACAGTCTATCCTATCCCAAACCCAATTCTATGGCACGGATGGCCATCTAATAATATTTTCTATCTTCGTGCAAAACACTCTTCTTGCTAGAAAAGATTGCAATCACGGAAACGGAAAAAAAAAAAAACACTCCCGAACGCGCTTATTAGACACAGTATGGTCTATTTTGTGTTTTAACTTCCGAAGAAATGCGTAATTTAGAAGAAGAAGGAAAAAAAAAAGAAAAAGAAAAGCATAGATTAAGTGGGGAGCCGTTTGTGAGTATCTGTGGATCAGCTGAGAGTGACTTTGAGTTTTTGGATTACGATTGAACACCACATTCGTGGCAACCTGTAAAAAATCCCTACCTAATGGGGATTCATGGCGTCCTCCATAGTGGGAGGAACACTCATGAAAAAGAGACTAAACTTAGCTCCAAGGTAGTCAATACATCCTGGCGGGCTAATCCCATTAAGGAACATTGTTGAACTACCTTCACGAATGCCTGTCCAATACCATAGATCCACGTCCGAGTCATTCTCAGTGATACACATTACTTTACACAAACAAGGGAATCGTCATTAAAAAATAAAAAAAATGACGATTTGGGAAGCACAAAACACATGCAGATAAACAATCCCTTAATATTTTCTGGCACATACCCGACTCCACCCACTAAATACTAAAGACGAAATACTAACAAGGTGTTTCCTTTAATATTTAGAAGCATGCAACAACCCAACACCTTTTTTCTATTCTATTCTAAAATATTAATAATTCATTAAATTTAATGTTTCTAGTTTCTATCTATATTTATAGGCTACCACAAAGGTTTGGACGCGATGAATCAGAAGGCACTTTCTTGAAGCATTCCTTTATCTGTAAATCCCTAACAACAAACGATTAAGCCAAAATAATGTATAATCACCCCCCATACGCAACCTATCAGGCTAACAATTCTAAATACCTTTAAAGGAATTGATGATTCAGTAGATTGTAGATTTGCCATCCTTATCCTTCTCTCTTCCAATTCTTTCTGTTTTCTAGGGTAGCCTCTGAAAATCTTTAATCTAACTAACTAATTCACGAACAATGTTAAATTTAACAAAAAATAATAGAAATATTGTATTTTTTATTGTAATATTTAAATTTTGTCAATATTAAATTAAATTCATTACTACCACTAGTGCCAGAATAATCAAAAAATATATGTTGAGTACTTATTTTTGGTGAGCTGTATTTATAAAAAATTTTGAAGAAACCAATATTATTCGAAGAGAATTGAATTTGCCATCAGCAAAAGGATGATACATGAAAAAAACAAAGAAAAACAAAAGACATATATAAGATTGAGTATTCAAATTATAATACATTTTTTTTATAACAAAAATTACTAACCTCGGAGTTATAAATAGGTTGCCCACTCGTAGTAAGTCACTCGACGATCTCGATGAACTCGTACTTTTCACCATCTCCATATATAGTAGTGGTCCAAATTTGTACCGTGAATCCACGTTCTTTCAGATGAACTAATAGAGAAATTGAAAATATTTAAATTATTAAATACTCTTTTTTTTATATTCAAATGAAAAATCCAAAACATTATATTAAATTTTAACCTATTATTCTAAACTATGCACGACGAATTAAATATATAAAAAAAAAAAAAAAATTGTCTTGATCATAGCTCTTTTGTTATTTCATGATTAATTATATAAATAAATATCATTAATGAAAAAAAGCCATTTTTAATTTAATGAATACTTTCATATAAAATACTATATTTATTTAAATTTATTGTAAAAAACTAGAATAAAACAAATTCAGTCGAATGTCAATTTCTTTTTCTTATTGTTAATTTATGAATATTTATATATCTATCGATACAACTTTTATTGATTTTTTACTTAAAAATTAATTGAATATGTAATTCTAATTTTTAATTATAGTTTGTTTATATATCAACTTTACCTCTGATGAGATGTGATTCCTTTTTCTATACGTATCCTATATATTCTTCAGCCATCGACTACCATCAAACCATAACAAGCTAAAAAAAAAAAAGGAAAAGTTATTTAAATAACTTAACTCGTATAATAATATCAATATAGTAATTTAAAAGTATAAATCACTTTTTTCCAAATAAATATCAACTATAATTATATATTTTTTTTACTTTTATTCACAATATCTAGCCCCATTATGTGTGACGTTTTAATTCTTATTTAATTTAGGTACTCTGTTCTTTATTAGAAACCTAATCAAATTGATTTCTTTTCAATAATATTATGAGAGATTGAATTTCAAGTGTTTTATTTTTATTATTTATTTTATAATGCATTTTCACTGATATTCAATAAATATTTTAATAAATTTGTCGATTTCTTAGAAAATAACGGATAGATATCAATATTAAAAAAATAAATAAAATTATATTGAAAAAATAATTATTTTTCAAGAGTTTATAATTATTTTAGATAAATAAAATCGCAATGAAAAAAATAAGCCTGCACTTTTTCTAAAATAAATGAATGTTACTAGAAATAGAATATATATATATATATATTATTGAATATTGAATATATAAAAAAAAACATGTTAAACTCGTAATTTAAAATAAAATTAAAAAAAAATTATAGAACTACATTATATGTATATATCCGATTAAAAATTTAATTCATCGATTTATACGTTACTATTTTATTCTATTTTAAATATAAATATATTATATTATTTGGTTTAAGAATATCTAGGTACACATAGGCAATATATGTTAGTATATAAATTAAATATTAAGTAATTCTCTTAGAATAGATGATATGTTATAGAAAAAGTTCAAATTTATAGAACAAAATGATTTATGCTTCAATTAAATTACCAAATTTGGACTTCTATTCTATACAAAGGAAACAATTTAAAATAAAAAAATAAAAATTATAGTAATATTAGAGAATCAGTTTTCAAACTAATCGAAATCTTTAATAATGTTTTTAATCAACGCATATTATTTTTTATATTAATTATCTATTTCATCGTACTAGTATTAAAAATCTCTTATTTGTAGTCTTATTTCTAAATTTAAATAAACGTTTTTCTTTTTAAAATAAATAAAATTGAATTTTATTTATAAATACCTTACTTTATAAGTTGAATCATGTGATATGAAAAATTCAATATAATGTTTTCAAAATTTTTCGTTAATTGTTCAGGAGAATTCTGTCTGAATTGAATTTGTTGATTTTTCTTATATTTTCTTTTAATTCCACCACAAGTATTCTTATTTTATATAGAGAGATAGTCCTAGTACCAATTATTTATATAATTTATAATTTAATTTTTTTTATTTTCTATCAAACCAGAAACAATCATGATTTATGTAAATGCACCACCCTCATCCATGGATATCAAGACTCACTATGAACAAGTCAGAACTCGTTCAATAATTTATATTAAATTAATAAATCATAATTCTAGTAATTCTCAAAATTTTTAAAATATATCAATATTTAGTTTCATTTCCGACAATTAACAAAATATCCTTTATTTTATTCTAATAGTTCCCATTTGAATTGATTTAATAAAATGATACCAGATAATTTCATGACAAGAAAAAATAAAACAAATCCATCTTTATATTCAACAACATTGAATTTGAATTGAAATTGTAACGAAAATATTTATCGCCTTTAAATTAAAATATAATAAATAAATATCACCAATTAAAACTATTTTATTTTTAAGAAATATCGGATAAAGATTCTATATATTGGAATCAATTTCCAAAAGATTGTTATTCACTAAATAGAAATTTCATATGAATTCTTCAATCTTAAATATTATGATTAATATTATTTATCTTCTTCACCGAACTTACAATATATTATATGTATCCTATTTCGAATTTAAAAAATAAACGTTATATATTCTCTTGATATTAATATAAATAAAATTTAATTTTGTTTATCTGTCTAGAGGAAATGAATCAATACATTCTTTCTAAAATTCTTTCTGTATGTAGATAGCTTTAAGAGAGAATTTTAGTAATTTGTTTAAATTTAGTATTTTCTGTGTCGGTGGATATCTAACTAAAAGGGGCTCCAACTTTGTAAAATCTTCGCAAATTCATAAATATAGTTAATTACCATCCAGTACGTATTTTAAACTCTAATTCAAATATTCTATTGAATTTAAAAACATACTATTTGTAAATAAAATACTTATTGCCTTTTCTTTTTTTTTACAAATTTGTATATCATACAAATCCTTTCAAATAAATGTCACCAATCAAAATAGGCTTATTTAAACTTTTGTAAGTAATATCGGGCTTAAATTGTATAGAATCGAAATAATTTCAAATACATAGATGATATTCCCTGAATTAAATTTAAATTTAACCGAAATTTTTGCATTATACTCTAATCGTAAAATAAATATCATATTTAATATTAATTATCTTCCTTTCTCTAAATTTACAATTTACATTATTTATAGCTTATCTCAAAGTTCAAATAAACGTGATTCTCTTTATATTTAATCTAATATTAAAGCATAATCTTTCTATAAGCTATTTGAAATGAAAAATTCAATGCGTTCTTTTTAAAATTTTGTTGTTTATCTTTAGAAGAATTTCGGGAGATTTTTTTAAATAAAATATATTCGAATAAGAGTGTTTAAAATAAAATAAGGGCAGCAAAAGTGTTATTATTTGAAAAATAATTATTTACTCTACAGGTTTTCAAAACTATCATCATTAAGAAATATTAATATTAATGATATAAATTTTATATACTTTTGAAAAAATATTATACTGATTTAGTACATATCCCGCCATCTATTGCGATTAGTGTTCACTCCATTTAAAAGTTTTATTTTAAAATATTATTTTCAATATTATTCTCTTTAAGTATGTATATATATAGAGCAATAATTAAAATTAAATAATTTATAATTAAACTGATTTAATATTAAAAATAATTATCATTCTTTTAAAGGAGAAATACATGTATAAATCAAAAGAATTGAAAAAAATCTCTCAACCAAGAACTGAAATCTAATTTCTAAATTATGATGAAATTCAAATATCTTGTTATATACTACGCGTATCATTTATAAT
Source organism: Labia minor (assembly GCA_963082975.1). Lineage (NCBI taxonomy): Eukaryota > Metazoa > Arthropoda > Insecta > Dermaptera > Spongiphoridae > Labia > Labia minor. Next base: position 57,899,048 of record OY720348.1, on the reverse strand, counting down.
ATACTATAAAATAAAAAAATAAAATATATAAGTACATATAAAATACTTACAATGGATTGATTAATGGTAGGTAATGCAGTCGACAAACTCTTCAACAGAATCATCGTCTTCATGGCCTGGAAAACAAAGACTAATATGAAATAATGTTTTCCTGGAATAATTCATATTGGAAATCTACTCACCTTGTTGATGAAACCGTAAAAGTGAAAGATTGGCATCAACATTGATCGAGGTTACATGAAAAACAAGAATAAAAGACATATTTATTAAGATTGAAAATAGATTAGAATAATATTAAAATATTTCTTAAAAAAATACTTACGGAGGGGTTTCACCCCCCCTTGCAATCGCCCGATGGATGATGATGATCTGGAAGTCATTATGTTCTTCAATCTCTCTCTTGATTCTGCAATGATGCACATCAAGGAAGACTAAAAAATTAACAAAACATTTCACTTAGTAATTTAATATTATTTCATGAAATATTATAGAAATAAAAATTCAACTCACCTATGAGATGTCTCGCAGTCGTTGTGAAGAGATGCGATGAAATTCTGATCTGGCCCCATATATACCACCAAACCAAGTTATTCAAATGATGCTCTTCAGACAATGAAAATAAAAAGAAATAGAAAAAAAGATCATTAGTTAGAGTTAACAAACAGAAGAGAATAACGTCACAGGAAAGAAGACATAAATTGAATTTCAATATACATATAACCTACCGTGGAGGCTACTTCATTGCGCCCTGATGTCTTCCCTGTACACAGTCTATCCTATCCCAAACCCAATTCTATGGCACGGATGGCCATCTAATAATATTTTCTATCTTCGTGCAAAACACTCTTCTTGCTAGAAAAGATTGCAATCACGGAAACGGAAAAAAAAAAAAACACTCCCGAACGCGCTTATTAGACACAGTATGGTCTATTTTGTGTTTTAACTTCCGAAGAAATGCGTAATTTAGAAGAAGAAGGAAAAAAAAAAGAAAAAGAAAAGCATAGATTAAGTGGGGAGCCGTTTGTGAGTATCTGTGGATCAGCTGAGAGTGACTTTGAGTTTTTGGATTACGATTGAACACCACATTCGTGGCAACCTGTAAAAAATCCCTACCTAATGGGGATTCATGGCGTCCTCCATAGTGGGAGGAACACTCATGAAAAAGAGACTAAACTTAGCTCCAAGGTAGTCAATACATCCTGGCGGGCTAATCCCATTAAGGAACATTGTTGAACTACCTTCACGAATGCCTGTCCAATACCATAGATCCACGTCCGAGTCATTCTCAGTGATACACATTACTTTACACAAACAAGGGAATCGTCATTAAAAAATAAAAAAAATGACGATTTGGGAAGCACAAAACACATGCAGTTAAACAATCCCTTAATATTTTCTGGCACATACCCGACTCCACCCACTAAATACTAAAGACGAAATACTAACAAGGTGTTTCCTTTAATATTTAGAAGCATGCAACAACCCAACACCTTTTTTCTATTCTATTCTAAAATATTAATAATTCATTAAATTTAATGTTTCTAGTTTCTATCTATATTTATAGGCTACCACAAAGGTTTGGACGCGATGAATCAGAAGGCACTTTCTTGAAGCATTCCTTTATCTGTAAATCCCTAACAACAAACGATTAAGCCAAAATAATGTATAATCACCCCCCATACGCAACCTATCAGGCTAACAATTCTAAATACCTTTAAAGGAATTGATGATTCAGTAGATTGTAGATTTGCCATCCTTATCCTTCTCTCTTCCAATTCTTTCTGTTTTCTAGGGTAGCCTCTGAAAATCTTTAATCTAACTAACTAATTCACGAACAATGTTAAATTTAACAAAAAATAATAGAAATATTGTATTTTTTATTGTAATATTTAAATTTTGTCAATATTAAATTAAATTCATTACTACCACTAGTGCCAGAATAATCAAAAAATATATGTTGAGTACTTATTTTTGGTGAGCTGTATTTATAAAAAATTTTGAAGAAACCAATATTATTCGAAGAGAATTGAATTTGCCATCAGCAAAAGGATGATACATGAAAAAAACAAAGAAAAACAAAAGACATATATAAGATTGAGTATTCAAATTATAATACATTTTTTTTATAACAAAAATTACTAACCTCGGAGTTATAAATAGGTTGCCCACTCGTAGTAAGTCACTCGACGATCTCGATGAACTCGTACTTTTCACCATCTCCATATATAGTAGTGGTCCAAATTTGTACCGTGAATCCACGTTCTTTCAGATGAACTAATAGAGAAATTGAAAATATTTAAATTATTAAATACTCTTTTTTTTATATTCAAATGAAAAATCCAAAACATTATATTAAATTTTAACCTATTATTCTAAACTATGCACGACGAATTAAATATATAAAAAAAAAAAAAAATTGTCTTGATCATAGCTCTTTTGTTATTTCATGATTAATTATATAAATAAATATCATTAATGAAAAAAAGCCATTTTTAATTTAATGAATACTTGCATATAAAATACTATATTTATTTAAATTTATTGTAAAAAACTAGAATAAAACAAATTCAGTCGAATGTCAATTTCTTTTTCTTATTGTTAATTTATGAATATTTATATATCTATCGATACAACTTTTATTGATTTTTTACTTAAAAATTAATTGAATATGTAATTCTAATTTTTAATTATAGTTTGTTTATATATCAACTTTACCTCTGATGAGATGTGATTCCTTTTTCTATACGTATCCTATATATTCTTCAGCCATCGACTACCATCAAACCATAACAAGCTAAAAAAAAAAAAGGAAAAGTTATTTAAATAACTTAACTCGTATAATAATATCAATATAGTAATTTAAAAGTATAAATCACTTTTTTCCAAATAAATATCAACTATAATTATATATTTTTTTTACTTTTATTCACAATATCTAGCCCCATTATGTGTGACGTTTTAATTCTTATTTAATTTAGGTACTCTGTTCTTTATTAGAAACCTAATCAAATTGATTTCTTTTCAATAATATTATGAGAGATTGAATTTCAAGTGTTTTATTTTTATTATTTATTTTATAATGCATTTTCACTGATATTCAATAAATATTTTAATAAATTTGCCGATTTCTTAGAAAATAACGGATAGATATCAATATTAAAAAAATAAATAAAATTATATTGAAAAAATAATTATTTTTCAAGAGTTTATAATTATTTTAGATAAATAAAATCGCAATGAAAAAAATAAGCCTGCACTTTTTCTAAAATAAATGAATGTTACTAGAAATAGAATATATATATATATATATTATTGAATATTGAATATATAAAAAAAAACATGTTAAACTCGTAATTTAAAATAAAATTAAAAAAAAATTATAGAACTACATTATATGTATATATCCGATTAAAAATTTAATTCATCGATTTATACGTTACTATTTTATTCTATTTTAAATATAAATATATTATATTATTTGGTTTAAGAATATCTAGGTACACATAGGCAATATATGTTAGTATATAAATTAAATATTAAGTAATTCTCTTAGAATAGATGATATGTTATAGAAAAAGTTCAAATTTATAGAACAAAATGATTTATGCTTCAATTAAATTACCAAATTTGGACTTCTATTCTATACAAAGGAAACAATTTAAAATAAAAAAATAAAAATTATAGTAATATTAGAGAATCAGTTTTCAAACTAATCGAAATCTTTAATAATGTTTTTAATCAACGCATATTATTTTTTATATTAATTATCTATTTCATCGTACTAGTATTAAAAATCTCTTATTTGTAGTCTTATTTCTAAATTTAAATAAACGTTTTTCTTTTTAAAATAAATAAAATTGAATTTTATTTATAAATACCTTACTTTATAAGTTGAATCATGTGATATGAAAAATTCAATATAATGTTTTCAAAATTTTTCGTTAATTGTTCAGGAGAATTCTGTCTGAATTGAATTTGTTGATTTTTCTTATATTTTCTTTTAATTCCACCACAAGTATTCTTATTTTATATAGAGAGATAGTCCTAGTACCAATTATTTATATAATTTATAATTTAATTTTTTTTATTTTCTATCAAACCAGAAACAATCATGATTTATGTAAATGCACCACCCTCATCCATGGATATCAAGACTCACTATGAACAAGTCAGAACTCGTTCAATAATTTATATTAAATTAATAAATCATAATTCTAGTAATTCTCAAAATTTTTAAAATATATCAATATTTAGTTTCATTTCCGACAATTAACAAAATATCCTTTATTTTATTCTAATAGTTCCCATTTGAATTGATTTAATAAAATGATACCAGATGATTTCATGACAAGAAAAAATAAAACAAATCCATCTTTATATTCAACAACATTGAATTTGAATTGAAATTGTAACGAAAATATTTATCGCCTTTAAATTAAAATATAATAAATAAATATCACCAATTAAAACTATTTTATTTTTAAGAAATATCGGATAAAGATTCTATATATTGGAATCAATTTCCAAAAGATTGTTATTCACTAAATAGAAATTTCATATGAATTCTTCAATCTTAAATATTATGATTAATATTATTTATCTTCTTCACCGAACTTACAATATATTATATGTATCCTATTTCGAATTTAAAAAATAAACGTTATATATTCTCTTGATATTAATATAAATAAAATTTAATTTTGTTTATCTGTCTAGAGGAAATGAATCAATACATTCTTTCTAAAATTCTTTCTGTATGTAGATAGCTTTAAGAGAGAATTTTAGTAATTTGTTTAAATTTAGTATTTTCTGTGTCGGTGGATATCTAACTAAAAGGGGCTCCAACTTTGTAAAATCTTCGCAAATTCATAAATATAGTTAATTACCATCCAGTACGTATTTTAAACTCTAATTCAAATATTCTATTGAATTTAAAAACATACTATTTGTAAATAAAATACTTATTGCCTTTTCTTTTTTTTTACAAATTTGTATATCATACAAATCCTTTCAAATAAATGTCACCAATCAAAATAGGCTTATTTAAACTTTTGTAAGTAATATCGGGCTTAAATTGTATAGAATCGAAATAATTTCAAATACATAGATGATATTCCCTGAATTAAATTTAAATTTAACCGAAATTTTTGCATTATACTCTAATCGTAAAATAAATATCATATTTAATATTAATTATCTTCCTTTCTCTAAATTTACAATTTACATTATTTATAGCTTATCTCAAAGTTCAAATAAACGTGATTCTCTTTATATTTAATCTAATATTAAAGCATAATCTTTCTATAAGCTATTTGAAATGAAAAATTCAATGCGTTCTTTTTAAAATTTTGTTGTTTATCTTTAGAAGAATTTCGGGAGATTTTTTTAAATAAAATATATTCGAATAAGAGTGTTTAAAATAAAATAAGGGCAGCAAAAGTGTTATTATTTGAAAAATAATTATTTACTCTACAGGTTTTCAAAACTATCATCATTAAGAAATATTAATATTAATGATATAAATTTTATATACTTTTGAAAAAATATTATACTGATTTAGTACATATCCCGCCATCTATTGCGATTAGTGTTCACTCCATTTAAAAGTTTTATTTTAAAATATTATTTTCAATATTATTCTCTTTAAGTATGTATATATATAGAGCAATAATTAAAATTAAATAATTTATAATTAAACTGATTTAATATTAAAAATAATTATCATTCTTTTAAAGGAGAAATACATGTATAAATCAAAAGAATTGAAAAAAATCTCTCAACCAAGAACTGAAATCTAATTTCTAAATTATGATGAAATTCAAATATCTTGTTATATACTACGCGTATCATTTATAATATACTATAAAATAAAAAAATAAAATATATAAGTACATATAAAATACTTACAATGGATTGATTAATGGTAGGTAATGCAGTCGACAAACTCTTCAACAGAATCATCGTCTTCATGCCCTGGAAAACAAAGACTAATATGAAATAATGTTTTCCTGGAATAATTCATATTGGAAATCTACTCACCTTGTTGATGAAACCGTAAAAGTGAAAGATTGGCATCAACATTGATCGAGGTTACATGAAAAACAAGAATAAAAGACATATTTATTAAGATTGAAAATAGATTAGAATAATATTAAAATATTTCTTAAAAAAATACTTACGGAGGGGTTTCACCCCCCCTTGCAATCGCCCGATGGATGATGATGATCTGGAAGTCATTATGTTCTTCAATCTCTCTCTTGATTCTGCAATGATGCACATCAAGGAAGACTAAAAAATTAACAAAACATTTCACTTAGTAATTTAATATTATTTCATGAAATATTATAGAAATAAAAATTCAACTCACCGATGAGATGTCTCGCAGTCGTTGTGAAGAGATGCGATGAAATTCTGATCTGGCCCCATATATACCACCAAACCAAGTTATTCAAATGATGCTCTTCAGACAATGAAAATAAAAAGAAATAGAAAAAAAGATCATTAGTTAGAGTTAACAAACAGAAGAGAATAACGTCACAGGAAAGAAGACATAAATTGAATTTCAATATACATATAACCTACCGTGGAGGCTACTTCATTGCGCCCTGATGTCTTCCCTGTACACAGTCTATCCTATCCCAAACCCAATTCTATGGCACGGATGGCCATCTAATAATATTTTCTATCTTCGTGCAAAACACTCTTCTTGCTAGAAAAGATTGCAATCACGGAAACGGAAAAAAAAAAAAAACACTCCCGAACGCGCTTATTAGACACAGTATGGTCTATTTTGTGTTTTAACTTCCGAAGAAATGCGTAATTTAGAAGAAGAAGGAAAAAAAAAAGAAAAAGAAAAGCATAGATTAAGTGGGGAGCCGTTTGTGAGTATCTGTGGATCAGCTGAGAGTGACTTTGAGTTTTTGGATTACGATTGAACACCACATTCGTGGCAACCTGTAAAAAATCCCTACCTAATGGGGATTCATGGCGTCCTCCATAGTGGGAGGAACACTCATGAAAAAGAGACTAAACTTAGCTCCAAGGTAGTCAATACATCCTGGCGGGCTAATCCCATTAAGGAACATTGTTGAACTACCTTCACGAATGCCTGTCCAATACCATAGATCCACGTCCGAGTCATTCTCAGTGATACACATTACTTTACACAAACAAGGGAATCGTCATTAAAAAATAAAAAAAATGACGATTTGGGAAGCACAAAACACATGCAGATAAACAATCCCTTAATATTTTCTGGCACATACCCGACTCCACCCACTAAATACTAAAGACGAAATACTAACAAGGTGTTTCCTTTAATATTTAGAAGCATGCAACAACCCAACACCTTTTTTCTATTCTATTCTAAAATATTAATAATTCATTAAATTTAATGTTTCTAGTTTCTATCTATATTTATAGGCTACCACAAAGGTTTGGACGCGATGAATCAGAAGGCACTTTCTTGAAGCATTCCTTTATCTGTAAATCCCTAACAACAAACGATTAAGCCAAAATAATGTATAATCACCCCCCATACGCAACCTATCAGGCTAACAATTCTAAATACCTTTAAAGGAATTGATGATTCAGTAGATTGTAGATTTGCCATCCTTATCCTTCTCTCTTCCAATTCTTTCTGTTTTCTAGGGTAGCCTCTGAAAATCTTTAATCTAACTAACTAATTCACGAACAATGTTAAATTTAACAAAAAATAATAGAAATATTGTATTTTTTATTGTAATATTTAAATTTTGTCAATATTAAATTAAATTCATTACTACCACTAGTGCCAGAATAATCAAAAAATATATGTTGAGTACTTATTTTTGGTGAGCTGTATTTATAAAAAATTTTGAAGAAACCAATATTATTCGAAGAGAATTGAATTTGCCATCAGCAAAAGGATGATACATGAAAAAAACAAAGAAAAACAAAAGACATATATAAGATTGAGTATTCAAATTATAATACATTTTTTTTATAACAAAAATTACTAACCTCGGAGTTATAAATAGGTTGCCCACTCGTAGTAAGTCACTCGACGATCTCGATGAACTCGTACTTTTCACCATCTCCATATATAGTAGTGGTCCAAATTTGTACCGTGAATCCACGTTCTTTCAGATGAACTAATAGAGAAATTGAAAATATTTAAATTATTAAATACTCTTTTTTTTATATTCAAATGAAAAATCCAAAACATTATATTAAATTTTAACCTATTATTCTAAACTATGCACGACGAATTAAATATATAAAAAAAAAAAAAATTGTCTTGATCATAGCTCTTTTGTTATTTCATGATTAATTATATAAATAAATATCATTAATGAAAAAAAGCCATTTTTAATTTAATGAATACTTTCATATAAAATACTATATTTATTTAAATTTATTGTAAAAAACTAGAATAAAACAAATTCAGTCGAATGTCAATTTCTTTTTCTTATTGTTAATTTATGAATATTTATATATCTATCGATACAACTTTTATTGATTTTTTACTTAAAAATTAATTGAATATGTAATTCTAATTTTTAATTATAGTTTGTTTATATATCAACTTTACCTCTGATGAGATGTGATTCCTTTTTCTATACGTATCCTATATATTCTTCAGCCATCGACTACCATCAAACCATAACAAGCTAAAAAAAAAAAAGGAAAAGTTATTTAAATAACTTAACTCGTATAATAATATCAATATAGTAATTTAAAAGTATAAATCACTTTTTTCCAAATAAATATCAACTATAATTATATATTTTTTTTACTTTTATTCACAATATCTAGCCCCATTATGTGTGACGTTTTAATTCTTATTTAATTTAGGTACTCTGTTCTTTATTAGAAACCTAATCAAATTGATTTCTTTTCAATAATATTATGAGAGATTGAATTTCAAGTGTTTTATTTTTATTATTTATTTTATAATGCATTTTCACTGATATTCAATAAATATTTTAATAAATTTGCCGATTTCTTAGAAAATAACGGATAGATATCAATATTAAAAAAATAAATAAAATTATATTGAAAAAATAATTATTTTTCAAGAGTTTATAATTATTTTAGATAAATAAAATCGCAATGAAAAAAATAAGCCTGCACTTTTTCTAAAATAAATGAATGTTACTAGAAATAGAATATATATATATATATATTATTGAATATTGAATATATAAAAAAAAACATGTTAAACTCGTAATTTAAAATAAAATTAAAAAAAAATTATAGAACTACATTATATGTATATATCCGATTAAAAATTTAATTCATCGATTTATACGTTACTATTTTATTCTATTTTAAATATAAATATATTATATTATTTGGTTTAAGAATATCTAGGTACACATAGGCAATATATGTTAGTATATAAATTAAATATTAAGTAATTCTCTTAGAATAGATGATATGTTATAGAAAAAGTTCAAATTTATAGAACAAAATGATTTATGCTTCAATTAAATTACCAAATTTGGACTTCTATTCTATACAAAGGAAACAATTTAAAATAAAAAAATAAAAATTATAGTAATATTAGAGAATCAGTTTTCAAACTAATCGAAATCTTTAATAATGTTTTTAATCAACGCATATTATTTTTTATATTAATTATCTATTTCATCGTACTAGTATTAAAAATCTCTTATTTGTAGTCTTATTTCTAAATTTAAATAAACGTTTTTCTTTTTAAAATAAATAAAATTGAATTTTATTTATAAATACCTTACTTTATAAGTTGAATCATGTGATATGAAAAATTCAATATAATGTTTTCAAAATTTTTCGTTAATTGTTCAGGAGAATTCTGTCTGAATTGAATTTGTTGATTTTTCTTATATTTTCTTTTAATTCCACCACAAGTATTCTTATTTTATATAGAGAGATAGTCCTAGTACCAATTATTTATATAATTTATAATTTAATTTTTTTTATTTTCTATCAAACCAGAAACAATCATGATTTATGTAAATGCACCACCCTCATCCATGGATATCAAGACTCACTATGAACAAGTCAGAACTCGTTCAATAATTTATATTAAATTAATAAATCATAATTCTAGTAATTCTCAAAATTTTTAAAATATATCAATATTTAGTTTCATTTCCGACAATTAACAAAATATCCTTTATTTTATTCTAATAGTTCCCATTTGAATTGATTTAATAAAATGATACCAGATAATTTCATGACAAGAAAAAATAAAACAAATCCATCTTTATATTCAACAACATTGAATTTGAATTGAAATTGTAACGAAAATATTTATCGCCTTTAAATTAAAATATAATAAATAAATATCACCAATTAAAACTATTTTATTTTTAAGAAATATCGGATAAAGATTCTATATATTGGAATCAATTTCCAAAAGATTGTTATTCACTAAATAGAAATTTCATATGAATTCTTCAATCTTAAATATTATGATTAATATTATTTATCTTCTTCACCGAACTTACAATATATTATATGTATCCTATTTCGAATTTAAAAAATAAACGTTATATATTCTCTTGATATTAATATAAATAAAATTTAATTTTGTTTATCTGTCTAGAGGAAATGAATCAATACATTCTTTCTAAAATTCTTTCTGTATGTAGATAGCTTTAAGAGAGAATTTTAGTAATTTGTTTAAATTTAGTATTTTCTGTGTCGGTGGATATCTAACTAAAAGGGGCTCCAACTTTGTAAAATCTTCGCAAATTCATAAATATAGTTAATTACCATCCAGTACGTATTTTAAACTCTAATTCAAATATTCTATTGAATTTAAAAACATACTATTTGTAAATAAAATACTTATTGCCTTTTCTTTTTTTTTACAAATTTGTATATCATACAAATCCTTTCAAATAAATGTCACCAATCAAAATAGGCTTATTTAAACTTTTGTAAGTAATATCGGGCTTAAATTGTATAGAATCGAAATAATTTCAAATACATAGATGATATTCCCTGAATTAAATTTAAATTTAACCGAAATTTTTGCATTATACTCTAATCGTAAAATAAATATCATATTTAATATTAATTATCTTCCTTTCTCTAAATTTACAATTTACATTATTTATAGCTTATCTCAAAGTTCAAATAAACGTGATTCTCTTTATATTTAATCTAATATTAAAGCATAATCTTTCTATAAGCTATTTGAAATGAAAAATTCAATGCGTTCTTTTTAAAATTTTGTTGTTTATCTTTAGAAGAATTTCGGGAGATTTTTTTAAATAAAATATATTCGAATAAGAGTGTTTAAAATAAAATAAGGGCAGCAAAAGTGTTATTATTTGAAAAATAATTATTTACTCTACAGGTTTTCAAAACTATCATCATTAAGAAATATTAATATTAATGATATAAATTTTATATACTTTTGAAAAAATATTATACTGATTTAGTACATATCCCGCCATCTATTGCGATTAGTGTTCACTCCATTTAAAAGTTTTATTTTAAAATATTATTTTCAATATTATTCTCTTTAAGTATGTATATATATAGAGCAATAATTAAAATTAAATAATTTATAATTAAACTGATTTAATATTAAAAATAATTATCATTCTTTTAAAGGAGAAATACATGTATAAATCAAAAGAATTGAAAAAAATCTCTCAACCAAGAACTGAAATCTAATTTCTAAATTATGATGAAATTCAAATATCTTGTTATATACTACGCGTATCATTTATAATATACTATAAAATAAAAAAATAAAATATATAAGTACATATAAAATACTTACAATGGATTGATTAATGGTAGGTAATGCAGTCGACAAACTCTTCAACAGAATCATCGTCTTCATGCCCTGGAAAACAAAGACTAATATGAAATAATGTTTTCCTGGAATAATTCATATTGGAAATCTACTCACCTTGTTGATGAAACCGTAAAAGTGAAAGATTGGCATCAACATTGATCGAGGTTACATGAAAAACAAGAATAAAAGACATATTTATTAAGATTGAAAATAGATTAGAATAATATTAAAATATTTCTTAAAAAAATACTTACGGAGGGGTTTCACCCCCCCTTGCAATCGCCCGATGGATGATGATGATCTGGAAGTCATTATGTTCTTCAATCTCTCTCTTGATTCTGCAATGATGCACATCAAGGAAGACTAAAAAATTAACAAAACATTTCACTTAGTAATTTAATATTATTTCATGAAATATTATAGAAATAAAAATTCAACTCACCGATGAGATGTCTCGCAGTCGTTGTGAAGAGATGCGATGAAATTCTGATCTGGCCCCATATATACCACCAAACCAAGTTATTCAAATGATGCTCTTCAGACAATGAAAATAAAAAGAAATAGAAAAAAAGATCATTAGTTAGAGTTAACAAACAGAAGAGAATAACGTCACAGGAAAGAAGACATAAATTGAATTTCAATATACATATAACCTACCGTGGAGGCTACTTCATTGCGCCCTGATGTCTTCCCTGTACACAGTCTATCCTATCCCAAACCCAATTCTATGGCACGGATGGCCATCTAATAATATTTTCTATCTTCGTGCAAAACACTCTTCTTGCTAGAAAAGATTGCAATCACGGAAACGGAAAAAAAAAAAAAACACTCCCGAACGCGCTTATTAGACACAGTATGGTCTATTTTGTGTTTTAACTTCCGAAGAAATGCGTAATTTAGAAGAAGAAGGAAAAAAAAAAGAAAAAGAAAAGCATAGATTAAGTGGGGAGCCGTTTGTGAGTATCTGTGGATCAGCTGAGAGTGACTTTGAGTTTTTGGATTACGATTGAACACCACATTCGTGGCAACCTGTAAAAAATCCCTACCTAATGGGGATTCATGGCGTCCTCCATAGTGGGAGGAACACTCATGAAAAAGAGACTAAACTTAGCTCCAAGGTAGTCAATACATCCTGGCGGGCTAATCCCATTAAGGAACATTGTTGAACTACCTTCACGAATGCCTGTCCAATACCATAGATCCACGTCCGAGTCATTCTCAGTGATACACATTACTTTACACAAACAAGGGAATCGTCATTAAAAAATAAAAAAAATGACGATTTGGGAAGCACAAAACACATGCAGATAAACAATCCCTTAATATTTTCTGGCACATACCCGACTCCACCCACTAAATACTAAAGACGAAATACTAACAAGGTGTTTCCTTTAATATTTAGAAGCATGCAACAACCCAACACCTTTTTTCTATTCTATTCTAAAATATTAATAATTCATTAAATTTAATGTTTCTAGTTTCTATCTATATTTATAGGCTACCACAAAGGTTTGGACGCGATGAATCAGAAGGCACTTTCTTGAAGCATTCCTTTATCTGTAAATCCCTAACAACAAACGATTAAGCCAAAATAATGTATAATCACCCCCCATACGCAACCTATCAGGCTAACAATTCTAAATACCTTTAAAGGAATTGATGATTCAGTAGATTGTAGATTTGCCATCCTTATCCTTCTCTCTTCCAATTCTTTCTGTTTTCTAGGGTAGCCTCTGAAAATCTTTAATCTAACTAACTAATTCACGAACAATGTTAAATTTAACAAAAAATAATAGAAATATTGTATTTTTTATTGTAATATTTAAATTTTGTCAATATTAAATTAAATTCATTACTACCACTAGTGCCAGAATAATCAAAAAATATATGTTGAGTACTTATTTTTGGTGAGCTGTATTTATAAAAAATTTTGAAGAAACCAATATTATTCGAAGAGAATTGAATTTGCCATCAGCAAAAGGATGATACATGAAAAAAACAAAGAAAAACAAAAGACATATATAAGATTGAGTATTCAAATTATAATACATTTTTTTTATAACAAAAATTACTAACCTCGGAGTTATAAATAGGTTGCCCACTCGTAGTAAGTCACTCGACGATCTCGATGAACTCGTACTTTTCACCATCTCCATATATAGTAGTGGTCCAAATTTGTACCGTGAATCCACGTTCTTTCAGATGAACTAATAGAGAAATTGAAAATATTTAAATTATTAAATACTCTTTTTTTTATATTCAAATGAAAAATCCAAAACATTATATTAAATTTTAACCTATTATTCTAAACTATGCACGACGAATTAAATATATAAAAAAAAAAAAAAAAAAAAAAAAAAAAATTGTCTTGATCATAGCTCTTTTGTTATTTCATGATTAATTATATAAATAAATATCATTAATGAAAAAAAGCCATTTTTAATTTAATGACTACTTTCATATAAAATACTATATTTATTTAAATTTATTGTAAAAAACTAGAATAAAACAAATTCAGTCGAATGTCAATTTCTTTTTCTTATTGTTAATTTATGAATATTTATATATCTATCGATACAACTTTTATTGATTTTTTATTTAAAAATTAATTGAATATGTAATTCTAATTTTTAATTATAGTTTGTTTATATATCAATTTTACCTCTGATGAGATGTGATTCCTTTTTCTATACGTATCCTATATATTCTTCAGCCATCGACTACCATCAAACCATAACAAGCTAAAAAAAAAAAGGAAAAGTTATTTAAATAACTTAACTCGTATAATAATATCAATATAGTAATTTAAAAGTATAAATCACTTTTTTCCAAATAAATATCAACTATAATTATATATTTTTTTTACTTTTATTCACAATATCTAGCCCCATTATGTGTGACGTTTTAATTCTTATTTAATTTAGGTACTCTGTTCTTTATTAGAAACCTAATCAAATTGATTTCTTTTCAATAATATTATGAGAGATTGAATTTCAAGTGTTTTATTTTTATTATTTATTTTATAATGCATTTTCACTGATATTCAATAAATATTTTAATAAATTTGTCGATTTCTTAGAAAATAACGGATAGATATCAATATTAAAAAAATAAATAAAATTATATTGAAAAAATAATTATTTTTCAAGAGTTTATAATTATTTTAGATAAATAAAATCGCAATGAAAAAAATAAGCCTGCACTTTTTCTAAAATAAATGTTACTAGAAATAGAATATATATATATATATATATATATATATATATATATATATTATTGAATATTGAATATATAAAAAAAAACATGTTAAACTCGTAATTTAAAATAAAATTAAAAAAAAATTATAGAACTACATTATATGTATATATCCGATTAAAAATTTAATTCATCGATTTATACGTTACTATTTTATTCTATTTTAAATATAAATATATTATATTATTTGGTTTAAGAATATCTAGGTAGACATAGGCAATATATGTTAGTATATAAATTAAATATTAAGTAATTCTCTTAGCATAGATGATATGTTATAGAATTAGCTGGAGTGTCTCCACTCGACTATCTCGCAATTTGAATTGGATTAAATAACATAATATATTATATTTAAATTAAATTTAATTAATTATAAATTATAAATAATCAATAATAAATATTAAACCAGCGCATGTTTGGCTTTTTGTTGATGGCACCACGTCACGTGTTGGCGCGTGAGATTTGCAGTGTTAAAAAATTAATTCTGGTAATTTCAGCGAATCAATCAAGCTGAAATTCTATATATAGCAGTTTTATACAATTATTAATCATGTGAAAAATTATCAAACATATATCTTTATTTTTACGGTCACTTTAGAGGAAAAAAAATCAAAACGTTGTAGGTAATGACCCTCTTCCGGTTGAGCTACATTTCTCAAAAGTTGATAGAAAACTATGAATTTTGAATAATGTCCATGTACCAAATTTCATCATTCTAGCTCAAACCGTTTTTGCGTAATCTTGCCTACATACATACACACACACACACATACACACATACACACATACACACACACATACACACACACATACACACACACACACAGACATTTTTCTCAACCTTAGTGAAAATGATTCAGGAACCTTCAAAACGTATAAAAACATCAAAATCTCAACATCGAAAATTTTCGTGATCGCAATACTATCTCTGGCGAGATAGTAAAAAGTTCAAATTTATAGAACAAAATGATTTATGCTTCAATTAAATTACCAAATTTGGACTTCTATTCTATACAAAGGAAACAATTTAAAATAAAAAAATAAAAATTATAGTAATATTAGAGAATCAGTTTTCAAACTAATCGAAATCTTTAATAATGTTTTTAATCAACGCATATTATTTTTTATATTAATTATCTATTTCATCGTACTAGTATTAAAAATCTCTTATTTGTAGTCTTATTTCTAAATTTAAATAAACGTTTTTCTTTTTAAAATAAATAAAATTGAATTTTATTTATAAATACCTTACTTTATAAGTTGAATCATGTGATATGAAAAATTCAATATAATGTTTTCAAAATTTTTCGTTAATTGTTCAGGAGAATTCTGTCTGAATTGAATTTGTTGAAACTTGCCGCATTTTCAAATTCGGACACAAGGGATGTATACCGCTGATATAACGAGGAAAAGCAGCAACATGGTGATAATATTCCTTAACGTAGGTTTGCAGAGCCTGCATTTTTTTATTTTTTTTAAATATTGAAATGTAATAACAAAAATTATATCAATTTTGCCCTTATTAATTTGAATATCAAAAAACTAGCTATTTGTGCCATAAAAAAATAAAGGTGTTGAATTCTCACATTTGGTGCGCTGTTAATCAAATAGAGGGTAGATAAACATTTTTCCAAGTTGAAGATGAACCGAATTATCGCCAGGACAATTGATGTTACATGTAACAAAATAACAAAACCATACATAAGATTGATAATATTGAATAAATCCTTAATATTATTTTATAATATACTACTAGATAAATAGTTATAGATACTGACCTCGAAGTTTTAAATGGGTAGCCAACTCGCAGACAGCCGATGGACAAACTCGATGTCGTACTACCTCATCCGATGCGTTTCAGCTCTCTGAAAACAATTGCTCTCATGAATGGGATACTCGCTACTTAACTAAATAATAAATATTTAAATATAACAATTATTATTATACATTTACAATACAATCTTAATTCATAGTAATATCTATATGAATGTTATTTTTTTATCCTTTTCAATATATTTTTAAAACTACCAATATAATATTTTTTTTTATTAAATTCATCCCGCGACCACCTTTGACTTTTTTAAAAAACTTTCAATTTGTCCTTAAAAAAATAAGTTGACCTGTGGCCAGGTCCGACTCGATGACGGTTTGTAGTAAATTAATTTCCAGCTACAGAAACAATTTCAAATAATTTTAATATATCTATTAATGCAATAAAAAACAGATATGTTTATAACATAAATAATTTTAATTTTATTTTATTTATAATATATAAGTAGGAACTGGCTGTGACGTCATGGAGAGCTGGGTGACGTCATATAATTTTAAATTAAGAAAAAACTAATATAGATGATTTTTCTCGAGGATAAAACCAAAACAAAGTGCGTGATTCGTGGTGATATGTAAAATATCTCCTTATGTGAAATTTAGTGTGAAAATAACCCTTCCCTTCCTATCGTCGATCGTTAATACTACCACTTCCGGTTTCCGGATTTGTACCAAAAGTTGTTCATTTCATCATGCTGGCGCATTAAGTAAATATACCAAATTTCATCAAAATCCGTTGAACCGTTCAAGCTGTACACATCTATACGGACTGACGGACAGACATGCTAAAAATACATTTTTCTGTTATTAAAATGCATGATTCGTGGAGATATGTAAAAATCTCCACATGCAAAATTTGGTGTGAAAACAATACCTCCCTTACTATCGTTGATCGGTAAAAAGGGAAAATGTTTTTCGCGAACAGACTTTCGATTTTTTTAAAAACATTTTGCGGCCCGCGGCCACTTTCGACATTTTATGAAATATTTTCAATTTGTCTCTAAAAACAAAAATGTACAATGTTTCTCGCGATCAGAATTTCTATGAATATTGATTCTTTTTGCGGACCGCCTAAAGTTAACCCTTCTTTGTTTGGCCCAAGTGTACCTATGAGTTTCGTTCTCCTTCCATAATTATTTATATTAATATTTTTTCAAGTTTAATTGATATCCAGCTCAATATTAATATTTGAAGATTTAACGTTTGAAATATATCCATTTAAATTTAGAATCATATAGCTTTATTTATTTCTTTAAATATTAGAATATGAAATGTTTCTTTTACCTTCTATATTATATAAATTGACCAAGCCGATGCTCGGTACTTTAAAAAAAAACTATTCCTTATGATCTATGAATATTTAAGATTATGATTATTATTTAAAATAAATAAACGACAAAATATATGAAACAATTTCAAATAATTTAAAAGAACATAAATTAAAACAAAATAGTCATAAAACATGCAGTCTTTAAACGTACGTAGTATTAATGCACTGAAAGAGAGAAAAGTCTGGTTTGTGTGGATATAACATATAACATAAATACTTTTAATTTTATTTTATTTATAATATTTTGTATTTAAGGAAGCTGTCCGGCGTTGCCCGGCGCAACTTTTTTATTATTAAAATTCCTACTTAAAATTAAGAAAAAACTAATGAAGATGAGAGATTTTTCCCGAGGATGAAACCAATATATAATAGATCGATTTTTCTTTATAAAAAATTATCTATGGTTGAATTTCAAAAAAATCCTTAGAGTGTTTTAATATATCCAAAATACAAATATATTTTTCCTATTATAATAAGATAAGATATATATATATAGTTGATCAATTTAGTTAGTCAATTAAAATCATATGAAAAACCTAGTAGAACATTTGTTTCAATACAGTTAATCATCTTTTTATTGGATCAAGAAAAAGTTTGCTGACTGTGAGAAATACTTTTGTCGTTCCAGCGTCTGCTTTAGCATTTACGGCGCCCCGGGGAAATGAATAAATTGGGGCCCCTATATTTGTAAAATTTATTACATTCATATACAAAATGCCGCCCTTAAGATTTTCCGCCCCGGACAAATGCCCTGTTTGCTGCCTTCTAGTTTTTCTAGCCTTGGTCTACCCACAAGTTCAAGTGAGTTGAAAGTGGTAGGTAGGAAAGCGTTATGTTAAATTTTTTAGAACTTTATAAGAAGCATGACTGTGTGTGGAAATATCTATAATAAGTTGACCTGTGGCCAGGTCCGACGGTTTGAAGTAAATTAATTAGCAGCTACAGAAACAATTTCAAATAATTTTAATATATCTATTAATGTAATAAAAAACAGATATGGATACATAAATAATAAATATAAACATTTTTAATTTTATTTTATTTATAATATATATGCAAGACTAGGCTGTGACGTCATGAATGGCTGGATGACGTCATATAATTTTAAATCAAGAAAAAACTAATAAATATGATTTTCGCGAGGATAAAACCAATACAAAGTGCATGATTCGTGGTGATATATAAAAAAATCTCCTCATGTGAAATTTGGTGTGAAAATAACCCTTCCCTTCCTATCGTCGATCGCTAATACTACCACTTCCGGTTTCTGGATTTGCACCAAAAGTTGATCAATTCATCCCACTGATACATTAAGTAAATATACCAAATTTCATCAAAATCGGTTGAGCCGTTCAGGCTGTACACATCTATACGGACGGACAGACGGACAGACATCATGCTAAAAATACTTATTTCTGTTAAGAAAATGCATGATTCGTGGAGATATGTAAAAATCTCCACATGTGAAATTTGGTGTGAAAACAATACCTCCCTTACTATCGTCGGTCGGTAAAAATAGAGATGTTTTATTTCTTAATATAACCTAAATTTGTTTTAATTTTAACAGTTTTTAATATTTCCTATATCTATTTATATATTTTTCAATATAATTTATTGGGTGAAATCAGTGGAGTACCTAGGGGGGGGTGCGGTCCGCACCGGGCGGCACTTATCTTGGAGCGGCATTTTTTATATTTAGTTATAGTTGTAAAAAGCAACTTATTCATTTCATATTTATTTTTTTTCTTTCTTGAATAATAAATGATTATTATGATTATTATAAGTTTACTATTTGATTTATATAAATTATGATTAACTATATGATTTCAAATACTATTCCCATATATATAAATGCATTTTAGTGTAAATTTTAAATTCTAATTCCAAGAACAGGATAATAATTTTATTTTATTGATTGACTTATAATAGAATGGGCGGCAAACTGGAGATCGCCCTGGGCGGCAAAAGTTCTAGGTACGCCACTGGGTGAAATGAATATAAAAATTTGGATTATTTGGCTAAATCTTTGTTGAGCAAATGCTCTCACAGTGCAATCTCAATAAATAAGTATATTTTGTTCGTTGTTATTAAATAAATATGTTGATGAAATGGATCGATGAAATGTGTTGTGCTAACATAAGTAATTAATATTCATGTTGAATCCATTTAATTTTAAGGATAGTTTATTATCAACAAAATATATTTAACAATATTCCCAAAGAATTCTTGAATAAGAAATTGTTACTAAAGAATTCGTGTATAAATAATGTTTTCCCAATTATTTTGTTTATATCATTTTTTAAAAATATTTGTTTACTTATTAAATTGTTTTAATTGATTAATTGATTTTTTGAAAATAAATAATATTTGGGTATTTTTTCAGTTTCTTCCCCCCACTTTTTTTCCAGGATTGCTACTTTTACTAAGAACGGAATGCAAAGAAGGCAAACGAATACACTCATCGTGTGTTTTGTTCATTTGTCATTGGTCCAATAAATGCCCGATATTTTCTGAGCTATTTTCATAGTCAAATTGAAATTAAATAATATTTGAAGCTATTTGGCCAGGCAAATGCTATTTTCCTAAAATTGTCATCTGCCTACGCAGTGGCGGATTAAGTTGATTGGGGGCCCCGGGCAGTAAAATTGAAATGGGCCCTCTGTTAATTACAATTATAATTGAAAGACAAATTTTGTTTATATTATAATTTAGGGTTGTTTTATAATTGCATATATAGTACTTATGTAAAAAATACATAATTTTTACTGTGGTCGCCGAGACCCAAAATTGATTATTTTTTCTTAAGTTAGTCGGGGTTCAAACACGACCGAATAAAGATCTGTTGTTCAATAAAGATAAGTATAAGTATAAGTATAAAACAACCCCTAAATATATCTGTATCAAGAATAACTTGTTTTATTTAAACTCCGATTATCTATAAACTCAACAGTTTTTTTTAATTTTTTTTTAAGAAAATATTTTTATTTAGGTTTCGGTGGGCCCCGGTCCGGCCGGCGTTTAATCCGCCTCTGTGCCTACGGCATATATTCTATTTACTCATATAAATCTAGTATTAATAAAAAATCTCATTTCATTTATTTTTTTTTACTTTTTAAATGTAATAAATTTCAAATTATATAAATCATAAATTATATTTTTAATTTAAATATTTTTTTCATCTTTCTAATTTAATTTTAATAATTAAATTAAAAATT
Source organism: Labia minor (assembly GCA_963082975.1). Taxonomy (NCBI): domain Eukaryota; kingdom Metazoa; phylum Arthropoda; class Insecta; order Dermaptera; family Spongiphoridae; genus Labia; species Labia minor. The sequence goes on along the minus strand of OY720348.1, from coordinate 57,877,639 downwards.
ATTAAACATAATTTAAATTTCGTATATACTTTTAACTTTTTTTGCCTTGCCATTAAATTCAATGAGCGCTCTCTATTGTATTTTAGGACTTATATGTATAATAAACATTTAATTTTAACGGTCATTTTTTATAAAAGATCATAAATTATTATTTCGTCAGTCAGTCACACTTTATCTTTTTGATTTTATACATTAAAAATAATTCCAATTGCGTTAATATCTATGATCAAGTAAATTAATCTTAATATATTTATATATTAGCTAATTTTCTGATGATTCTTTTTGCAAATCACAATTTCTAGGTAATTATTGTAAAATTTTCTTATTCCATTTTACCAAGCAATGTGAATTATTTAAATATAATATTCTTATATATATATATAATATAAATACGCATTATTAAAGTATTTAATATTATATATATATATATATATATATATGTATATATGTTTATATATATATATATATATATATATATATGTTTATATATATATATATAAACTTTTAATTTTAACGGTCATTTTTTTAAAAGATCATAAATTATTAGTTAGTGAGTCAGTTACTCTATCTTTTTGATTTTATACATTAAAAATAATTCCAATTGCATTAATATCTATGATCAGGTAAATTAATTAATTAATTAATCTTAATATATTTATATATTATCTAATTTCTAATGATTCTTTCTGTAAATCACAATTTCTAGGTAATTATGTAAAAATTTTCTTATTACATTTTACCATGCAATGTGAATTATTTAAATATATATATTTAATATAAATACCCATTATTAAAGTATTTAATATTATATATATATTGTATATATATATTTATTGGTATAATATATATATATATATCAAACATTAAATATTTTTTTTAATTTTATGATAGTTTATTAAAAAAGAAAAAAAAGAAAATTTGTTCTTTAAATAATATTGTCCTGACCTTCATTGTTTTTTTTTGAGTTGGTAAAATAAATATCTTTATAAAAATATAATATAAAAATTCGTATAGTAGACACATTGGACACCTCTATTTCACCGCTCATATACATAAGTATAATTATTCTTTTAATTTATAATAGTTTAAAACATAATTTTAAATCTTTTTTAGGATAATTTGAGATATAATAAATTTGTATACTCTTTATTCAGTTTTAATGGGAAATCTTCATTTGAAATGAAATTACATCTGCAAAATATTGACATCTGAATAAGTTTATTTGCAAGAAATGTTAAACTTATTGGAAATAGAAGAATATCTGTTATATATTTTGTTAATATGACTATATATACGGTGTATAGTGCACTCTAGTGAAATTCGTTAATTCGTGAAATATTATTGATGATTGGTGTTGTGATCAAAGAAATAAAAATGTTAAGTGTGTGTGTGTGATTCTGGTGTTATTCTTGAAATCTTAAAATGATATTATGTCATTTCTATTAATTTTTATTTAACTACTTCAAACAAGAGAAATGAATGCTGTCTGGAGTTAGATTTAACAATCAACTAAATATTCAGGTAAGAAATAAATACATATTCATACTTTTATAGTTTGATATACTTTAATTCTTATTATTTATATTATCCCCTCCCCCCATATTAAACCAATTTATATAATAAGATTTTTATAAAATATATTTTAATTAGAAAATAAACAAAAAATAAAGAATATATATAGAAATTATTGATTATATCATTTAATTGAATGAATTGAATCATTTATTTTGATTTTTAGATTTAAAATATTATATCAATATATTTATTAAACTTCAAATCAATGATTGAAATATAATTTATTAGCATATACATATTTACATAATATTAAAAAAAAATTGGAAAATAGTTGAAAATATTCATGTAATACTATCAAAAAATTCCATAAATTAATTTATTATTTTTTAAATTTTAAAAATTATTATTAAATATGTAATTTTTTTTAAGATATAAAATTATTTATAAAATAAAAAAGATAATATTTAAAAATATATATCATAAATTAAATTATATAGGTATTTAATTTTAATAATATTTATTAATTATTAATAATATTATATTATATCGTACTCACCGAAAACATTCATACAAATATTTATATTTCTTTTAAAATTAATATTTTGTGGGTTTAAATTTATGATATCTTGATAATTGAACTATGTGTGCGAAAGCTGGGCTTAACTAATAATAAGAGAGATATTGTTTGCGGGACTTGACAGGGTTAAGGCTTGCTTACATCTGATTGGCGGATGGCTGATACGCACTTCAAAAATACCCCTTCCTCTCAAACTACTAACAATCCTATCAAGAATTTATTTGGAATTTTAAAAATCAAACTAGATTTAATTATATTTATATATATCGTATAATATATATATATATATATTATTTATATAATAATATATAATATTTATAATATATATATATATTATAAATATTATATATAATAAATAAATTCATTAATAATTCTATTATTTACTCACATTTTTAAGTTATGTTTATTACTATATTTCTTAATTTTATATATATATTTCTTTTGAAGATTCATCAATTTATTTTTAATATTTAAAAATAAATTTAAGAAATATAGTAATAAACATAACTTATAAATGTGAGTGAATAATAGAATTATTAATGAATTTATTTTTTGATTATTATTAACAAATATAGGATTAATAATTGTATATTATTTGTTATATTAAATTCCCAAAGTACAGTTGATTGAAACAATCAGTATATATTTTATATATTATATATTACATATATCCACCCACTGCGTCATTGGTCTTCCAAACGGACGTTTCTCACTCGGTCTATATATAGGATCCGCCATATAACATTTTTTTATTTTTAATGCAATAAAACAAAAACGGATGGATGAATTTTCAAATTTATTTTTTCATAGTGAAGTATTATTTATGAAATACTATTTCATTCAAATGACTGCCTCGGCTAGCCTTGCAGTACGCCATAATCCTATCTTTATATCTAAATATTTTTGTATATTTTTATATTCTTTATTTTTTTCACATTTTCTCTATCTCTATATATATATTTTCACTATAATTTGTTGAATAAAATCTTGTCTGAATATTAAATGAATTATGTTGAAATATTGAATATAAATTGTATTATATTTAGCGATATATTATGTAGACGATTGGTTAAATTATTAAATAATAAACTAGCAGTATATTAAATATATATTTATTATTATTTTCTCCTTTTTTTCTTTTATTATAATTAAATGTAAGTCTAAAATTCTCCTCATTACAGGTGTAAATTCAATTGGGAGTTGGATCAATTTATAATTATTTTCTTATAAACTTTCATTGAATATTCACAATAACCCAGACGTGCTATTTAAAATGACTTAATTATATAAAAGAACAAAAAATAATAAAATATATATCCATGAATATTTTAACACAAATATTTACCTAAAATTTAATTTTGTATATTGACTTTTGTATAATAGAGGTATAGGTATATATCATTTTGAGAAATGTTAATAGTAAAAAAAATATATCTATCTTCATCGGCTTTATTAAAGTATTTAAAGTAAATTAAATTCAGATAAATAAAAATATAATATCATTACTTACTTTTGATGAATATTTCTTTTTTGATTATTATTAAAAATTTTAAAAAAACTAAAATTTTATACAAATTTTCTGGATCCATCTTGAACGCTGCAAGAGAGAGAAAGAAGGAGAAAGATATGAAAATATCATATAAAAATTCCTTAATTGTGATTGGCCATTGATTTACAATGTCTTATTTGAAAAATATATATAAGATAATTATTAATTAATTGATTAAATATATGAAAAAATAATTTTAAATTAATTTTATATATAAAAAATTATAATAATGATATATATTAAGTTAAATCATATATTTTCTATAGTTTTTTTTTCAATTTTTTCTTTGTAAAGAAATGTGTTAATAAAAATTTAATTTATTAAAAATAAAAATAAATTCATAAAATATTTAATAAAAAATAATTATAAAATATTTTAAAGTTTTTTTTGATTTATAATATGTTTATGGGAGGTATATTTTTTTTCAAAATACATTGATTTATGTAGGTATTAGGTATTCATTTTTATTAAAAAAAAAAGAAAATCATTTTTATTATTAAAAGTATATTTATTTTATTTTTTTTTTTTATTATTACATTATTAATATTTATTATTATATAAAATGTCAATAAGTGTATATTTTAAATCTAATAAACAGAAAAATAATTATAATATTTCTTTGAAATTATCCACCTCATCCAATGAATATAAAAATAATATCAAATCTCCATTATTTATTATCTTTTTCAAATTTTTTATTTCTGAAATAATTGATAGGAATTAAATTAATGATATTTTCCCTCACAATGAATTCCAAAAGAAAATATTTTAATTTAACTTCTATGGATAAAATGCTGAAAAAGAAGGTTGAGTATATTTATATTATGAATTAAAAGCGTTTAATATTAAATTGATTACTGAATTGAATAATAAAACAATTCCATAATATATTTTCATTTCTTTTTAGCGTAGTAATATAATCATAAAAACGCTAAATATGTATACATGAAATAATATAATGAACATCTTTAATAAGTTTTATCTATAAAAAATAATATAATAATAAATTATGATTCTGACTTGAATAATAACTTAATAATACTGTATATTTTTTGATGTTATATTATTTTTAAATTTTCTCCAAGAATATTTATCATTATATTTTAAAAGTTGTAACTTTTTTTTAGAAATCTAGGACTGAACAAATCATATTCTCCATCAAATGGAATTTAGATTAATTTTAATTAAAATCCCTTTAAGAACTTAAACCAATTAAAATGATTTCTTATTTATTCTTAATATACAATAAATTATTATATTTATGAAGAAGAGATTAATAAAAAAATAAAAAATCTAAAACAAATTACAATAAAATATATTATAAAATGAAGAAGAATTTTATTAAGAAAATACCAACATATCTTACACTGATAAATTATTATTAATTATAAAGAATAAAAATATAAAAAAATTAATCTAGAATAATATTCAATGATAAGTAAAATCTATATTATTACATTTAGATTAATTCAATTAGAATATAATTAGAAGTTAAATTTTAAGATTTAGTTTGTAGTTAGTTTTTGTTAATTGATGATAAAAAAATGAAATAAATAATATTTTTTTAATTTATTATTAATAAATATAATGTATCATAGTAAATCTTTTAAAATACATACAATAAATCTTATAATTTTAATGGTAATAAATTGACAAAAATAGTTTTAGTTTATTTAAATTTATCAAATAAAAAAATAAATATAATAATATATTTTCTTTCTTTTCATAAGACTCCACCCATTTTACTTTGCTTCAACTCAGAGCTCCACCCATAAAGGTTTGACAACATAAATACATTCAAAAGAAGTGAAGCTTTGTCCAATCAGTGATCATATCTTTATTTTTGTATTACACAAAGTCAAAAGAAAAATACTTAAATGAAATATAAAAAAATATTTTTTAAGTATATAAATTTCTATTTTATATGATTTAAATAATAGTTGACTATTGGTATTTTAATATAATAATCTTAATATAATATATAAACATTAAAAATTATGAATTTATAAAAAAACTATTAATATATATATATATAAATATATTATAGATTATACAATTATAAATATAACTAATTATACATATTTAAGAATATTTAAGCAATTTATAATAAACAAAATTTCTCTAAATTTTTGTATAATTATTTAATAAATTATAATTTTGATAATATTATAATATAAATCTTAAATTTTTATATTTATGTCTTGCTTAATCTTTACATCAATTATTTGTATAAATTTTTATTCAAAACACTAGCTGCTCAGAGCGCCTTCGGCGCTCTTCACACCTAGACGGGGGCTCCGCCCCCTGTACCCCCGAGTTGTACATAGTATTTGGTGGTTGAAAGTATTAAAAGGTTTTCATCCATTTTGTTTCAATCAGTATATTACATAAAACATTCATTTCTTTTTGTGTTCTTATTTAAAAAATATATTTTAATTTAATCACTATATTAATTATATATATTATTATTGTATATGTTATATCTATCTACCTATGTGGCTCAAAGATACTCTAAAGTTCTTAGCCGCAACAACCACATTTCTCCAAGTGTCCCTATCCTGAGCCCTTATTCCATCTCTCTTACGTCCCTTTCTACGCGTCATTGGTTTTCCAAGCGGACGTTTTCCAATCGGTCTTCCCACCAATATCTTTTTCCTCTCCCATTCTTGCCACGTGCCCTGCCTATCGCAGCTTTTTCCCTTTTATAACCCTAACTATTTCTGAAGATGCAGAGAGGCCATGCAATTTCTTGTTATACAGTCTCCCTCATACCCGGTGACCTCATCTTTCTTTGGCCAATAAATGCAGGGAAGAATCCTATTCTCAAATACTCTGAATCTACTCTCATCTCCAAGGGTCATAGACCATGCCTCCCACCCATATAATGCAACAGGCAAAATAATCTTTTTATATATTCCCTTTGATAATAATTTTGAAGAGATAAGCCTCTTTATTGCAGATAACAGGCGTTTCCCGATTGCAACCCCGATTTAAATTCTTCTCAAATATTATTATCCTTCGTGATTACATTCAATTTTTCTACATATTCAAATTCTACATTTTGTATCTCAAGATTTTGTATGTTAATACTCTTCCTCTTTGTTACTAAATATTTTTTCTTATCACTATTAATTTCAAACCTCCATTAAATTTTCCTCGCTATCTGTAATTGCAATTGCCGAATCTCCTATTATATTTAAGTCGTCTGAGTAACCTAATATTTTACAATTGATTTCCGCATCTTATTCTTTCTTTACTACCTTCAAGAGAAATTTGAAGATTGAAAATTTGAAAAAGTTTATGCTGATCTATATTGAGTCATGCGTATGTTTTACTAAAGTCTACAAATAATTAGTGAACAGAAATATTGAATTCGCGATTTTTTTCCTAATATCTGTCATAATGAAAATATCTTAATTAATGTTGATCGATTTGGCCTGAACCCGCAATGATATCTCCTAATATTTCCTCCGCCTATGGTTCTTAAGTATTTTCTATGTTATAATAGAGTATAATATTTCTTGATCATTACATTTTGGTATTTTATTTTCATTGCTAGATTATTATTGAATATTTTTAATTATAATGAAACTTGAGAAAATGCAAAAATAGAGACTTGAGACAATTTATAAAAATTAACGGTATAAAACTATAGATAAATGACCAATATATACATTCATTAATAGTATTAATTTAAATTAATTGATTTATTTGTTTTTTTTATTATTAAGTTCATTTATTATTTTTTTTAGATCATAGTTATTTTCCTTAAAAGAAACTTAAATTCTGTGGTGCTAGGGGATTTGAAAATTATTCGTCGCAATATGAAGATTTCGCTTACAGTTTCTGTCATGTCCGACCTCCATCCAACAGTTATTTTCTGTTAAGTTTTTTGCTTCTCTTAATCATGTGATCTATATATTTAATTTTTTTTGATTCATTATAATAAAATTTAAACAAATAAAAATTTTTACTTTGTTAATTTATATAAATTTCAATTTAAACTGATTGTGAGTGATACGCTTAGCCAATACTCTGAATATTTTGTGTACAAAAATATTGAATGTTCTTAGCGAGATTTGATATAATGTTGTACGATTTGTCCTAAATCTGAATTACAAGAAAATTATAAATTGCCTCCTCTTCCAGCCCAATTCATTTACCCACCCATGTTGCATATGGCATCTAAATTTCTTAAAACTCCGTTTTTTTAATTTAAAATAGAAGGAGAGAAAGAGTTTTAAATTATATTCGAATAGTCTATATATTCTATATATCAGTATTTTTTTTCTGAATTTAATAGCAAGTTGATTTTAAAAATTTTCCATTCTTAATGCATATGATTGATTACATGTGTTAAAATTTAAAAAAATTCAAATATTCTAATTTTTATATTTATATATACAATTTAATATTATTTTTTATTAATATCATATCAAAAAAGAGAATTTATTAAAAATTAAAAATAAAAAAAGAAGCCTATTAATAAAAAATTGAATGGTGATTTAAATATTTTATTAAATTAATTAAAATGAGACCTTTTAGAATAAATTATTTAATTGAAATGATATTTAAATATAAGAATTTAAAAAAATATTATATTCTTTGTTTGGCAATTGTTATTTAATTATGTGCAACATGATTCGACTTGCACAGAGCATCGTTATTTTTTATTAATATCACATAATAAAAATGAATCTTTTAAACATAATAAATAAAAAAGACATTTTAATAAATTTAAAAAATATACCCAATTTAAAAATGTCAAAAATTTAAAACAACTTTATATCATCATATTTTAATTTTTATATAATATATATATATATTTAGTAATTAATAATAGAGTAATTAAATTAAAATAAAAAACAAAGATAATATAATTCAGTCATTTTAATTCAGGTTAAATAATATTTTTTTTTATTATTCAATGATAAAATTTATATATTATTATATATATATTATAGAAAAGAAGAAATATTCAATTAAATAAAAAATAATTTAAGATAAAAATATGATCTAATAAATATCTTATCTTATTATGCTAGCTAAAATTGTATATATGTATTTATCTATATATCATGGTTCTCAAAAACCGCTCTAACGATTTTTTTCAAATTCACACTAGATATAGTATTTATAAAGAAAAATTAAGTTTTATTGATGATATCTCTTGAAACATACAGCTTCATTATTAATTTCTTAATTGAAAATTATATATTATATGGAAAACGTCAAAATTTTTAATACTTCCTGCTAAGACAGTAAAAAAATGACAATTTTTTATCTAAATACATATAGTCCAGCGGTTGGACTGATGTTTTAACGAGTGGATTTCGTCGGTTCGAAACTCGCCGGGTGAATCGTTATTTAAAAATGAAAATAATGATTTTGTTATTTTTTTTTCTTTTTATCTATTGTTTACTTTTTAATAAATTACTATTCTATATTTATTTATTCATTGTTCTTTTATTAATAAAGTTTTAGATAGTTTTATAAGTTTTAATATTTTTTCAATAAAATATTATTCAATATATTTATTAATATTATTTTATTTATTATTATTGAGTACCCGAAGTTCCATTCATTTTAATCAGATTGATGCAATGATGCAACAGTTAATAATTGTAATATTGTAATAAATTTCTATCTTGAAAATTGTTACATATTATTCAGGATATTTTAAAAACTATTTCTTTCTTTAATTAATATTCATTTTTTCTATAAGTCAGATATATTTCCAAATATTAAATAATTTTTGAAGTGAAAACTTCTTTAGCGGCGTTGAGCACTTTTGCGGGATGGGGAAAAAGTATAGAACTCGCGTGATCGTGACCAACACCATGAAACCATCTGCTTTCAAATTTCTTATAACAGAGCGCGAAATTTGAATTGTCATTAGAACTGTTTTATAAATTATCTCTAACATATAAATATATATTTATTATGTAAAGTTCATTTCATATATACATATATAATCAAAATTATACGAAATGAACTTCACATAATAAATATATATTTTATGTTAGAGATAAGAATTATAAAACAGTTCGTATTGCAATATTTTAAACAAAGTTGTGTATTTATATATATATAAATATAAGTTACAAATTTGTTTAAAATATATGTTTAAAATAATATATAAGTTATATATATATACATGCATATGAAATTCATCTTTCTCGTGAAATAGCGCGAATTTCGTCTGTTTTAAAATTTCTTACGCAGAAGTTTTCACTTCTGTCGGCCAGTCCCACGACTGCCAATTTTGCTTTTTTAATTCCGAAAAGCTGCAAAGCACGTTTTTTTGTCTTTAGTTTGTTTTATAACCACTTGGGGCGCTAAACAGTTTTTCAAAAAAACACTATAGAAAAAAAATATATGTACCTATATATTATATATTTATGTATTATTGAGGAGCACAAGTTCATTAATTTTAATCAGATTGATGCAAATGTGTAACATTTAATAATTGTAATAAATAATTAAAGAATTGTGTATCAATATTTTTTAAAGGGTAGAGCGAGAGCTCGGTGTCCCAGGTATTAATATTACCAGCCAAATCAAATAATAATGAATCATTTTTTTTAACTTAAGTACCGAGCCGAGGCTCGGGGTCCCGGTACTTTTAATTAAATTGAGAACTTTTAGAATAAATTATTTTATTGAATTGATATTTGTATATTAGAATTTAAAATAAAGTGAAATATTATAATAATTCTTTGATTGGGAATAGCTATGATAATTCATTGTTTGAAATGATTCCGCTAGGCCGGCAGTGAGCCGCGAGCTGCTCTTGAATGAACAACACGGAGAATTATATAAACTTTAAAAAATTAATTTCTGCGGTTATTGATAAGATATTAATAAAATTTATAGCCTATGTTACTCTAGAGGTATATAAGAATATTGTGATGTAATTTCAAAGAAATCGGTTCAGCCAATTCTGAGTCTATAAAATAGTAATTTTCCGGACAGACAGACAGACAGACAGACAGACAGACAGACAGACAGACAGACGTGAAAAATTCTAAAGTCACTTTTGGATTCTAGAGGTCATGAAACGCGAAGATATGCAAAAATTTTTAAATTCTGAGCAATGTGCAGACAAAAACCTTTTTTTATATATATAGATTATATATATATTATAGAAAAGAAGAAATATTCAATTAAATAAAAAATAATTTAAGATAAAAATATGATCTAATAAATATTTTAATTAAATTGAGAACTTTTAGAATAAATTATTTAATTGAATTGATATTTGTATATTAGAATTTAAAATAAAAAGGGAAATATTATAATAATTCTTCGATTGGGAATCTCTATGATAATTCATTGTTTGAAATGATTCCGCTAGGCCGGCAGTGAGCCGCGAGAGCAGGTCCATCCCACTCTTAGGCAGGCTTTGAACCCATGTTTTTAGTGTCCTAGGACAAAAATAGTTGGCGCTGCAGGCATCCAATTTTTAACTCCCCAGGCGCTCTCAAGATCGCACTACTGCAGAAGACAAAATTTGAATTTATTTTCTTGGACTTGTAAAATCATCCCCCAGTTGTGAGTCCATGTGTGTCATTGTCCCCTCGCCACAGACTACATCGTGCATAAAAATTCGAAATCCGAAGGCAGCAATTGCAAACATGCCTACAGTAAGTAAAATTTTATTATATAAATTATTTTATATTAATATTAAATTTATTAATATATTATTAAATATTTTTTTTATTTACAAAATTTTACATATTTGCCATATTAAATATTATTATTTATATTTACATTAATAATCAGTATTACTGAATTATGTACATATAAAATAAAATATTTGAATATATTATTAATATATGTTGTCTATTGAAAATGAACGAGTTTCTTTCTATTTTAACTATTCTTCTATTTCCTCGTATACCTGATCCAAGACAATAGGCTAAGTTTTTATTAAACAGACCATATTTATAACCTGTAGATCAACCCATGTACTTAAAATTCGATATTCCAAACATATCTATTAAACTATTTTAAAATTATTTGTTATCATTTCTCAGATGGATTAATCATGAAAACAGCGATTTTACAACAAGCAAGAAGAAAAAGTTAAACCGTGGAGTGATACCTCAGAAAGTAACCCAAGATAATATGTTTTGTGTATTTAATAATAAAACTATTTTCAAAGGTGTAAATTTATACGTCTCACAATATATGAAAAAACAATATGTAAATAAGATATGTTTAATAGTGAGATCACATAATTTGTAAATGTAATTTTATAATTTTTATTAATTTTCAAATATATATTGTTTATATACATAAAAAATTATTCGTTTCTTTTAGATATGTTAATTACATAAAAAGATTGTAGAAAATTTTCAGTTTAATTAAAAATTATTTATTTGGAAATTAAACCAATATTTATCTCCAAATAGATAATTTTTCATTCTACAATTTTTTAATTCCCAACATTCACAATATTCCTTAAAAAAAAAAAAAAAAAAAAAAAAAAAAAAAAATCACACACACGCACACACACAAGCCCGATTTTTTATAAAATTAGTTAGCCGAGGACGATACCAGGTGGCGCGATGTGCTAAAACTTTGCTTCAAAATTTAACCCGGAGTGGGGGCATCTTATAGATAGTCTGTGCGCGAGAGGCTCTTGAATGAACAACACGGAGAATAATATAAACTTTAAAAAATTAATTTCTGCGGTTATTGATAAGATATTAATAAAATTTATAGCCTATGTTACTCTAGAGGTATATAAGAATATTGTGATGTAATTTCAAAGAAATCGGTTCAGCCAATTCTGAGTCTATAAAATAGTAATTTTCCGGACAGACAGACAGACAGACAGACAGACAGACGTGAAAAATTCTAAAGTCACTTTTGGATTCTAGAGGTCATGAAACGCGAAGATATGCAAAAATTTTTAAATTCTGAGCAATGTGCAGACAAAAACCTTTTTTTATATATATAGATTACAAAATTATTAACATTTTATGTTTGATAAAACTATATACAATGAATTATAGTATATATTTCTCCTAAATAATTAAAGATTATGAAATTATAAGAAACATGAGAAAATACTTTTCATCATAATATAACAGTTATATATGAAAAAAAAACAAGAAAACAAAACATTTTTTTTGTCCACGAGTGTGTATTTTAAATTCAAACTTCTATAATTATACTATATTTATAACTATATTTGGTTTTATAAGCTATTAATTTATTCTTCAATAGAAACAAGAAATTAATGATTTGACTGTGTTGATTTTAAATTCAACTTAATCAATCATCAAGTAACTTTATCTATGGTACTAGTGATGAATCTCATTTTATTTTTTAGATGATTTCCACACAAGAAACTTTCAAAACATGGTCTTTTCGAAATCGGAGACAAATTTCACAAAAGAAATAAAAAATCTAAGAATCTTTTTGATCCAATTTTAGACATTTAGTATTGATCACGAATAAGTACAATATTATCAAGATTTTATAATTCAGAAGATGATGATTATAACAAATGCAATATATATTTGAAAAATCAAACATTTACAGGTAATATTTCTTTTTTGGAATCGATATTGTTAAGATATTTTTAATTTGTTTTTTTGTTTCTATTAAAAAATCAAATTTTTAATATCGTCAAATTCAAATATTTTTTTTTTATTGTCGCAATAAAACTTGAACAACGCCTTTATTTCATCTAAACTATTGACTTTCCTTAAACGAGAAACATTAATTTTATAAAATTAACAAATAATATTAATTGTGAAAAATTCAACCTTCATGGATAATCAGTTTTACCTACTCAAGTTATAAAAAAATAAAGGTAATAAAATATGTATTTAGACTTCTATTAGAAATTTAAATTTATTTAATTATTATCAACTATCATCTTTTTTATTTTTTATTTTTTTTTTATAGTGATGTTTTTAAATTGAAACTTGTCATATATAAAATATTTTATAATTTCTAGTAATGAATTTACTGTTTTCTATTGTCTTGAAGAACTTTCAATAAAATAAGAATATAAATTTGTAAACCACTCAAAATAACAAAATAAAATTTAATATTGAAGATAAGTAAAAATAAAATTTCTGTATAATGTTGATTCATTGCAATTTTTATAAATGATCCAGCATAAGTCAATTAAATGCAATAAATAATGTGGAGAAGATTTATGACAAAATAAATAGGAATAATTTGTAAGAAATTAATATGAATTATATCATCTATATAATATTAACAAAAAAAAATTGAATTCAAAAATAAAATAAAATAAGCAAGATGTCAAACAAATAAAAAGTAAGATGTTTGATTTCCAAATATTTTACAAATATTTAAAGGCTCATAATAATACAGTGGGTGTTCGGTTAACGAACAGTTCGGACAATGAACAAATCGGATAACGAACAAATTCACGAAAGATTTTAATGTTCGGACACCGAACACATATTGGGACAACGAACTAAACCGAGTAGGGGTGAGGATATCTATAATGATAATGCTATTACCCATTTTCGAAATATCCTTAAAAAAAAGAAAAAAAGCAATCAACGTTAAATATGTTTTTTAACGCTTTATAAAAAGATTTATTAAAGTGCAAAACTATAGGTATAGTAGGTATGTTTTATTTTTTAAAATAAATTAACTGAAAACATATACATCCTTTTTACTATCTCGTCAGAGATTTTGATGTTTTTATACGTTTTGAAGGTCCCTGAGTATTTTCACTAAGGTTGAGAAAAATGTGTGTGTGTGTATGTATGTGTATGTGTATGTAGACAAATTAAGCAAAAACGGTTTGAGCTAGAATAATGAAATTTGGTATACGGGTATTATTCAAAATTCATAGTTTTCTATCAACTTGAGAAATGTAGCTCAACCGGAAGAGGGTCATTAACTTCAACGTTTTGATTTTTTTCCTCTAAAGTGACCGTAAAAATAAAGATATAAGTTTGATAATTTTTCATTTGATTAATGATTGTAAAAGTAACGGAAATAATTTTTTAACATGTTGACTGGCAATCACGCGCCAACACGTGACGTGGTGCCATCAACAAAGAGCCAAACAATGGTTTAATAAATATTATTTATTATTTTTAATTTATAATTTATAATTAATTAAATTTAATTTAAATAAAATATATGTTATTTAATCCAATTCAAATTGCGAGATAGTCGAGTGGAGACACTCCAACTTATTTAATTTAATGTTTAGGGTCTCCAGAACAAATTAATCGATTTTACATAAATCTATACATCTATGGAAAATCGATGATTGGTTAACGAACAATTTGGATAGCGAACATAGTCTTGGAACGGATTATGTTCGTTAACCGATCACCCACTGTATATATATAATTCCTAATATTATATTAATAAACCTTATATCTATCTTTTTAAATATTAAATATTTTATGTTATGCCATTCAACACACAATGTTTAGAATATATAATATTTCTTAAACTTTCTAGATTATTAATAAATACAGAAAATATCTTTCTATATTGTCTAAATCCATAAACTTTTTGAATTATTAAAATGGTATTGTTAGCGAAGGTAAGAGTTTGAGTTTCTATATAGCACATTTCCTAATCGAAAATTTGTCTAAACTAGTTTACATATAAAAATCGAATTAATAAAAAACATTTTATAATACTTTTCAGATTCATCTTAACTTTACTCATAAAATTCCAAGATAAAACCTCATCCAAAAACATGAAACATAAAACTTGAATAAGTATTTTTATAGAAAATAAATAATTGTATATTGAAAATCATTATTTGAAGGTATATAAAATATGGATATTACTATAAATATAAAGTTAATAATTATATGTATAATTAATTTGATAAATTTATTTGATAACATATTAAAATGTTATGTCTTCATTAATTTTTAACTAAAAATTAAATGAAAAGCCATTTAAAATGATTCCATCTACAATGTAATTCTAATTAATTAATAAATGATTTTCCTAACAGTCGGTTAGTATATGAGTATTCACTACATATTTGATTATATTATTTTTTATTAAAATTATTCTAAAAAAATTTTATTTATAAGCGACATAAACCATTTCATTATAATTAATTTTTAGTATAATGCCTCTTTATAATTCAATATAAAAACATAATTTTAAATTGATTTTTTGTTTTTTTCCAGTTTTTTTAATAATTTGATTTTATAATATAAATCACATATAAAAAGTGAATAATATATGTATATATTGGTTTACCTAAAGAGAGAATTATGTCCGTTGTTTTAATACTAACTTTTAATGATCATCATACTGATATTTATTCATTTCAAGAATCACATTTAAGGTAAAAAATTTTAAATTTTCATTAAAAATTTTTTCAAATATTAGATTTGCTTTATTAGAATAAAAAATTATCCAAGTCATATTTAATTGGGGAAAAAATTAGAAAATATAAGTATATATATTAGTTCAATAGTTTTATTAGTTGAAATCAAAATAAGTACAACTATTTTGTCAGTTGTTTGGGGAGGATAGGGACTTTTGGAGGTATATGGTTACTGCGGCCAAGATCTTTCGAGTTCCTAGATAGATAGTAAAAATAAGTAAACAATTTAAATAGTCAGAAAATTATTTTGTTTATTTTATCTGTGTATTTTATTGTCACTTAAATTATTCCTCTAAAAAGTAGAGAATTATTTAAAGTCATTAATAATTCTATATTTATTTCTTGTCATATAATAATAGAATGCATTAAAATTACAAATATGAAATTAAATTTCAAAAATATTAAAATTATTATTATTATTATTGTAAAAAATATTTATTTTAAAGCGACTCATGTCTCTTTCTATCTCTGGATATACTATATTCTTTATGAATTATATTTAATTGTTAGTTATATAATGCATATTTATTTTTATATTATTTCTATAAAATCATTATATATTTTTTTTCAGAATTACAATATTGAACTTAATTAAGGTAATAAAGAACTTGTATCAAGCATCGAACATCAATAAACTGCAACATCTGTTAACCTTCAGTATATAAACATTTCTTCTTTATTAACTTGTAGAGAATTTCTTGGGCTTTGTTCACCATCACTCATTCATTTGAGGTATAAATTGTAAAATTTCAAATATAACAATATCTATTATTAATGATATTTCTATTTTAACTTTACATTATCTTCGTTAGTTTCTTAATATATTAGGTAGTTTATAGGGCACCAGTTGTTGACTAAACCCCTTTAAGGTTTCTTAAGTAGAATAGTTAATAAATTAACTTATTATAGTTGGAAATTTCTTCATTGGACAGATCAACCCTTCACTTTTTTGTTGTTCCTTTCACAATAACCCATTGACCTCGAATCAGTGAATCTTCCATGATTGGATTTGGTAATTTAAATAAAATTTTAATCATGTAAATCAACCTTAAGGACACCATTCCAAATCATCAAAAAGAAACCGAATTGATTCATCTTAGGTCTCCAAAACCTTTGAAATTTCCAAATTCTATATATATATGTAACTTTTTAACGAGAAGAACCAAATTCAGTTAATATATATATATATATATAAATATATATAAACAAGGTTTTCCTTTTAAGAGAAGAGAGATAATATAATAATTATAAAAATCTATTACTGAATTATTCAGTATTAGATTTTTGAATATTAGGTATATGATATGAGATGAAAAGACGAAAAATCAATTTGTTAAATTTATTAAAATAATGGAATCATCTTATCAAATAAAACATCATTTTAAAATTATTTTTTTTAATAATAATTTTATTAATAAACACGAAAAATTTACCAACATCATTTTTTTGTTAACTATTCAGATAAAATATATAGGAAATTTAGAGAGAATAAAAATCTCTTACTTATTAAAGCAGCACACGGGTTAAATAATTCATTTGACTGTTGATAAGTACCTTAATCAAAATAATAATTTTTTTTTTATAATTTTTAGTAAAATTTTATCTTAGAATATCGAGAGTAGGTAGCTCATAATAATTCTTGAAGGTTTTTATAACGATAACTACTAACTAAATGAATCTTAACAAAAAGGTTCTGCGAAGAATATATGAACCAGTTTTTGATCGAGGCTGAAGAATACGCCACAATCAATAGCTCTATGAATTATATGACGAAGCCATCATCATAAAAAATATAAGGATGGAAGGCTAAGATGGCTCGGGCATATGGGTCGAGAATGAGATAAAAGCGAGTCATAGAAGGCAACACTGGTGGACACAGGAAAATTGGAAGACCAAAGCTAAGATTGCTCGATGGACTATTAACGGACTGAAAAATGATATACCACGTGGACAGGGACGGATGGGGTCGTTTTTCTGAAGGCAGCCAAGACCCACGAAGGGTTGTAGAGCTTAAGATGATGATGATATAGGATTTCCAATTTCTATGAATGACATCTCAAATTAAAAAAGGATTAATATAAAAATCAAATATCTAAGAGGAGATTCAATTGATTTATTATTTATTTATTATTTGAATTCATTAAAAAAAATGAACATAAGATATTTTGTAAAATGTACCAGCCTCAGCCACAATACTTAGTCGATGTTACTTTATTCTAAATACATAAAAAATATTATACATATAATATTCGAAAAGAATGATATAATAAACATATATTAATTTAGATAACGTTTTTGTATTTTTACAGAACTTATAATATGATTGATATTTTTAATTTAATTTCAGTCTTTGTGAACGTCTGATGGAGAAATACTTCCTTTTACACAAATGAATACATTCTTGAAAATTATTGTGATCATCTGCTCATTTTAAAAAAAAAAAAATTAAATTAAAATTTGCCATTCATATGGAATGAATGGAATTTATTGATTTTTCTAAAATGTATGTTGTTTTGTTGTTTACAATGCAATTTGTGGATGTCAGATGAGGCCCATTTTCAACTCACATGTTAATGTGAAAAAGCAAAACTACCGAGAAGTTATAATTCTTAATGCAGTTGAGTATTTTTTAATGCAACTTGAATAGCTTAGCTTGATGTTTAGAGGATATTTCTTTAATAACTTTCTGGATAATCTTTATCTTTAGATCTTTATGGAATCTAGACATTTTTATGAATAGAGGCGAATTTAAAGCATTTCTCAATACGTTTTTTTTGCAAATGCTGTATTATTTCCAGGTAGCACTTTTTGACACACGTCATAATTGAGCCCCATAAGCCCACACAGGCCTCAATATTTGATTATATATTGAGTTTTTATTCTTACTTTTCTTCAACTAGTCTTCGTAATGCTATTTTTAATTCAGTATTATTTTTATTTTCTCTTGGTAATTTATTTTGATTGTAAATGAAATAATTACCTAACATTTCGCCTCGAATTAGATGGAGTTCTCATTAATTTGTTTCCTTGGAAAGGATAAAACAAAGATTGGTCTGATATGTCACTACCCTGTCTCCCTCCTTCAACATCCTCAGGCATATCTGTTTATCCTTACAGAAAATACCAATTTAACCATTTCAAAGTAAGAGCATGAATATTATCATGCAATTGGATAAGTGACTCAGTTAAGAATAAAAGCAGTTGATACTTAGGATTAGTTACCACTTTTAGAGAGAGCATTTACGGACAAAAATGGTCAAATTCTGGTACATCAGGGATAAAATTAATCAATTTTATTTTAATTTTAGGCTTATAGGTGACCAATGGATAAATTTAAACAGCACATACGAGGTGGTCAGATCGCAATGTATCACCACTTCCAAAAATTCGCCAAAAACACACAAAAAGATAAACCACAGGCAAAAGGATTGGAGTTCACTTATTACTTGTTATCAGGCAAGAGGCTAATGATTGAATGGAGTTGATGAGCGTCTTTTAAACACTATGGTGTGATGTTTCATTGCATGAGATCAACCAACTTTTTGTTTTTGAAAATAAACAGAGATTCACATGAATTTTTAAGAATGCTTTCTTACAGGAGGACGGTATTTAAAGAACATAATTGAAAAATTAATGCAGGGCCCGCTCTAGAAGGCGGCAAAACGGGCATTTGTCCGGGGCGGAAAATCTGAAGGGCGGCATTTTGTTTATGAAAATGCTAGAGCGGGTGCTGAATTAATGATAAATTCTATTAATGTCTCTTAAATTGTAATTTATAAAATTTCAATTACTAAAGATTAAATCCTCTTCTTGGATCATAATTGGTTTATTTGGATTGGAATATTTCAAGTTGCCGTTATTTTGAGTCACTATATCTATATCTATATATATATAACTTTTTATTAAAATAAATTATTATTATTAGATATATATATATAATTTCAATAGTTAAACTAAATTTAAATAATAATAAAAATTAAAATCTAATCTTTCATTTTTATTATTAATCCTCTTTCTCTCTCTATTTATTGTAATTTTGTTTTCTTTTTTATGCTTACTTGATTCTTATTTAATATATCGTAATACTATAATTACATTTATAATTGTATTGATGAATTGAAAAGTAAAGAAGTATAGTTCATTTATACAGTAGTTTAGTCTTTAAATTTTTATTATTAAATCACATATCAATGTATATATACAAATAAATACATAATACAATTTTTGAAAATTTATTTCAATAGAAAATAGAATAATTGTGTTTATAATTAGTATTTCTTTCTTCTCTTTTTCTTTATTTCTGTTTTATTTTTCTCTTCTAGCTTTTTTATTTGGAAACAAAACAAGATAATAGATAATAAAATGCCCTTCAGATAAGCTTGCTCATAAGGATCATGGCAAACAACTACAAATTATAACTTTGAAAAGAAAGATTCCAAAAGAATTGTTTAAATCTTAAAAAAAAAAAAATAAAAATTATAATGAATAATTAATTAAATTACAAATTAATTAAATTCAATATCATCAACTCATTTTATAGTGTATAGTCACTAATTCATCTTTAAAATTATCTATTTAATTTATATTTGTTTGAATATTTGTATTAAATTTTAAACAAACTCAATTTTTTTTTAATTTATATAAGATTTAATATTATATTTTATCCTTATTAAATCACAAAAAAAAGAAAAAGAAAATTTAATAAAGATAATGAACATAAACTTGTAATATATTTATTTATTTAAAATTTTCTAAATATTTTATTTAATATCAATGAAGTTTTAAATAATTTTATTATAAATTATCATTATTTTTAAAATTAATATTTGTTTATTTAATAAAATACGGGAGAATTCAAATATCAAAATCACAGAAAAAATTCTCCCCCCGCGGGAGAATTTAGATTACCAATGCACTTTCAAATCAAGATCTCCTTGGTTGCGGTTCGGTTCGGTTCTGAGATTCTCGACCGAAGCCACCCGCAATTCTTAAAATCACTTGCAATGATTAAAAAGATTTGCTTTGTATAGGTGGGAAAGAGATAAAAAATAAACATTTGTATGGTACGAATTTTTCCGACTCATGCCGAAAATGCACGAAAAATTAATCATCTCTCTTCTGAAACATAATAATTTTTTAATTTGTTTAAAAATCAAAGCAATTCTATATCATCGATTGGTTATACTATTTGAATTCTCACGTCATTTATTATCCATATAAACGATTATAATATTACATATGTGAAAACATATATTTATATTATATTATATAAATAACACTACAAATTAATTATATTATTTCTTATTTCTCAAAATGTTAATGTTTCGGATAAAATGTAGGAGGACAGACATGAAAAATGGAAGAGGGGGACTGGAATGATAGGACGAGGTGGAGAGCGGGATGCGATAGGCGGAGTCATCCGTAGAAGAAATCGCATATATATATATATATATTTATATAATATATATATACTAGCTGCTCAGAGCTCCTTCGTCGCTCTTCACATCTAGACGGGGGGAGCGCCCCCTGTACCCCCGAGTGGTACATAGTATTTGGTTGAAAGTAGTAAAAGGTTTTCATCCATTTTGTTTCAATCAATGTATAACATAAAACATTCATTTCTTATTGTGTGATTATTTAAAATATATTTTAATTTAATCAGTAAATTAATTATATATATTTTTATTGAATATGTTATATCTATCTACTCGAAAGTTCTTGGCAGCTACAACCACATTTCTCCAAGTGTCCTTATCCTGAGCCTCTGTTCCATCTTTCTTACGTCATTCCCTGGTGTCCTCATCTTTGGCCCATAAATGCTGGGAAGAATCCTATTCTCAAATACTCTGAATCCACTCTCATCTCCTAAGATCATAGACCATGTCTCACACCCATATAATACAACAGACAAAATAATTGTTTTATATATTTTAATTTTCATTCCCTTTTATAATAATTTTGATGAGATAAGCCTTTTTACTGCATGATAACAGGCGTTTCCCGATTGCAACTTCGATTTAAATTCTTCTCAAATATTATTATCCTTCGTGATTACATTCAATTTTTCTACATATTCAAATTCTACATTTTGTTTGTTAATACTGCTCCTGTTTGTTTCTAAATATATTTATTTATCATTATTAATTTCAAACATCATCTCTTTTCCTACCTCGATTAATTTTTCCTCGCTATCTGTAATTGCAATTGCCGAATCTCCTATTATATTTAAGTCGTCTGGGTAACCTAATATTTTACAATTGATTTCCGCATCTTACTCTTTCTTTACTACCTTCAAGATAAATTTGAAGATCAAAATTTGAAAAAGTTTATCCGGATCTATTGAGTCATGCGTAGGTTTTACTAAAGTCTACAAATAATTAGTGAACAGAATTATTGAATTCGCGGTTTTTTCGAAATTCTTTGATTGGGAATCCCTAGAGTTATATACATTGTGTAAAATGAGTCCGCCAGTCAGTGGGCCACGCCTGGCTCTTGAATGAACAACACGGAGAACTATATATAAACTTTAAAAAATTAAATTCTGCGGTTATTGATTAGATATTAATAAAATCTATAGTCTATGTTACCATAGAGGTATATAAGAATATTGTGATGTAATTTCATAGAAATCGTTTCTTATTTTTTGATGTTTATAATTCTAAATTACCGGTAAAGTGTCGGTTAAGTAGGAAATTTCTTTTTTGTTTGTTTCTATGACAGCTAAAAAGTAAACAAATTACATACATACCATGATACATACATACATACATACAAACACTCTCCTTTATATATATAGATGTATATGTTTTCACATATGTAATATTATTATTGCCGAGAAAGATGATTAATTTTTCGTGCATTTTCGGCATGAGTCGGAAAAATTCGTACCATACAAATGTTTATTTTTTATCTCTTTCCCACCTATACAAAGCAAATCTTTTTAATCATTGCAAGTGATTTTAAGAATTGCGGGTGGCTTCGGTCGAGAATCTCAGAACCGAACCGAACCGCAACCAAGGAGATCTTGATTTGAAAGTGCATTGGTAATCTAAATTCTCCCGCGGGGGGAGAAATTTTTCTGTGATTTTGATATTTGAATTCTCCCGTATTTTATTAAATAAACAAATATTAATTTTAAAAATAATGATAATTTATAATAAAATTATTTAAAACTTCATTGATATTAAATAAAATATTTAGAAAATTTTAAATAAATAAATATATTACAAGTTTATGTTCATTATCTTTATTAAATTTTCTTTTTCTTTTTTTTGTGATTTAATAAGGATAAAATATAATAGGTATTAAATCTTATATAAATTAAAAAAAAATTGAGTTTGTTTAAAATTTAATACAAATATTCAAACAAATATAAATTAAATAGATAATTTTAAAGATGAATTAGTGACTATACACTATAAAATGAGTTGATGATATTGAATGGCTAATTTCTTTATACTCATATTTTATAGAATTTTTTTCTTCTTGACGTATTTTGTTACTTACTATCCGTTGTAAATATCACAAAAAAGTAGTAGTAAAAATTTATAAGGTTGCTCATTTTATTTAATTTTACTAAATATTTTTTTCAACTAAGATGTCTTATGATGATATAAATAAAACATTGGTTTATTAAACCATATTCATTTTTCTGGTATATAAACAATTAAATGTCGAAAAAAGAAGATGTGCTACTCAAAAGTGATCAACAAAGAAGTTATATACACTGGATTGGAATTCGTTCCATATAAATGTTTATTTATTATCAATTTACATCAATATTTGAGTTGAAGTAGAAGTGACAAAAAATAGATTATCACAATTGCTATAAAGCTGTATAAAATTTTAACTATTTTCAGCTAATTGTAGAAATAACCAAAAAAAAAAAAAACAAAATTTAAATTGAAAATGCCATATCTGCTTTAGCTAATGAAAACAGTCAACATATTCTTTATTATAAAGACTAAAAACTTACAAAAATTATCTATAAAGTGTCTATATTTTGAAACTGAATTTAAAGTAAATTAATAATAATAATAATATATCAACTCGTATTTTTAGAATTACAATGAAGACCATTGAAAATGAAAATGCAGTCAATCTTTTTCAACTAATATTTCTACATTAGTATAATTGTTTGATTCATTTGCTTTCGATGTCTGGTAAAATATTTTTTAATTTTTCATAATCATAAAATTTGTAGGTAAAATATTGACCCAAGTTTTGTTTCTTTAAAAAAGAATATAAATAAAAATAAATATTAATTCTTAATTAATGCAGTGACCCAAACAATATAAAACCTCATAAAAAATTTGTGCTTTTTTTAGTATTATTTTATTGGTATGTATCTGGATTATTTTACTTTAATCACAATTTAATTACTATTACAGAAAATAAAAAGTATGTGCCAAGTCTCTTTAAAATCAAGAATCATTTGAATTAATTATAGAGTTTATTTTACAGTTTTCATCATAATCGTTTTTATCTATCTCTGTGCTCTAGGGAATTTGAAAGTTCTTGGCCGCAGCAACCACACTTCTCCAAGTATCCCTATTCTGAGCCACAACTCTCCAATCCCTACCCTCTCCCATCTCTCTCACGTCCTTTCCTACATTATGCGCCCACCGCGTTATTGGTCTTCCAAGCGTGCGTTTCCCAATCGGTCTCCCTACCAATATATTTTTCGCCATTCTTTCCTTTCCCATTCTAGCCACGTGCCCTGCCCACCGTAACCTTCTCGATTTTATAATTCTAACTATATCTGGAGATGCATAGAGGTCATGCAATATCTCGTTATGCAATCTTCGCCATTCCCCGGTGACCTTATCTTTCTTTGGCCCATAAATGCTTCACACAATCCTATTCTCAAATACTCTAAATATACTCTCGTCACCTAAGGTCATAGACCATGCCCCACATCCATATAATACAACCGGTAAAATAATTGTTTTATATATTTTAACTTTTATCCCCTTTGATAATAATTTTGATGCGATAAGCCCCTTTATTGCATGATAACAGGCGTTTCCCGATTGTAACCTCGCTTTAAACTCATCTCGAATATTATTATCTTTCGTTATCACAGAACCTAAGGATTTAAATTTTTCTATATTTTCGAATTCTACATTTTGTATGTTAAGACTTTGTGTGTTAATACTATTCCTCTCTGTTACTAAATACTTTGTCTTAGCACTATTAATTTCTAGTCCCACCTCTTTTCCTGCTTAGATTAATTTTTCTACGCTATCTTTAATTGCAATTGCCGAATCTTCTATTATATTTAAGTCGTCTGCGTAACCTAATATTTGAATTTTTTTATTTAATTTGATTCCGTTTGATTTTTCCCCAATTTGTCTAATTACATATTCCATAACTTCTTAAGGTGCCGTCTCTCTTCGGTGTTTGGCCATCATCATGACTAGGATAGCCTTAGAAGCTGCTCAGCCATGATGTTAATGCTTTTGTAAAGTCTACAAAAAATTGGTGAACAGAGATATTGAATTCGCGTTTTTTTTTTCTAATCTCTGCCGTAATGATCTACCGCACTGATATTCTCCTAATATTTCATTTGCATATGGTCGTAATTTCATTGAAATAATATTCGAGAGAATCTTATACGATGTCGAATTAGAATCGTTTTATAATATCATTTTTATTATTTTGGAATATCTTGTTCATCGATGTATACCTAAAGTGACCATACATTCCGTTTTGAACATCGAAAAAACATTCAGGTTCTTCTTCAATGACTACTTATAAATTTGCAAGTGAATCCGATCATTTTCAACCAAAATGAATGCTATTTTAAATTATAATAATGTTAATTAAATAAATCATTAGTTCTCATTGAACCTTAGAAGTAAGCGGATCAGTGTCTATAAATAGTTTAATATATATTTATATATAATTCTTTCTAATTTTACTTATTCATTAGAATAAATATTTAAAAAATAAAGAAATTTTTTTTTCGAATAGTTTTAAAACAATAAGTAGGGGCCTGGGCCCCCCATCTCAAAATGACATTAAGAAATGTCCCTCCTAGTGTTCAAATATCATCAAATAATGATAATCTATCATCCAACATGATGACAACTGATGTCCAAGAAACAACATCATCGTCTCCAACACCTCAATATTCATCAAATAATGATATTAGGATTGGACTTGACGACTACGATACTTCGTGGCAGAGAGTTAAAAGGCGAAGATCAAGTTCAGGTACTCAAAATGCCTCACAATTATCTCTCGACATTCAGCAATCAAATCGATTTGCCCCGCTCTCAAATCACGAGCTAAAAAGAAATATCAATTTAAATAATGAAAATCCTAAAAATAATGATACCCCGAAAACTCCGAAACCTCCACCTATTTTTATATATGACGTCGTAAATTTCTCCGAAATGATTAAATGCATTTCGAAAGTTTTAACTAAAGATGAATATATTTGCAAAGCCATGGCAAATTCTACTGTGAAAATAAATGTATTAACAAGTGATGCCTTCAGAAAGCTTGCAAAATTTCTAAGGGAAAACAATATTACTCATCACACATATCAACTCAAAGAAGATCGCTCATTTCGTGTTGTTATCAAAAATCTACATTATTCTGCTGATATTGAAGATATCAAATTCGAATTAACTGAAAAAGGATTTGATGTCAGAAATATAACCAATGTTTAACATTGGTTATATTTCTGACATCAAACATTAAACATAGAATTTCCAAAGAGCCGCTTTCACTATTTTTTCTTGACCTTGAACCAAATGAGGATAATAAACTTATTTATAATATATGTTATTTATTAAATACTAAAATAAAAATTGAACCTCCGAGAAAAAATAAAATAATTCCTCAATGCACCAGGTGTCAGTCCTTCAACCATACAAAATCTTACTGCCTTAAGCCCTTTAGGTGTGTTAGATGTAGTGGGCCTCATGAATCTACCAAGTGCACGAAACCAAAAGAAACCCCTCGACTTGCTCTAATTGTTCAGGAAATCATCCGGCAAACTACAAAGGCTGTAAAACATACACAGATATTCAAAAAAGAAGGGGAAAACCTTTTAACCATTCCAACATCACAAACAGTCAAGAACATAAAACTCCTCATCCTCAAATACCACCTACTCCACCACCTCCTTCCTCGAGTCAAAACACTCAACACAGATACCCACATGCATCTTATTCCAATGTTGTCTAAAATAAAAATTATAACGATCATCCAAATGACATCAATATTCAGTTAACAACTCTTATCAACGAATTCAAATCTATGTTTAATCAGCTTTTAAATCAAAACAGCATCATCCTTAACTTGCTAACGAAAGTTATAAATAACATGACTAAAAATGGCTGATTCTTTTAGAATAGCACTCTGGAATGCTAATGGTTTAGCACAACGACGTCTCGAATTAGAGATCTTCTTACATAATGAAAAAATTGACATACTATTGATATCCGAAACGCATTTCACAAATAAAAGCTATTTCTCGATTCCTGGATATAACTGTTACACCACACTCCATCCTGGTGGTACGGCCCATGCAGGGACTGCAATTCTCATTAAAAGAACAATATATCACCTAGAATTGGAGAAATATGAAAAAAACTTTCTTCAAGCTACATCAATACAAGTTACAGGCATAAATGGAACACATCTTGTAATAAGAGCTCTCTATTGCCCTCCTCGTCATTCCATCACCAAAGAAAAATTTGAAAATTTCTTTGAAACACTTGGTCCAAAATTCATAGTTGGAGGTGACTTCAATTCAAAACACACATCATTTGGTTCTCGAGTTATAACACCCAAAGGAAGAAACCTGCTTAAAACAATTTTGTCGAGAGGTTACAATATTATTTCTACTGGTAAGCCAACTTATTGGCCCTCAGATCCCAATAGATTGCCCGATCTACTGGATTTCTTTGTATCAAATGGTTTGACAAATTCATATTACACTATCGAAGAATGTTTGGATCTTAGCTCTGACCACACCCCAGTGATTGCTACTATAAGCTCCATGATTATAAAAAAAGAAAGAACCCCTACAATATGCAATAAAAAGACTAACTGGGCTCTTTTCAAACAAAATCTTGAAGATAATCTTAATACTAAAATCCCCCTTAAAACCGAAGAAGATATTGAACACGCAATTGAATATTTCAATAAAAATATACATGATTCAGCTTGGCTATCTACACCAAAAATAGACAATCAAGAAAAGCGAATAAATTACCCACTGGAGATTAAAGAAAAACTGAAAGAGAAAAGAATACTTCGAAAAATATGGCAAAGGAGTCAATACCCACCAGATAAACTGGCATTCAATAGGGTTTCAAAAGAACTTAAGAACCTAATTATAAAAAACAAAAACGATACTTTGCAAGACTTCCTTTCAAATTTATCTCCTCAAGGAAATAATGATCATTCTCTCTGGAATGCAACTAAATATTTAAAAAGACCCAAGCAATTTGTATCCCCATTAAAAAACCGATACAAATACTTGGGCCAGAACAAATATAGAAAAAGCTGAAACTTTCTCTAAACATTTGGAATATACTTTCAATCCTTTTCCCCAAACTTGTCCAAACCATGAGAATCTAGAAATAGAAAACTTTCTGGATTCTCCATTACAGTTATCTCCTCAAATCCAATCATTCTCCTCAAAAGAAACCGAAAATATTATTAAGCACGAGTCAAACAGGAGAAAATCCCCCGGATATGACCTAATCACTGTTTAGGTCTTAAAAAAACTCCCGAAAAAAGGAATACTTCTACTCACTCAAATATTCAATGCAATTTTAAGAACTCACAATTTCCCAATTCAATGGAAAATTGCTCATATTATCATGATTCTTAAATCAGGAAAACAAGAGTCGGAAGTCTCCTCATATCGACCAATTAGTCTTCTTCCCCAAACATCAAAAATCTTTGAAAAACTTATTTTAACGCGACTAAAGACTGATGTTGAAATTGACGAAATATTACCCGATCATCAATATGGATTTAGACGCCAACACTCTACTTCTCAACAAATTCATCGAATTGTTAACGTTATCCAAACAACCCTGGAAGAAAAGAAGATATGCTCCGGCGTGTTTCTTGATGTAAAACAAGCATTTGACAAAGTTTGGCATCAAGGACTTTTATATAAAATAAAAAAAATATTTCCTGACCATTACTATTGGATATTTAAATCATACCTTCAAGATCGTTGGTTCCAAGTTCGGGTAGAAAATGAGTTATCTCAATATCATCCAATACGTGCAGGAGTTCCCTAAGGCAGCATTCTTGGACCATTTCTTTATTCTCTGTATACTGCGGACATACCAACAAGTGAAGACTCATTCATTGCTACCTATGCTGATGATACCTCCATACTAGTAACCAGCTCAGATCCAGGTACTGCTTCGAATAAACTTCAAGAAAAACTTGACACCATCCAAAATTGGTTTCATAGGTGGAGGATTCATGTAAACGAGACCAAATCGAATCACATCACTTTCACAAATAGAAAAATCATATGTCAATCCGTTTACCTAAATTCCCAAATCATTCCCCAAAGTAACTCTGTGAAGTATCTTGGACTGTATCTTGATTCGAAAATAAACTGGAAAATTCACATAGACAAAAAGAAGAATGAATTAAACATCAAATATAAAAAAATGTATTGGCTGTTGGGAAAAAACTCACAACTTACACTTAAAACAAAAGTACTGCTTTACAAGTCACTGCTTAAGCCAATCTGGCAATACTCATGTCAAATCTGGGGAACTGCCAGCGAGTCCAATATAAATAAAATACAAAGAGTGCAATCCAAAATACTTAGATGCATAGCAAATGCACCCTGGTACGTCTCAAATGCAAGCTTCCACAATGACCTTCTCGTCCCACCAGTCAGAGAAGTGATCCATCAGTCATTCATCAAACATATTAAAAAACTAGAAAATCATCCAAATGTATCAGCGATTGCTCTCCTAGACAACAGTGAAGTCTACAGGAGACTTAAGAAGACCCACGTTCTCGATATTGAGGAGCGTGCTATATCAAAAAACTGGAGGGTGATACTAAAATAGGGACGTCGTCGATGGCCGACTTTCTCTTCAAGTGATGTGTGAATGTGAGAATGAATGAATGAATGTATGAGTGTCTGAGTGTGAGAGTGTATGTAAATAAATTATTATCACATTTACTTATAGCTCCAAAACTGAGCTGATTGTAAATAAAATAAAGGGAAAAAAAAAAAAAAATAAATCATTCTGTATATAGGGGAATGTTGCTATTAATAGATATCTAATAGAAAATTTGTTATAAAATCCATGGTTAATGTAACATACGGTATATATATTGTAGTGAATTTTTTGTTTTGCCAGGAAAATTTTATTTTTATAAATTATAATGAATTGCAGACCTCTGATTGATTATATTGGTCATATGATCAATAGAGGGGAACATCCGAAGGTTAGAGATAAAGTGAGTCTTCTTGCTTGAGACGTCCAAGGGGTTGGACGTGCTAATTTCATCTGCAGAGAAGAATTCTTGATTGAGACTTCGACGGGGGTCCGACTTGGTCGTGCCATCAGCTGGGAAGGCAACCATGTTTTGATCAAGACATTCTACCCCAATTGCTCTGTTCTCTCCCAAGGCTTCCTTTAAACGTTATTGTCTGGTATAAATATTACGATTGGGATGTTACAATCCATTAACATTTGGGGGGGGGACTCTCAATATATCCGCTCTTATAGAGAAAAATCGTTGAAATATTATGTTAAACAAATTAATTTAATCAGTTAAATTAATTAACTTTCATTATTTAAATTTAATTTGCATTTAAATTTTTTATACTTATAGATATTTTTTCATAAAATACCACTATAATTTTTAATTAAATTTAGTAGATGTAAAATATCTATTGAATAGAAATATAACATATATATATATATATACCTAAATATTACATTAGGATTTTATTTTTAATTTATTTATCGTATTTATTATGTAGGTAAAAATTGTGATATACTCTTCTTGTCTCTTAAGAATCTTATATTTTATAGAAAAATAATTTTCAGTTATTTAATAAGAATTTCACAAAATAAAATTTTTATTTATTTAATAATATTAAAATATTTAAAAAAATAAATATTTTATCATTACGATCAAATATCTTAAAACGGATAGAACTAAATTTTTTTACTTTGCCCCTTATAGATAGGCAATTAGTATGGCTGCTGCACGCAAGCAACAACCGTCCCCACTTTCCCCCTGCTTTTTACCGACCGACGATAGTAAGGGAGGTATTGTTTTCACACCAAATTTCACATGTGGAGATTTTTACATATCTCCACGAATCATGCATTTTCTAAACAGAAAAAAGTATTTTTAGCATGATGTCTGTCCGTCCGTCCGTCTGTCCGTCCGTCCGTCTGTCCGTCCGTCCGTCCGTATAGATGTGTACAGCCTGAACGGCTCAACCGATTTTGATGAAATTTGGTATATTTACTTAATGCATCAGTGGGATGAATTGATCAACTTTTGGTGCAATTCCGGAAACCGGAAGTGGTAGTATTAGCGATCGACGATAGGAAGGAAAGGGTTATTTTCACACCAAAGGAGATTTTTTTATATATCACCACGAATCATGCACTTTGTATTGGTTTTATCCTCGAGAAAAATCATATTTATTAGTTTTTTCTTGATTTAAAATTATATGACGTCATCCAGCCATTCATGACGTCACAGTCTGGTCTTACATATATATTATAAATAAAATAAAATTAAAAATATTTATGTTATATCCATATCTGTTTTTTATTACATTAATAGATATATTAAAATTATTTGAAATTGTTTCTGTAGCTGGAAATTAATTTATTTCAAACAGTCGGTCGGTTCGGACCTGGCCACAGGTCAACTTATTATATTTATCGCTATAATTTCTTTATTTTTCATCCAATTTAATTTAAATTTTATTTCTAATCATTACATATGATTCTTTATCCTATTCCACTCTTTCAACTTCATTTACTTATATATATATATTATAAATTTAATTATATTAATAATCTTATTAATTACCATTCTTCTGATTTTCATTTCTCTCAGCATTCTAGTTATATTTTCTTATTAGTATATTAAATATTAAAATATTTTTTTTTTCTTTTGTTTCACATCAATTCATTTAATATATAATAATAAAAATGAAAATCTCATCTCTCATTTTTATTATTATGTTTAGATTAATAAGACATATTATTTTTTTTATTCCTATAACTTCTTATGTTTTTTTTAATTTAATGTTGAAGAAGAATAAAAAAAAATTAAATTCCCCCATTTTAAAGATTAATATTTAATAGAAATATAATTTGCAACTTAAATACAAGGAGTGATCATGAAATATAAAAAATAAGAATTTTTCTTACTTCCTGGAGAATAGGCAATGTTACGATTTATTTATTTTAATCATTATAATGTCTACCTTATTTGTCCAATTTCATTCAAATTAAACAACACATTAAATATAACTCTCCATAATAATTCACCACTCCAACCTCATTCACATTTGCATATACTTAATCTAATAATATTTTAAAAAACATAGTCTCATTTGAATCTTTGTTCTGTTAAAATAATTTTTTATCTTATCTGTTTGAAACTTTTATCAATTTAAATATCTATGAAATAATAAAAATGAAATTCTCATCTTTCATTTACTATTTATTTATCTTTCAATATATACTTAAATTATCATTAGTCCTATTATTTATTATTTTGGTATTGCATCTTTCTATTTATTTTATTTATTTCACTGGATAATGTTATTTATTCTATTTTATACTGGTATATACAATCTATATATATATATATATTGAGTATATATGTTGAATAGAAATCTAAAAGAAAAGGATAGGAATTTTAATTTCCAATTAAAACTTCAAAATTATTTACATTTGTTGTTTTTTATTATTAGTAGTAATTCACAACTTACAGAGAGTTCCATATTATAATTATAAATAAATAAATAAATAAATACATAAAAATTGATCAATATTCCCTTCTTTTTCATCCTTCTTCTTTCTCATTGATGTATGAAGTTATCGTTCTGAAAAATCAAAAATTAATATTAGACCAATTTTCGTTAAGTATATTAAATCTATAAATTATTTGAAAATATAATAAAAGAATAAATAAATATGAAAGAAGTTATGGGAAAAGAATTGATTAAATATAATATTATATATATATAAAAGGTCTAATGTCTGTAACCATTCGGAAATTTTTGTATATATCTATACATACAATATAGCCATCTATTAATTTTTAATTGCTCTTTTATTGGATTTATTGTCGCTGTGGATGTTGACAGCCCCCCTCGAATTCAAATCTATTATTTACACTAAAATATTATTTTCTTATTTCATCTATTCCCTCCTTAATTCTAAGTGATTACTAATTCTACTTTTTCAATAATTGCTTCTTTCATTATAATTTATATATATAATAAATATGTTCATTGCGTTCTCATATGATTTTCCAGGGCATAATTAATTAGAATCTAAAATTTAGTTAAATCCCAAGACATAATATTTCTATATTTTTAATTAAAAATTACTTTTTCTAGACTTAGAAATATTTAAAGCTTCATTTCAAACAGCTGCTTTCTAATCATGCCCTATTATAATTATATACTCCATTACTAAGATTGTTGATTATATTCTAATTTTAATATGCAAATCAATTATTATAAGTTTCATTTATCTAAAATGTCAAAATTCTATTTCATAAAACAATAAACAAATTATCTTTTATTTATTATCATACTTAAATTATACTATTTCATAATAATTTAATATATTTTTTTATCTCTGGGATTTAACTTCATTTATCCATGCTACATTTATTGTATAAAAATAGTTTAAAAGAAGTAAAAACAAAATTTTTTCCAATTTTGCAAAAATTAAGGCTAATTTTTGTTAATTATATTTCAAAATAAAATAGTGGATTTTATTTAAATAAATTAAATTTGGATAGGTAAAAGAAGATTGTAGGCAGTATATTTACATATATATAAAAATTTTGGTATATATAAATATATATATATATATCTTCAACACATCAATAATTCAGCTTAATTTAAAACTACAGTTAACTAATATCATGAAAATGTGGTTTCAATTTAATCATTTCATTGTATTGGAAAGCTATTTTTATTTCATTTATTTATTTTATTAAAAAATATTATTATTATTATTATTTTATTCAGAAATGAACTATTAACAAATAACTAGTTCCTACATATAGCCAATCCGATCAGGGTTACAAATTAGAAGTATAAAATTTTTTTAGACCTAACTTTCTACATTTTATGTTTAAAGAGCTATAATTTTCTTAGTTTATGAATTATTTCAATTTGCTCTATTCCATATTAGAATTTATTTAATTAAAAATGAATGACTCACGTGAGCTCATATCTCGTTACGAATCATGCCCATTACCCTTTGACTCCATTTAATCCATTCCATTACTATGGATTTATTTGCCGGTTCCAACAAATCTCTTTTAGTTGAATGTAAGAGAATTATTATTCCCAAATGAGAGTTATACACAAAGGAAAGAATTCTATGTCGTGTAATGAATATATAAGTTAATGTTTTTACAATATAAATTTTTTACACCAAAATTAACGTACATAGTCGATATCTCAAAGACGTTGTTTTCAAATTTATTAACAGGTGATGAAAATTTAGTTTTTTTTTTACTCTAAATATGCACTTTCATAAATAATACTTTTCATCGGGCTGATTCAAAGGATTTCATTTTCTATTCCTTCTCCGATTTTTCTTGAACAAAAATTCAAGTAAAAAGAAATCTACCACCTGTTTTTCTATTTATTAGATATTAAAGACAATTAAATCAAATAAATTAATAAACAAAAATTAAATAAAAATGCATTTATTTCAAGTTTATTCTAATATACAATCAATCATAGATAAAAGATTAACATAAATAATTTATATTTTTAATGAATATGAATCCTTCTTAATATTTCTTTTTTTTTTTAAATTTGATTTAAACTTTAATTCTAATAAATTAACATAAATAAAAAGCAGATAAAGTTACTTGATAACATTTTGTAATTAATGCTTAAGAAATAATAAGAATAATCTATTTATGTTATGTGTATTATTTATATGTAAACGCTTATGACAAATTAGCGAAATTGGAGTGGACTTATCCTTAAACCAATTACTTCTTTGCCAATTTGTGAAATCTGACAAATTTCACAAACAAGTCCTTGATAACATTGTAAATAAGAAGCAGAACAGAATGGACATTTAACATCAGGTTTTCCTCTATAAATAGGTACATAAGTTTTAGCACAAACTGTAAAAGGATTATGCTCATCATATTCAAGTTTATGTTCATCGACAAGATTTTTGTCACATGCCTAAAATGTTGAAAGAAATAATCGTAATATATTTTTTTCTATTGTTATTATTTCAAAATCTCACAAACTTTAAAATTTTATAAAATTTACCTGAAGGATTTTACGTGCTTGATGTGCTACTTCTGATCTTGGACCAAGCTCTAATAGACGTCGAGCAAAGGAAGCAGCGGTTTTATAATTTTTAAGTTTAAAAAATAAATTTAATGCTGTTCTGAGCGTTAAGATTTGATGAACTGGTTGGAGATTGCAATGGGTAAAATATGCAGCTAACTCACAAATTCTCTTTTGCTCTTCTAATGAATTCTTTGGTAGCTCTTTTCTAGTAATTTCCATTTTTAATCCTAAAATATAAAATTACAAAATACCAATAAAATGAATAGAAATTAAAATAAAATGAATTTTATTTATTTATCTATTTACCAAGAATATATTCTCTACAAATTTGTAAAAGTTGTAGGGTTTCTGATATTTCTTGTCTGGTATCAACGACAAGTAATGGTACAGTTAGTAATAAACTGCGTAATTTCTCTATAGCTTCTACAAATTTTCCACTTGTTGTTAGTTGATAGCAAACCTAAAGAGTTCCAATTAAAAATATAGAAATGATTTAGATTCAAATATTTCAGTTTTTCTAGAAATATACCTGTAATTTGTTAACAAGATCAGAAAGTTTTACATCAATAATTGGAAGTGAAGATTTGGGATTGGTATCTTTCCAATTTCTTTGAGGATACCCTTCAAGTGAAGGAAAACTTGGTAATCCTGAATAGGAAACTCTTGACCGGCTGTATGTGCTCATAAAAATATTTTGTAATGGGCTAAAATTAATCACTCCAATCTGAAATTTAATTTAATTTTAAATTTATAGATATACTAGTGGATATAATAAAATGAAAAAAATACTTGTTCGTTGAGTAATTGGAATGCAGTTTCAAAAGATCCTCCAAGAATATGATCAACACAAAGTTGCGAGTTATTAATCCAAGATTGAGTTGGTGGAACTCCTTTAGTAGGTGGAGCAAAATAAGGTTGGTCCCCAGAGCCAGGAGCAACATCTACATCTGGAGGTAATTCAAGATCATCGTCGCCTACATCCCAACCAGTTCCTAAATTTGTTTTTGTTTTTAATAGAAATTATTAAAAAAAAAAATTAATATATTACTTAAAACAAAAATATTTATTTAAACATCTACCTTCGCCAGAATTATCTCCTGTAGCAGCAGGGCCAGTTTCTTCACCAGCTAAGCCATCTTCTTCAAGTTTCAATTCAGTGTCAGCCCCCCAATCGCCCTCCACTTCTTCTACTTGGTCTGCTGTCATTGCTGATGTCATTCCCTTAGTTCTATTTGTAATTACACCTTCGAAGAAACCCTAAAATTTATCAAAAAAAAAGAAAAATAATTAAAATTAATTAAACGTATTTAGATTGAATTAAAGAAGATATTTAAAAAACAAAAAAGTTGGTCAAGTTTTTAAGGCTATCAACAATATATGAAGACATTGAACGGGGTGGAGGAATGGGGGGAGGAACTCAGCAAGATTTGTGTAGGTGGGGTGGATTTTTTACAATAAAAAGACAAAACAAATAAAGACTTGTGAAACTATTACTTGACGAAGGAGTGGTGCAAATCATCGAATAGACTAAAATATTTGAAAATGAATGAGCAATTCACAAGGAAAAGGAAATTATATAAAAATATAAATATAAAAAAATTTTTATAAAATAATGTTTTTCTCATGAAATAAAAAGAATAACGTTTTTAGTTGAATATGAAGCAATTCATCCATAAACTTTGTCAGGCTTATAGGAAAATTATTTTATTCTTTTTAGTCCATGAGAAAAACGTTATTTTATAAAATTCTATTTATATTTATATTATTTTATTCTTCTTAGTGCAATTTTAATTTGATACAATTATTTAATATAACAAGAGAAATAGAAAAGATGATGTTATTCGAAAATTTGCAAATATAAATAACGAAAAGAAATTATTAATCTTCTATAACTGATTTATTGTATATATGTAAAATTTTGAAACCTACTAATTTTTGTAAGAATTTTATTTAAATAAAAATTGATAAGGTCGAGTTTAGAATAATCTAGAAAGTTATTTTGTGATTAGTTTAAATATTTAAAACCTTTATAGATATTATGAGTATGAATATTAAAAGTAGAAAAAATATTTCGAACCTTGGAAACGGTGAGAAGTGGCCAGTTTGATTCTGCTTGTTGAATTGGAGGAGGAGGTTGAAATAGATGTGCGTTTGGATTGACGGCTGGTAGTTTAGGTCCTTTTGGTTGAGCAATAACCTCAGCAGCCAGAGTTTCAGCTTCCTCAGTAAGTCCATGCGTTGCTGCTGTCAAATATGCCAAAGATTTTTGGTCACAATTCTGAAATAGATAAAAAATTAATTAAAATACTATAATATAATGAGATATTTATTGAAAAAATATATACCTTAAGAATTTTTACTCGATCATGAACATTACCAAGAAGCAAAGCTCCTTGATATTGTCCGGACATGTCTTTGCGAATTTCGGCAATCTTAACCATTTTTCGTAATTTATCCAAATTTCCAGTGATTAAATAGAGAAAAGAAAGTTTATCAAAATTCTTAGTTCTCTGATAACACATTTCAACAACTTGGTGATTTCCTTGTAATAGGGCAGCTTGTCCTAGGCGTTCCCAACATGACTAAAAAAATATTCCAAATTAATATTCATTTTGTAAATGATCAAAATTTGAACTTATATAGAAAAAATAATGTAACGACAATCTATTTCTCGTACATCTTATTATATTTACATTTAAATCTAATATTCATAATTTTCACATTGCATATTTGTTGAAATAAAATGAAAACTGTGCTTTTAAAATAAAATGATATATTTTTACTTTATCATCGAGAGCTCGGGCTGCTTCCAAGGCCACTTCAATATTAGCACATTCAAGAGCCAAGCCAAAACGTGTTTTCTCTTCTTTTACAAAGTGAAGGGCCACTTCTGGATATCCTTTTTGTTGAAGATAAGCAATGATGGATTGTCCTACAAGCCGAGCATTTCTCACCATATGCAGAACCTAATAGAAGAAAATAAGCAAATAAATTATTATAGATCAAATTAAAGAAAAAAAGAAAAACTGTTAAAGAGTGTTGGGAGAAATTTTTTTAAATAATTTATTTTAAAATAATAGCAGATAGTATTAGTAAAAGATTGATTTATTTTTAGAAATTAGTTAAATAAAATAAGGACTACACCCACTTTTTAATTATTTAATTATATATTTCCACAATAGGCAATTATATAAATCATTATTGTTTTTATTTAACTAATTGAATATTTATAAATTCTTTTTATTCTTACCTCTTCATATTTCCTGTTAATCAAAGCCAATTTAAATTTGAATTCCGTGGGATCAATGGTTAGAATTCGAGGTTTAACTTCACGATCTAAACAGTATACCTGACAACCTTTGACTCGAGTTATATAAATTGGAAGGTCTAATGTTCGAATAATTCCATGGTCACTAAAACAAAAATAGTGGAAAGTATTGAATTATTTTTAATTTGTATTTTCTATTTCATTTCGATCTTACCCGTTAGTAATTGCATATTTAATATGATTACTCGTTGTATAAATAAAAACCCCAGAATCATCCCAAGCACCAGATTTCACACGAGTGTTTTCCGGAACAGAACAAAGAACTTCAAGTTTTCGGTTGCAGATTGTGACAGAATGCTTGCTTAATAGTGCAACGTGCGACATATCCGAGGACCAAACTACATAGCGACATTTGGAAATTTTTACTTGAGCAAGAGATCTGAAATGGAATTCATTTCGTTTCATTATTATATAATTTCCTATAAGATAAAAAGAGGTATTTACCTTTTTTGTTGAACATCAAAAAGTGTAACTGAATCAATATCTCTTAAAAGAAGTAAACCAGAACCTGCATAGAAAATTTCGTCGCAATTTGGAGTTTGTACCTTTTTCGTGACCTCATTCTTCCAATTTCTAATACTTAACTAAAAAAATAAAATATGATGATGTTAAAAAAAAATTAAATCGATTCAATTCAATTCAATTCCTCTTACTGAATGAGTTCGGTCAAGAACTGCAAAACGATTTCGAGCAACCCAAATTGCTGTCACTCCAGAGGCACGTTTACTTTCAGGCATTTCTGGGTTTTGTCCATCAACCGTTTTAGGAATAGTATAAAGATCATAAGAACTATTGTCAATATTATTAGGACGACTGCATACCAGAACTGCATTATCTGCAGGATTATAGGAAATACTAAAAGAATAAGAAAAATAATTATTATAAAAGTTATATTTTTATTATTTATTTGAAATTCGTTAAAATGATATGAAATGTATGCAAGATTTGTATTGGATATCAATTTGTAGTTACCTATGGACAGGAACCCGTCCGCCGCCTCTTAAGCTCATAATTGCCATATCTTTTGAGGTGGTTAAATCAAGTTTTCGTAAAAAGCGTTCTTTCACATAATATAACATATTGTTATGAACAGCAAATGCTGGACGTTCACGTTCAAGCTGATGCAAACAGAAAAAGAAATATTGATTAAATAAAAAAAAAAAATAAAAATATTAATATATAATATATTTTTAGTTAACATAATTAAAAAGATAATATTTAAGGCATGAGAAAATATTTAAAAAATTTATTTATTATAATTGGAAATGAAAAATTAACATGTATATTGAATTCTATCCGATAATTGCCATATGATATTCAATGTTTGAATGCATACATCATTTATTATTTAATTACTGTAAAATAGGGTACGAGTACAGTAAACAATATATATATATATTCAAAATAGAATAAATTAAAATACCTTGAAAATAATCATTCCAGAATCGTGACCTGCTGCAAAAAGATTTAATGTTGGATGAGCAGCTAGAACCCAAAATCTTTCATGTTCACGTCGAAATGTATGGAGACAGGAACGTTTGGACATATCCCATACTCGAATTGATTTATCTTCTGAATTAGATAAAATGATTTCTTGTCGTGGATGAAAAAGTACACAAGAAACATTATTATAGTGACCACGGCAAGTATCAACTTCCCAAGCCTAAATTTATAAAAAAAAAACAAAAGAAAAAAAAAAATTAATGAAATAATTACTAATCAAGACATACAATGCATCGAGTGAAGGTGAATTATAAATAAAAATGAATCCAACCTTTGCTTCATTCATTCGCCAAAGTTTAATTTGACGATCATCAGCACCAGACACAATTAAAGGGAGGGTGGGATGAAAACAAGCCCAATTTACTCCACGATCATGGCCTTCGAGAAGATGTTTAACCATTGCATCAGCCTGGCCGAATAGATCAGTAGCTCCCGGGTGTTTCAAATGATCATCTAACCCTCCTGGACCAGGGGCTACATTTTTCTTACGCAATCCTAGAAATCAATTAAATAATAATAAACAAATCACGTTGAAAGAAAATCAATATTCTATGTGAAATACCTGAAATATCCCATACTCGAACAGATTGATCAAGCGATGCTGAAACAACGAGATCATCGCTTGGATGAAATTGAGCACACATCACATAATGATTGTGACCGGTGAGCACACAAATACAAGTGCGACTTTGCCAATTCCATACGCGAATGGTTTGATCATCCGAAGCACTCAAAATCCATGGATATTCATGATGGAAAACTGTAGTTCTAATATAATCTAAATGTCCAAGCAGAGTAAATATACAACGACGTAGTTTATAATTCCAAACCTAAATGACAAATCAATAATTTAATTTTAATTTTTTTTTTATACTACAATTTGCTTGAAAATTTATTGGTAATTATATAAACTGGTCATCCTGTTATGGATTTGGATAAAATTTTACCACTGGGTTCCTTTTTTAATTCCAAATAAACTTTTTTTAGGCAATTTTTGAGGATCGCTTCTAGTTTACGAGATAAAAATTATTAAAGTTTGCATATAAATCCATTGATATTCTATTTAGATACCATGTTTTATTAATTTGACCATCTGAGGGCTTCACTAATTTTCTGGATTTTATTTTTCAGTTCGGATTAGATATAGAAAAATTAATAAAATAATTTCCATATATCCAAACCGAACCGAAAAAAAAACAACAAAAATTAGTGAATAAGTGAATAATTAGTGAATTAGTCAATAAAACATTACTTAATGGCTGCACATTTCATAGCCAGCTAATCTGTCAATCTTTAATAATTCTCATGGGTAGATGAGCAGTTTATATAATTACCAATTTATTTACTATTCAATAATTTACTTTTATTTTGTAATCATCTCCACCAGATACAAAAAGAGGCTGTTGATTATGAAAACAGATGCCTCGTACTGGGCCATCATGTTCGTCAAATTTATCCAAAAGGGTGCACATTCGATAATCCCAAAGTTGAATAACACCATTGTGTAAACTGAAATAAAGAAAAAAAATAATAAATAATTCTAATTTATTTTATTAAAAAAAAATGGATATCTTTCATCAACAACAGGCATTTTCAATAAGGTAATAGTAAATATGTTAAGATAAATATAAGAAAAAAAAATAATAAAAAATGATAGATTAGTTTTCATGAAACGTCCATACATATATTTCGTTCACAATGAAAATAGATAGAAAAAATATACTATAGAAATATGAAAATTCAAATGTTATACAATATTTGTATATCTTATTTGTTTACCTTATACAGTGATATTACTTCAAAGTAAAATATAATTTTGCTTTATTTTAAAGTTATATTGATGTTGATTTTAATGCTAAAGAAAACTATTTCACTTTTATTAAGCACCCGGAAAGTGTTGAAAAAGTCACTTATTTTAGTAAGTGTTGAAAAATAGTTATTTTTAAATGATTGTATTAAAATTAAAGATATGATTATAAAACATAAGAAATAATTTATAAATATTCTTTGGAATTCTTAATAATAACAAAAGTCATAAGCCTACAAGCTACACGTCATAACATGTAAGATAGATAATTTACTAATTTACTAAATATTTATAAACTGAGCGATTAAACAAATAAATATTACAAGAAATATGTGAATTTATTATCGAAATTAGTGAAAATTTATTTAAAACATAAAACATAAAA
This sequence comes from Labia minor, assembly GCA_963082975.1. Classification (NCBI taxonomy): domain Eukaryota; kingdom Metazoa; phylum Arthropoda; class Insecta; order Dermaptera; family Spongiphoridae; genus Labia; species Labia minor. The sequence goes on along the minus strand of OY720348.1, from coordinate 57,835,047 downwards.
ATTGCAGTAGATAAAAAGTGAAATTGTTTTTAAGTTAATTTATACAAACCTTGCAAGAATCCATGGTCTTTTAGGGTGAAATGATAGCCCTTTAACTCTGGCTGATTTTGTCTCAAATTTAGTTAACATTTCATTAAGTATAGAAATTATTTATGTTAGGATTTTATAAAACTATTTTTGACACGTAAGTCAAAAAAAAGTGCTGCTATCTAGACCCGATAGGTTCAGAGAAGAAATAGCCAAGTTGGTGAAATGACCGCAAGGGGCGCCTACAGGAAGTAGATTACATTTCGCTTGAATTTAATTTTTTTCCACATCAATTAGATTTAAATTTATAAATTTATTTTTTAAGACTAAAACTTCATAAAATCCATAGACTTCTTATACTTTTTAATATTACATACCCAAATGTAAATTCGATTATATTCAAGTAATATTCAAAGTCTATTGATATTATCGGTAGCAGGATCAACTTGTAATAAATTTTTACTGGTTGAAATTGTGAGTGCAAAAATGAAAATCTATCTCTTATAATTTTAAAAATGTGTGTGCTGTGTAATGATATTAAAAATTAATTAACAAAGCTTTGTTTACAATGAAGTCCCTCAGATAATGAATTATTTAAATAAAGTTTTGGTCTTGTCTTCACTTGTAAGGTAAATATAGAAATTTTTTTTATTTTTATATATATGTGATATATGATAAGAGAGAGATGTGATTTAAAGACTAAAAATTATGTAATTTTTCCCAAATTTTTTTTAATCACTATACTTTTAATATATTGGTGTGTAATATTTACTTAAAAAAAAATTAAAATTTCACTTATTTTATTAATTTAATTACTCTATCTTTAAAAGGTACATTTCATATGAATATTTCTGATTATAATAATAATAATACTTATTATTATTAATTCTTTGATTATTAGACATTACTGAACTCAAAAATTCTTGACTGCTGCAACTACTCCACAAACCATCCCTATCCGCTGATCTACCTTCATCCAATTTTCTACTATAATTCAGAACATACATGTATTAAAAAAAATTACTATATATATATATGTATATATATATATACGAATCAGATTTGTTTTCTTATAATTGATTTAAAAATTTTGTTTAAAATATAAAAAATGAAATTGAAATCAAATTATTGAAAATTTATAATTAAAATTAAACTATCATTTAGCCTATAAGGTTCTTATTCTTCTTATTTTTAAAATTATTATATTATTATTATTATTTATATTATATATGTATATATATATAAAAGAAGGTAAAAAAATTAAAAAAAAAAAAAGGAGAATTATTTTTAAGTATTGTAAATGAAGGAAAAATTGGTCGGTTTTTCATTAATTAATTGATCATATAATATCCCAATATCGGAATTTTGATAATATACCATAATAATATAGCAATCTAATATCTTTAATATTACATAGGCCAATCTATGAACTATTTCAACCATGACAGGTTCTCCACCCTTTGCTAGAGACATTCAATTTAATAAAGATATCCCTTTTTTCATTAAATAATTTTTACCGACCGACGATAGTAAGGGAGGTATTGTTTTCACACCAAATTTCACATGTGGAGATTTTTACATATCTCCACGAATCATGCATTTTCTTAACAGAAAAAAGTATTTTTAGCATGATGTCTGTCCGTCCGTCCGTCCGTCCGTATAGATGTGTACAGCCTGAACGGCTCAACCGATTTTGATGAAATTTGGTATATTTACTTAATGCATCAGTGGGATGAATTGATCAACTTTTGGTGCAATTCCGGAAACCGGAAGTGGTAGTATTAGCGATCGACGATAGGAAAGGAAGGGTTATTTTCACACCAAATTTCACATGAGGAGATTTTTTTATATATCACCACGAATCATGCACTTTTTATTGGTTTTATCCTCGGGAAAATCATATTTATTAGTTTTTTCTTGATTTAAAATTATATGACGTCATCCAGCCATTCATGACGTCACAGCCTGGTCTTGAATATATATATATATTATAAATAAAATAAAATTAAAAATGTTTGTATTTATTATTTATGTATCCATATGTTTTTTATTACATTAATAGATATATTAAAATTATTTGAAATTGTTTCTGTAGCTGCTAATTAATTTACTTCAAACCGTCGGTCGGTTCGGACCTGGCCACAGGTCAACTTATTCAAAATATAAAATATGATTGATTCTCTTTTTAGGTCTCTGATCTTCACCCCCTACACTCTCACTCACTTGAAAATCAAGTTTCGATTTTATTTTTTACTATCTCGTCAGAGATAGTATTGTGATCACGAAAATTTTTGTTGTCGAGATTTTGATGTTTTTATACGTTTTGAAGGGTCCTGAGTCATTTTCATTACGGTTGAGAAAAATTAATTTAATTTCAAATTCTTTAAAAATTGTGATAAAATCATTTTTATTTCTAAAGAGTAATTTTTAATATTTTATTTTAAATGTGTGTGAATATGTAATATAAATTAAATAGATTGAGAAAATTGCAATTTAATCTATTTGAATTACTTTAATAAATTATTCATTTATAGATAATATAAATATTATGTGTGATTCAAATTTTAAGTATTTCTCCTTACTTCAGTACCCAGAGCCACCTCCATCAATTTCCTCTCTTCTCCTATTTCCTTCATCTTTACAGTGACAGATCACTTCACTTCATCCATGGTTATACTAATTGGGCCTAAGTACGGTAAGTTTACGCGTACCATTACCTACCACGTTTTCATTTTTTTTTCCCTCTAAACTGACCGTAAAAATAAAGATTATGTTTGATAGTTTTTCATATGATTAAAAATTGTATAAAACTGCTATATATAGAATTTCAGATTGATTGAATCGATGAAAGTACCGGAATTAATTTTTTAAATTTTGACTAAAAAAATGAAGAGGTAAAGATTTTAATTTAAATTGAATATATGTTAATTAATTAATTTAATTGAATAACAATACCATACTGTAAATTTAAATTTTTTTTAAATTAATTAATTAATCCAATTTAATTAAATTTAATTTAAATATAATATATGTTAATTAATCCAATTTTTGCGAGATAGTCTAGTGGAGACACTCCAGATGTTTTGAAATGAAGGGTTGTCCATAGTTATAGCTCCTAGTATAATACATGTATAATAATGAAGTGAGATGAGTAGATGGCAAAATCCCTATGAAGATGGCAGACGCTGAGAGGAGCCATCTGGTACATGAATGGTGTCCACCGGCGGGTGGGAGGGGCGGTATTCATTTAAAGGAGGCCCTCGAGCTTAGCTCCCAGTTGCTCCCCGGCAGAGATTACAGCCCGTTGAGCGGAGCTCCTTCAGGAACAGCTGTCGAAGGAGCGGCGATTTGCCTGCTTTCTCCATCGATATACAGGTATATGACCCTATGCCCTTTGCCCTATCGTATCTATAATTATAGAGTAAAATTTAAAAAAAAAAAAAAAAAAAAAATATTAAATATTTTCCCATTCTACGCTTGCATTATCATTTTTACAAATATATTATTATAACCCTAGAGATTATCTGAAAAAGTCTAGGGTAGAATCAATCTTCCTATCAGCCATGAAAAAAATAAATAAACAAATTAATAAAAACTAGATAATTGTAAATATTAAATATTTTCAAACAAATTAATAAAAACTAGATAATTGTAAATATTAAATATTTTCAAAAAAAACTATATATATATATGAATTTTTAAACTAATAATATATATAAGTTTGAATTAAAGAGGAAGCATAATTTATTTTTTATTGTAGTCTTCAAATTAAAATTAAAATATTTATTAAAATTTTTCATGACAAATCTTTTTCTATCATAATTAATAATAACTTGCACTTTATAATTATATATATATATATATATATATATATTTACCTTTAAATTTTAAATTCATACCTATCTATGAAATTTATTATTAATTATTATTTTCAAAACAAAACAAAAAAAAACATTGGTATAAATTTTAATATCTTCGGATTTTTTCAAGAAAATGATGATCTAATCTTTTTGAATATGATTAAAAACAATTACTAAATTGATTCATTGCCAAATGAATTTATCGATATATTTATCAATAAAATTGATTTATTTACGTAATGGGATGATTGATTCAATGTCCTTTGTAATGTTCAATTTATGTATATTCTTAATAAAAACATTAATTAAATTAATAAATCAGATTTTTATTAAATTATTATCAATTTACATTTGATAATTGATCACATTTGTTTATTTATTTAGTTTTAAAATAAAATATAATTCAATTTAATCTAACCAATTTGGAATTATTTAAAAAGATCAGATTTTAATTTTTATTAATTAGTTAAGGTTGTATTTAAAGTGTGAATTGATGCTTAATTAATTTAAAATCCATCTCCCTAAATTAGTTTTATGTAGATGAAAAAACTAACCAACATTTTTAAATACATACACACACTCATCTTTTATTTTATAGAAAAACTATGACACAAGGGGATATATATATAACTTTTACAGTATACATATATTCAATAATTATTATTTATGAAAATTAGCTAATATCCAGTAAACTGTTCTTTCTTATCAGTTTTCATTAAATTCTATGATAGAATTAATAAATAAAGATAAATAAAAGAAAGTTAATTATATTAGTTGAAAAGGAAATGTATACCTTTAAGATAAATGGATATTCTTTTTTTTGGTTCATTTTATATTAAAAAAATTGATAGAGGGTATATCTTTAAAAGATTATATATTTAATTAATTTTAGTTTTTGTGTATATATATATATATATATATATATAAGTATGTATATTAATAATATATTATTATAATTTCCAAAATCAAATTAATAAGCCATCTTGAATTAATTGATTTTGATATTCTTTAATATTTCTTGCCACAAGTTTCTTTGAATTACATTAATTTAAAAAAATATATAAAACAATAGATATATATACACGAGGTCTGTTCAAAAGAAAAGGTGAATTTTGAATTTTCGTGTGCTGTTTATATTTGATTATTGAAATTATATTTATTGTTATGTTGGTACACATATGTTTCTTTTATGTTGACATTATCTGTCATTTTGGATTAATAGTTTGTTTTTGACAGCTGAAAAAGTTAGTCACGTTTTGTGTGTTCTTCGATTTTTACTTAAAAAAAAATAAGAAATACTACATGGAAGTTATGCAAAGTTTGCGTGAAGCAATACGGCTCAAACGATCGGAATTGTGGAAAACAAATCATGGATTCTGCATCACGATAATACACCAGCTCACACATCATTGCTTGTTCGTGATTTTTTGGCTAAAAACAACACCGTAATCATACCTCAACCACCGTATTCACCAGATTTGGCTCCCTGCGACTTTTTCCTATTCCCACAACTGAAGAGACCAATGAATGGAAAGCGTTTTCTCACACTTGGTGAGATAAAGTCGGAATCGAAGAACGAGCTGATGACCATACCGAAAAGCGCATTTCAGAAGTGCTTCGACGATTGGAAGAAGCGTTGGCATAAGTGCATTATCTGAGGGGAATCACTTTGAAGGGGACAAAATGGACATCGATGAATAAATAAATATTTTTCGAAATCATTTTAAATTCACCTTTTCTTTTGAACAAATCTGGTATACAATTTCGATCAGTTTTTCAGTAGAAAAAACGTGAAATTTTATATAAATTATATAAATGGTTCGAATATATTTTCAGATTTGTGAAATTATCATTTTTCTACTTGAATGAATAATTCTGTTGTTAATATTAAAATATTATTTATTTAAAGATTGAAAAAAAGGATAATATTTTTAAAGAAAAAAAAAATATCAATCTAAATAAAAAATAACCACCTTTGAATTTTTTTAATGTGTCATATCTTTATTATTCCATTTCGCCTCATAAATTATTAATTTATTTTTTAATAATATTTCTTACCACCGAGAGAACAATATAAACAATTTTAAATAATGAAATAATAGAATGAGTTCAGAGCTTTAAAAGATTCTTTACAAGGATAATAAATCAAAATTTTTAAATTAAAATATGTTTTATTTTTTCCAAAATTTTCAATTAAAAAATAAATAATCATAAAAATATTGTCTCAGTAATGACTTTGACCGTGTTTATTACTTTGGGGGACAAAAATAGGTTCCACATTATTTGATAATAAAAAAAAAAATTAGAGAATGGCGGAGATTACAGCTTTCATGTTATATTACTTTTAAAAGCATATAATTTCATTCATGAAATCATTAACTCACCACATATTACCATTTTAATAATCTTCTCCTACATTTGGAAACTATCGTTATTACCTGTTTTAATAATATAATAAAATAAATACTAGGTGACAAAAATAATCAAATAATCTGGAGTGTCTCCACTCGACTATCTCGCAAATTTGAATTGGATTAATTAACATATATTATATTTAAATTATGGGGCAGCATGGCTGAGTGGGTAGAGTACTAGATTTCTAGACAGGAAGCCTGAGTTCGAATCCCAGCATAGAACTCAAGATTATATATTTATTTAATTAATAAATTAATAAATATAAAAATCTAATTCAATTTAACATCGGCTGCCCCACCGAAGAAGGCAAGGGGAAACCACTTCGGTCAAATTTTCCCATGAACACCCTATGACTCCTGTGGAGTTATTAGGGCCACGACACTTCCGCTAGGAAGTTATCGACAACGAAGAAGAATATTTAAATTAAATTTAATTAATTATATACATATATAATTTATAAATTAAAATTAATAAATAATATTTATTAAACCAGCGTGTTTGGCTCTTTATTGATGGCACCACGTCACGTGCTGGCACGTGAATGGCAGTAAAGGTGTTAAAAAATTTAAAAAATTAATCCTGGTACTTTCAGCGATTCAATCAATCTGAAATTCTATATATAGCAGTTTTATACAATTTTTAATCATGTGAAAAACTATTAAACATCTATTTTTATTTTTACGGTCAGTTTAGAGGAAAAAAAAATGAAAACGTGGTAGGTAATGGTACGCGTAAACTTAGCGTACTTAGGCTCAATTAGTATAACCATGGATGAAGTGAAGTGATCTGTCACTGTAAAGATGAAGGAAATAGGAGAAGAGAGGAAATTGATGGAGGTGGCTCTGGGTACGGAAGTAAGGAGACATACGTAAAACTTGAATCACACATAATATTTATATTATCATAAATGAATAATTTATTAAAGTAATTCAAATAGAATACAATACATTTTTCTCAATCTTTTTAATTTATATTACATATTCACACACACATTTAAAATAAAATATTAAAAATTACTCTCCCCTTTAGAAATAAAAATGATTTTTTTACAATTTTTTTATAAGAATTTTTAAAGAATTTGAAATTAAATTCATAAAATAATTTTATTGAAAAAAATAAAATAAAATCTTTTTTGAACGAATTATATTATCATGTGTTTGATAGAAACTTGAGTGTCATGAGGCAAGGGGGGGGGGGTTAGAAGATCACTTAAATGACTCCAAAGTCATTAATGAATTTGTATTTCAAAAATATTTTGTTCCAAACCTCTCCCATGTCTCAAGAATACAGTTTTTATAATTTTTCATTAACAGATTGAAAATGATATAAAACAAATTTAAAAAAAAAATTGAAAAATAATTACTTGTATTAATTTATTAAATTTCCTCTTACTAAATAATAATAAAAAAAACATAATCTGGGTAATTATTATTATTATTATTATTTTCATAATTTTTGTTGTTATTATTATTATTAAAATCAATAAAAGAAAATATATATATATAAATATAAATATTTTGAAGAAAGTTTTTCTTGATAATTTATTTCCAATATCATCAGATAAATGGTCAATCGTAGTGACCCCAACTCGTAATAAATACACAACCTTTTGATAATTTTATACATTCTAGACATTTTCATGTTTGATGTTTTTTCAGTTATATTCTATCCTGTTTGTTTTGAAATTATATTTTATATTTTCGATTTTCTATTGCCACAACTTTTCCTGTTCCTCGGGAAAATCATCTTTGTTAGTTTTTTCTAAATTAAAATAGTAAAATTTAAAATAGTATTTAATAATAATTAAATATGGCACCGGGAAAATAAATACAAAATATTATAAATAAAATTAAATTAAAAATATTTATTTTAATAATATTTTGTAATCCAATTATGAAATATATATTATGTTATATCCACAGGCCATACTTTTCTGTCTTTCAGTGCATTAATACCCACGTTTGAGGGATGTATGTTTTATATGACTATTTTTTTTTATTTTTGTTCTTTTAAATTATTTGAAATGGTTTCATATAATTATTTTGACGTTTATATATTTATTTTAAATAAATAATAATCCTAATCCTATATATTCATAGGAATAATTTTTTAAAGTACGGAGCGGCGGCTCGGTGTGTGTGAACCAGGTACTGTATTTTATAATACAATGATTATAAAATTATATATTTATATTAAAATAAATAATAATTCTTCTCTTCTCAAACTTTTTTTTTTTATAAACTCCATTTTATAAAATAATAATCGGATTATTAATATTATTTTTTTAAATTTAATTTATTTTTTATTTAGATATATATTTACAATTATCCAAAAATTTTTATTTTACCGAGTGGCGGTTCGGTGAAGCAGGTACTATATATATATATATATATTATAGCACTAAGTTGGTATTTCATTTTAATTTGTTTTTTTTTTTCTAATTATTTATATTCGAAATATTATAGTCGTATCCATTTATACTGTTATTGCATAAATAAAAAATAGAAAATTAATCTTAGAAAGGAGATGGTTAAAGTAATAATTTTATTGTAAAGAGATTAATGAAAATAATGATAAGCAAATCGCATTACACTAATATATAATATATAGTAATAGAATTAAAATAATAAAAAAAAGTTTATACATAAAAATATATAATGATTAGAATAAAAAAAAAATAGAAAAAATAAATTATTTATTAAGATTATTATAAAAGGATGAAATACCACATATTATAATTAAATATTTTTCGAAAGAAATTCAATTTTTCCAAATAGTTTAATTTTGATGGAGAGAGTTTGTATGGTTCATTACTGAAAATGCTTTCTTATTTCTTTTCTCTTAATAAGAAATTGTTGAGTGGCTTAATGAAGTAAGGGGTGTGGCCGGACGAAGAGGGGTTGCTTGGTGGGTGCGGGTGACATTCAACAGATGCCCTCTTGCCATTATAGGGACCCGCATATCATACCCCCCTGCCCATTTCATTTGATGTCTTTCGGCTTCATTAGCACATTTGTGATTACTTTTAACAAAACAAAAATGAATTGATTATACAAAACATCAAATATTAGATTTTTATATATATATATATTTATTTATTTATATATATACCGTTGCTATATTATCGTAATGAAATATTTTTTTATATATAAGTATAATTATTTTTATAATATTGATTTTTTTAATTAACAAAGGAATAAATCAATTTAAGAAGGGAAATAGAAGCAACTGCAATAACTACAGGGGAATATCTCTTTTGACGACATCGTATAAGATTCTCTCGAATATTGTTTTATTAAAATTACGACCATATGCGTAGGAGATACTAGGAGAATATCAATGCGGGTTTAGGCCAAATCGATCGACTTTAGATCAAATATTTTCATTAAGACAGATATTAGAAAGAAACGAGAATTCAATGTTTCTGTTCACCAACTTTTTGTAGACTTTACAAAAGCATATGACTCAGTAGATCGGGAAAAACTTTTTCAAATCTTGATCTTAATGGGAATTCCAAAAAAACTAGTAAGTATGATTCAAATTTGTCTTGTGGGTAGTAAAGAAAGAGTAACATGCGGGAATCAATTGTCAGAAACTTTCGAAATTCGAAATGGGTTAAAACAAGGAGAAGCATTATCACCAATTTTATTTAATTTAGTTCTGGAATATGTAATTGGGGAAAAATTAAACGGAATCGAATTAAACAAAAAAATTCAAATATTAGGTTACGCAGACGACTTAAATATAATAGAAGATTCGGCAATTGCAATTATAGATAGCGTAGAAAAATTAATCGAAGCAGGAAAAGAGGTGGGACTAGAAATTAATAGTGCTAAGACAAAGTATTTAGTAACAGAGAGGAATAGTATTAACACACAAAGTCTTAACATACAAAATGTAGAATTCGAAAATATATATTTAAATCCTTAGGTTCTGTGATAACGAAAGATAATAATATTCGAGATGAGTTTAAAGCGAGGTTACAATCGGGAAACGCCTGTTATCATGCAATAAAGGGGCTTATCGCATCAAAATTATTATCAAAGGGGATAAAAGTTAAAATATATAAAACAATTATTTTACCGGTTGTATTATATGGATGTGGGGCATGGTCTATGACCTTAGGTGACGAGAGTATATTTAGAGTATTTGAGAATAGGATTGTGTGAAGCATTTATGGGCCAAAGAAAGATAAGGTCACCGGGGAATGGCGAAGATTGCATAACGAGATATTGCATGACCTCTATGCATCTCCAGATATAGTTAGAATTATAAAATCGAGAAGGTTACGGTGGGCAGGGCACGTGGCTAGAATGGGAAAGGAAAGAATGGCGAAAAATATATTGGTAGGGAGACCGATTGGGAAACGCACGCTTGGAAGACCAATAACGCGGTGGGCGCATAATGTAGGAAAGGACGTGAGAGAGATGGGAGAGGGTAGGGATTGGAGAGTTGTGGCTCAGAATAGGGATACTTGGAGAAGTGTGGTTGCTGCGGCCAAGAACTTTCGAGTTCCGTAGTCACAGATATAGATAGATAGATATAAATAAATTAAATTATTTAAAATTTAATAATAAAATATAATTCAATATAACCTGATCTTACTCGATTCAATTCCTCTATCTTCATTCAATTTTCTTATTCGTCTACATTGATCTTGTCAGAGTCCACCGTATCTTTAATTTCTAATTGGTTTTCTTATAAACATATTTCTAGCCAATCTATTTCATCACCAATTCGAGCCACTCGTTTTGTCTCTTAACTCTTATACTACTACTATTATTATATATATATATTATCTTATTATACTAGCAAAAATTGTATATATATGTATTTTTGAGATATTAAACCGCTCGAAGGATTTTTTTGAAATTCACACCATAGATAATATTTATAAAAAAAAAGCTGTATTTAGGTTTCAGCCTCGGGAAAAATTATCTTTGTTAGTTTTTTCTTAATTTAGAATAGGAATTTTAATAATAAAAAAATGGCGCCGGACAACGTCGAAAAACGCTTCCTTAAATACAAAATATTATAAAAAAAAAATTAAATTAAATTAAAAATATTTATTTACTCAAATTACGAAATATATATTATGTTATATCCACAGACCATACGTCTTTCAGTGCATTAATACGTACGTTTAAGGGCTGTACATTTTATGGTTATTTTTTTTAAATTTATGCTCTTTTTAATTATTTGAAATTGTTTCATATATTTTGTCGATTATTTATTTTAATAAATAATCCTAATCTTAAATATTCATAGTTCATAAGGAATAATTTTTACCGACCGACGATAGTAAGGGAGGTATTGTTTTCACACCAAATTTCACATGTGGAGATTTTTACATATCTCCACGAATCATGCATTTTCTAAACAGAAAAAAGTATTTTTAGCATGATGTCTGTCCGTCTGTCCGTCCGTCTGTCCGTCTGTCCGTCTGTCCGTCCGTATAGATGTGTACAGCCTGAACGGCTCAACCGATTTTGATGAAATTTGGTATATTTACTTAATGCATCAGTGGGATGAATTGATCAACTTTTGGTGCAATTCCGGAAACCGGAAGTGGTAGTATTAGCGATCGACGATAGGAAGGAAAGGGTTATTTTCACACCAAAGGAGATTTTTTTATATATCACCACGAATCATGCACTTTGTATTGGTTTTATCCTCGAGAAAAATCATATTTATTAGTTTTTTCTTGATTTAAAATTATATGACGTCATCCAACCATTCATGACGTCACAGCCTGGTCTTGCATATATATTATAAATAAAATAAAATTAAAAATGTTTATATTTATTATTTAAGTATCCATATCTGTTTTTTATTACATTAATAGATATATGAAAATTATTTGAAATTGTTTCTGTAGCTTGAAATTAATTTATTTCAAACCGTCGGTCGGTTCGGACCTGGCCACAGGTCAACTTATTTTAAAGTACCGAGAGGCGGCTCGGTGAACCAGGTACGATACTACTATGAAACATCCAATTTTCAAACACCCTGAAACCATTTGTGTCTTACAAATTTATATATTTATATAAATTACTTGAATCAAAGGAATATCATCCTGAAGTATATCCAATTCCTTTTTTCTTCTTGCTCCTTTCATTCCTCTCCTTCCAATTCTAATTTCTACTTTTCTTTCCTTTGCTCCTTTTTGTCAATCCTGCGTCACGTGTAAATAATTAATTATGTATTTATGTATATTTTGTGAGATTTTTGTATTATTGGCCTAATTGAGGTCAGATGCAAAAAATGAATTGAAAAATAAAACAAAAAAATAAAAAAAATATATAAATTAATTGAATAAATTGAATATCGAGGGTGTATCAATGGATTCATTTGTCCATAAGATGTAGAAAATTCGATATAAGAATTAGAAAAAAGAAGTTAAAAGGTCACTTCTATTTGTAAAAAGAAGAGCTTGGTGGGAGAGAGGTTAGTAATTGCACTATACTCTGAGGATGATATCATTTTTACTGGAAAGATGTACTAGTCAAGTGTTTATTATACATATATATATACCTATATATAAAGCGTTGGATAGTAAATTATGTGAAATCTTCAAGTGGTTTTTGTTAAGGAAAATCTTTGAAGTGGTGCATGTGCAGGATGAATGTTGCAAGAATGCATGTATGGGATCCTTTCCATTTGTATTCTATCACTCGAAGATTACTATTAATTATATTCTCAATTTGCTCGTCATTGAGATAATCTCGATGTTCAGAACACTCCTCATTTTTACTATCTCGCCAGAGATAGTATTGCGATCACGAAAATTTTCGATGTTGAGATTTTGATGTTTTTATACGTTTTGAAGGTTCCTGAATCATTTTCACTAAGGTTGAGAAAAATGTGTGTGTGTGTGTGTGTGTGTGTGTGTGTGTGTGTGTGTGTGTGTGTGTGTGTGTGTGTGTGTGTAGGCAAGATTACGCAAAAACGGTTTGAGCTAGAATGATGAAATTTGGTACATGGACATTATTCAAAATTCATAGTTTTCTATCAACTTTTGAGAAATGTAGCTCAACCGGAAGAGGGTCATTACCTACAACGTTTTGATTTTTTTTCCTCTAAAGTGACCGTAAATATAAAGATATATGTTTGATAATTTTTCACATGATTAATAATTGTATAAAACTGCTATATATAGAATTTCAGCTTGATTGATTCGCTGAAATTACCAGAATTAAATTTTTAACACTGCAAATCTCACGCGCCAACACGTGACGTGGTGCCATCAACAAAAAGCCAAACATGCGCTGGTTTAATATTTATTATTTATTATTTATAATTTATAATTAATTAAATTTAATTTAAATATAATATATTATGTTATTTAATCCAATTCAAATTGCGAGATAGTCGAGTGGAGACACTCCAGCTTATTTAATGAAAATTCAAGAAATTGGACGAACTAGTCTGTCACAGCCATCTTTGCAAGGTTTAAATCACAGCATAAAATTTTTCATGAGTTTGTATTGTGCTACCATTAAGATAATTAAAAAAAAAAATTAAAGAAAATATCACTTTGGTTTTCCAATATATAAGAAGGTTTATTAAGAGGGTTAGGATTGGGTATTACTTAATCAATTTTCTTTCTGTAAAAATAATTTTATTTAAATTTTTAATATAATTTAATTACATATTTATTTACAATATTATAAGATTTACCTGTAAAAATAAATCGATTTTTAAGTTGTTATATCCACAATTTTAATAAATTATACTCTTTCTCTAATAATTCCTTTTTATATAATAAATTATTAATTCCAATTAATTAATTTATTATATATAGTATTACATTACAATTATATTATTATTAATAATATAAACTATTTTAATTGAATTCATTTAAATAAATTATTCAATTAAATTCAATAAACAAATTTAAGGAAGTGAATTTATTATATATATATATATATATATATACTATTTATCAGATCAATTTATTTTTGCCAAAGAATATTTAATAGGGGACCTAGTATAAACATATCAAAAGGTCATTTGTGCGAAGATATAAACATACATAAAAATATAAGTAACGACACCTGTTTGTGATATACTCTATGATTTCATTCCCCATCTAAGAACTAAAACAAATAAACAAATAAAAAAATCCTATTTTTCATTAAGGATATTTGTATAAATTAAACAAAAATAGACATTTTTATTAATATTAATATGGCTAGAATAGGAGAGGAAAGAATGACGAAAAATATATTGGTGGGGAGACCGATTGGGAAACGTCCGCTTGCATAACCAAGGACGCGGTGAGTGGACAATGTAGGAAGGGGTTGGAGAGAGATGGGAGAAGGTAGGAGTAGGATGGTGGTGGCTCAGGATAGGGACACTTGTGGTTGCTGGGACCAAGGACTTTCAAGTTCGATATCAAATTTTGGGTAATTGTTTATAAAACGGGAAACTTCAGGGATTTGAAAGAAAATTTGCCAAAGGATTCCTTTTTTAATTCCAAAGAAATTATACAATATTTCTCGGTCTCTTATAGTTTACGAAATAAAAATTATTAAAGTTTGATAGATAAACTAGTTATGATTGAGCAGCCATTAAGTAATGTTTTATTGACTAATTCACTAATTATTCAATTATTCACTAATTTTCGATTTTTTTTCAGATCGGTTTGGATATAGAAAAATTATTTAATTAATTAATTTTTTCATATATCCAACTCGAACTGAAAAAAAAACACAGAAAATTAGTAGAGCCCTCTGTTGGCCAAATGAATAAAACATGGTAGCTAAATAGAATAGAATATCAATGGATTTATATGCAAAAATATCTTCTTCTTATTAGGCATTGAAAAGCATACTTAGATCCATGAACGTGTTAATGATGTAATTCCAATATTTATTTAAAATAATTTCAAGATAAAATTGTTATCGATAACCAATTCGGCAGATTTCTGAGTTCATTTCTTTTTACTATTTCGTCAGAGATATTATTGCGATCACGAAAATTTTCGATGTCGAGATTTTGATGATTTTATACGTTTTGAAGGTCCCTGAATCATTTCCACTAAGGTTGAGAAAAATGTGTGTGTGTGTGTGTGAGCTAGAATAATGAAATTTGGTATACGGGCATTATTCAAAATTCGTAGTTTTCTATCAACTATTGAGAAATATAGCTCATCCGGAAGAAGGTCAATACCTACCACTTTTTGATTTTTTTTCCTCTAAACTGACCGTAAAAATAAAGATATATGATTGATAATTTTTCACATGATTAAAAATTGTATAAAACTGCTATATATAGAATTTCAATTTGATTGATTGGCTGAAAGTACGGGAATTATAATTTTTTAATACAACTTCAAATCACGCGCCAGAACGTGACGTGGTGCCATCAACAAAGATCCAAACTCGCGCTGGTTTAATACATATTATTTATTAATTTTAATTTATAATTTATAATTAATTAAATTTAATTTCAATATAATAATGTGTTAATTAATCCAATTCAAATTTGCAAGATCCTAGAGTGGAGACACTACACATTTTTCAATGATTCTTTCAATTTCAAGATCAATTAAAGTATACAGAAAAATAGAAAGTGAACTAAAGTGAAAAAGAGAATTTGGACAAAATATTATCTGTTTCATCATCTGAATAAATAACACCGAAAAAGGACTTGAAGAGACAAACAATTAAGTTCAAGCTGGAATAACAAGCAGCGGTGCCAGACCAGGGACTGCTTCGTGGATGGATCCATAAACAGACAGACTTCCGCTAACACTAATCGAGGGCAAGGGATAGGGGCTGCTCAGCCTCTCTAAACAGCATCAATAAACATCAGCATCATCACGATTACATACCCAAAATGACGATCTTTTCATGCCACTCTCAAAAGGAAAATGATCCACCGAATCGAACATTTACAATTCAAAATTAATTCGATTCTAGAATCGGTTTAAAAGATGATTTCCAAATGGAATTGAAATAAGAAAATGAAAAATCGAAATTAATTCGAAATAAGTATTCATCATTGGAAATTACGAGAAATAATCGAATAAGTTTTTATTTTTAGATTAATTCTATTTGGTTTAATTATAACCACCTTTTATTTATATATATACTAGCTGCTCAGAGCGCCTTCGGCGCTCTTCACACCTAGACGGAGGCCCCCTGTACCCCCGAGTGGTACATAGTATTTGGTTGAAAGTAGTAAAATAGTTTTCATCCATTTTGTTTCAATCAGTATATTACATAAAACATTCATTTCTTTTGGTGTTCTTATTTAAAATATATTTTAATTTAATCAGTAAATTAATTATATATATTATTATTGTATACAATACTTACGAATCATAGGCGGAGGAAATATTAGGAGATATCATTGCGGGTTCAGGCCAAATCGATCAACATTAATTAAGATATTTTCATTATGACAGATATTAGAAAAAAACCGGGAATTCAATATTTCTATTCACTAATTATTTGTAAACTTTAGTAAAACCTACGCATGACTCAATAAATCCGGATAAACTTTTTCAAATTTTGATCTTTAAATTTGTCTTGAAGGTAGTAAAGAAAGAGTAAGATGCGGAAATCAATTGTAAAATAGTAGGTTACCCAGACGACTTAAATATAATAGGAGATTCGGCAATTGCAATTACAGATAGCGAAGAAAAATTAATGGAGGTTTGAAATTAATAGTGATAAGAAAAAAATATTTAGTAACAAAGAGGAAGAGTAATAACATTCAAAATCTTAATATATAAAATGTAGAATTTGAATATGTAGAAAAATTGAATGTAATCACGAAGGATAATAATATTTGAGAAGAATTTAAATCGATGTTGCAATCGGGAAACACCTGTTATCATGCAGTAAAGAGGCTTATCTCATCAAAATTATTATAAAAAGGAATCAAAATTAAAATATATAAAACAATTATTTTGCCTGTTGTATTATATGGGAGGGAGGCATGGTCTATGACCCTGGGAGATGAGAGTAGATTCAGAGTATTTGAGAATATGATTCTGCGAAGCATTTATTGGCCAAAGAAAGATGAGGTCAGCGGGGAATGGCGGAGACTGTATAACGAGAAATTGCATGACCTCTATGCATCTTCAGAAATAGTTAGGGTTATAAAAGGTAAAAAGCTGCGATAGGCAGGGCACGTGGCTAGAATGGGAGTGAAAAAAGATATTGGTGGGGAGACCGATTGGAAAACGTCCGCTTGGAAGACCAAGGACGTGTAGGAAGGGAAGTAAGAGAGATGGGAAAAGGGCTCAGGATACGGACACTTGGAGAAATGTGGTTGTTGCGGCCAAGAACTTTCGAGTATCTTTGAGCCACATAGATAGATAGATATACCATATACAATAATAATATATATAATTAATTTAAAATATATTTTAAATAAGAACACAAAAAGAAATGAATGTTTTATGTACTATATTGATTGAAACAAAATGGATGAAAACCTTTTACTACTTTCAACCAAATACTATGTACCACTCGGGGGCACAGGGGGCGGAGCCCCCGTCTAGGTGTGAAGAGCGTCTTCACTTAATAAAAAATAATCTTTTTAACATAATAAATAAAAAAAACATTTTAATAAATTATAATAGAATATAATCATCTGGATTTAAAACAAATTTAAAAAATATACCCAATTTAAAAATGTTAAAAATTTAAAACAACTTTATTTCATCATATTTTAATTTTTATATAATATATATATATATATATATATATATATATATATAGTAATTAATAATACAATAATTAAAATAGTGAGCCGCGAGATGCTCTTGAATGAACAACACGGAGAATTATATAAACTTTAAAAAATTAATTTCTGCGGCTATTGATTAGATATTAATAAAATTTATAGCCTATGTTACTATCTTATCTTATTATGCTAGCTAAAATTGTATATATGTATTTATCTATATATATTGGTTCTCAAAAACCGCTCTAACGATTTTTTTCAAATTCACACTAGATATAGTATTTATAAAGAAAAATTAAGTTTTATTGATGATATCTCTTGAAACATACAGCTTCATTATTAATTTCTTAATTGAAAATTATATATGGAAAACGTCAAAATTTTTAATACTGCCTGCTAAGACAGTAAAAAAATGACAATTTTTTATCTAAATACATATAGTCCAGCGGTTGGACTGATGTTTTAACGAGTGGATTTCGTCGGTTCGAAACTCGCCGGGTGAATCGTTATTTAAAAATGAAAATAATGATTTTGTTATTTTTTTTTCTTTTTATCTATTGTTTACTTTTTAATAAATTACTATTCTATATTTATTTATTCATTGTTCTTTTATTAATAAAGTTTTAGATAGTTTTATAAGTTTTAATATTTTTTCAATAAAATATTATTCAATATATTTATTAATATTATTTTATTTATTATTATTGAGTACCCGATGTTCCATTCATTTTAATCAGATTGATGCAATGATGCAACAGTTAATAATTGTAATATTGTAATAAATTTCTATCTTGAAAATTGTTACATATTATTCAGGATATTTTAAAAACTATTTCTTTCTTTAATTAATATTCATTTTTTCTATAAGTCAGATATATTTCCAAATATTAAATAATTTTTGAAGTGAAAACTTCTTTAGCGGCGTTGAGCACTTTTGCGGGATGGGGAAAAAGTATAGAACTCGCGTGATCGTGACCAACACCATGAAACCATCTGCTTTCAAATTTCTTATAACAGAGCGCGAAATTTGAATTGTCATTAGAACTGTTTTATAAATTATCTCTAACATATAAATATATATTTATTATGTAAAGTTCATTTCATATATACATATATAATCAAAATTATACGAAATGAACTTCACATAATAAATATATATTTTATGTTAGAGATAAGAATTATAAAACAGTTCGTATTGCAATATTTTAAACAAAGTTGTGTATTTATATATATATAAATATAAGTTACAAATTTGTTTAAAATATATGTTTAAAATAATATATAAGTTATATATATATACATGCATATGAAATTCATCTTTCTCGTGAAATAGCGCGAATTTCGTCTGTTTTAAAATTTCTTACGCAGAAGTTTTCACTTCTGTCGGCCAGTCCCACGACTGCCAATTTTGCTTTTTTAATTCCGAAAAGCTGCAAAGCACGTTTTTTTGTCTTTAGTTTGTTTTATAACCACTTGGGGCGCTAAACAGTTTTTCAAAAAAACACTATAGAAAAAAAATATATGTACCTATATATTATATATTTATGTATTATTGAGGAGCACAAGTTCATTAATTTTAATCAGATTGATGCAAATGTGTAACATTTAATAATTGTAATAAATAATTAAAGAATTGTGTATCAATATTTTTTAAAGGGTAGAGCGAGAGCTCGGTGTCCCAGGTATTAATATTACCAGCCAAATCCAATAATAATGAATCATTTTTTTTAACTTAAGTACCGAGCCGAGGCTCGGGGTCCCGGTACTAGAGGTATATAAGAATATTGTGATGTAATTTCATAGAAATCGGTTCAGCCAATTCTGAGTCTATAAAATAGTTATTTTCCCGACAGACAGACATGAAAAATTCTAAAGTCACTTTTCGATTCTAGAGGTCATGAAACGCGAAGATATTCAAAAAATTTTTAATTCTGAGCAATGTGCAGACAAAAACCTTTATATATATATATATAAATTTACTACTCTTAAGGATAGTATTCGTCAATTTGTTGATAAGTAAATAAAAATAAAAACATTTTAACTTATATATTTTATAATTGTGCCACTCAGAAGCCAAAGCGATATATTTACAATTATCCGAAATTGTTTATTTTATGTTGCGGAACATGGAATGATGGAAAGAAGTTCCCAGGTGCTCGTTTACCTGAGGAAGGTCAGCTGGAAGCCTATCAGTCACTGTGGTGGCGAGTAAATAGACAAAACGATAAGAGACCCTTTGATTTGTCGCTTGCACAAGAGATAATCCATGTATCATCAAGAAACAATACAGGTGTGAATTATTCAGGGTGAATGTCCGACAAGTTCATTTATTGATAAAAAATTATATATAAATAAGTTTTCTATAAAAAGATAATGCAGACATTCCAACCAGAAGAATTTTAAAACTTATAGATGGGAGATGAAAATAAAAATAGAAAAATAAAAATCAATCTCCAACATGTTAAAATATATATATTTGCCTGGCAATTTTGCATGAAATAAATAGACAAAATAAAAGCATATCAAATCTCCACAAAGACCTTTAAATATACTTAATCATACGAATTCCTGAGACATTCAACTTATTATTTCTTTTCGATTTATGACGTATCGAATTCTTGCATGCACAAAATAATATTCATGTATTAATTATTGATTTTTTGCTTAGCCAACCAAATTAATATCTGTATGGTCATGGTTATAATTCGTTTAGAAAATCATTTAAAAAACAAAAACAAAAAAAATGGTTTTATGTTTTCAAGCAATCGAGAGAATGTTTTTCAAAATACGAGGGCAGGTCAATGACTTTTTGAATTTCCCATTTCTTAAATGAAATGGCAACATTCCTGCTGTTAGCAGGTAAGTATCAGCTGACTCCTGTGGAAATTGGAACCAGCTGGGTCTTTATTTGAGTTTTTCTTTGACATCCATTATTGCAGACTACCTCGTGATTGGAGATGGAAATGGAAAAAAGTGAAATTCCATGAAAATCCATGATTTGGGATACGAATTGCTCCCGCATCCGCCCTATTCTACGGATTTAGTCCCGAGTGACTATTTCTTGTTTCCAAACCTGAAGAAATTGCTCGGCCGAAAGAGATTGGACTCCAAAGATGAAATCATTTCACAATGTCTTGGACAAATCTTATTTTTTGGAAAGGATAAAAAAAATTGAAGAAGAAACGTTGAACGAAGTGTATAGAACTCAAAGAAGACTACGTAGAAAAATGAAATAATTTTTTATCAAAAAATCTGTGTTTAATTCAAAAAATAACGGACTTATTGACCTGTCCTCGTATTAATAATATTTTTAAAAGATTTCCACCGATCAAAAGAAATTTTTTCTATATTATATGCTCAGGAGAAATTAAATATTATTTTTCTGAAATTTTTATTACTTTATATTTATTTACTTTAAAAATTTCTATTACATAGTTATACAATTTGATGTAGATTTAGGCACCTTACTAATTTTTGGATTTTTGATAATACTATATTACTTATTTATTTAGATATAGATATAGAAAGCTAAAAAAATAAAATATTTTAGGGGTTGAAATGAAAAGAATATTGAAAGAACATATGATTCTTAAAGGATATAAAATTAAAGTTCTTTTTGACCTTTTCAATTTGTTGACAAGACTTAAAAATTAAAAATTTATATATATATGTCGTTATGAATTATAAAATAAATAAATCTGGAGTGTCTCTACTCGACTATCTCGCAATTTGAATTAGATTAAATAACATATATTATATTTAAATTTAATTTAATTAATTATAAATTATAAATTAAAATTAATAAATAATATTTATTAAACCAGCACATGTTTGACTCTTGATAGCACCACGTCACGTGTAGGCGCGTGATTTGCAGTGTTAAAAAATTAATTCTGGTACTTTCAGCGATTCAATCAAGCTGAAATTCTATATATAGCAGTTTTATACAATTTTTAATCATGTGAAAAACTATCAAACATATATCTTTATTTTTACGGTCACTTTAGAGGAAAAAAAATGAAAACTTGATAGGTAATGACCCACTTCTGGTTGAGCTACATTTCTCAAAAGTTGATAGAAAACTACGAATTTTGAATAATGCCCGTATACCAAATTTCATTATTCTAGCTCAAACGGTTTTTGTGTAATGTTGTCTACATACACACACAGACACACACATTTTTCTCAACCTTAATGAAAATGACTCAGGAGCCTTCAAAACGTTCAAAATTTTCATGATCGCAATACTATCTCTGGCGAGATAATAAAAACATTTATCAAATAATAAATTTTTATAAACAACTCAAAGGTAAAAATAGAAAATAGAAATGTGTATTTGAAAGAATTTATTATAAGTGAATTATAATGAAATCTTATATATATTTAAAAAGGATCTATTGAATCGAGTATAAATAAAAAAAACGATAACATACATTGAAGTGATCCATACTGCCTGTCATGACTCAAAGAGGCACTTCAATGTTTTCATAAAAACAGAAGAGTAAAAAAAAAATGTTTTAAATAAACCAGAAATAGACAGCTGCAAAGCGAGTTTTGAAAAAAAAAAAAATAATAATAATAATAATAATAAATGGGATGAAAGTAACTAATGAGTCTTTGAGCGTTGATGGGTGACCAGAGGAAACCTTGCAAAAGTCTGTACCAAAAGAAAAAATGGAAGTGGCTCGGTTTGTAGGAGTCGGATTCTATTGGTGCTCAAGCAATCAACCCGTAAAGGGACATTTAGCAGCAATGAATGGACCTGTTGACTTGAACGTCGGTTAATCGGAGACGTTGATGAATGGAAAGGGCACAAGCGTATAAATACCACCAGTCAGAGACTCTAAGATTGGACCAGGACAAAGAAACCATTGCAGAAACGAATACATTCATTTTCTCATTTCCTTATTTCAAGTTTTTAAAATTATTGTTTGTTTTTTACTATCTCGTAAGAGATAGTATTGCGATCACGAAAATTTTCGATGTTGAGATTTTGATGTTTTTATACGTTTTGAAGGTTCCTGAATCATTTTCACTAAGGTTGAGAAAAATGTCTGTCTGTCTGTGTGTATGTGTGTGTGTGTGTGTGTGTGTGTGTGTGTGTGTGTATGTAGACAAGATTACGCAAAAACGGTTTGAGCTAGAATGATGAAATTTGGTACATGGACATTATTCAAAATTCATAGTTTTCTATCAACTTTTGAGAAATGTAGCTCAACCGGAAGAGGGTCATTACCTACAACGTTTTGATTTTTTTTCCTCTAAAGTGACCGTAAAAATAAAAATATATGTTTGATAATTTTTCACATGATTAATAATTGTATAAAACTGCTATATATAGAATTTCAGCTTGATTGAATCGCTGAAAGTACCAGAATTAATTTTTTAATACTGCAAATCTCACGCGCCAACACGTGCCATGGTGCCATCAATAAAAAGCCAAACATGCGCTGGTTTAATATTTATTATTTATAATTTATAATTAATTAAATTTAATTTAAATATAATATATTATGTTATTTAATCCAATTCAAATTGCGAGATAGTCAAGTGGAGACACTCCAGCTTATTTTAAATATTATTTTACAAATCGACCAAATTTTCAATTGAAACTATCCAACTTATGGAACTTTTTCTATTTCATCTCTTTTTTCTTCCCAAAGCTAATAATCCCAGTAAACTAACTGTTTATTTAGTTTATATTACATTTCCAAATACTATTATTATAAATCCCTTTTTGTTCAAATTTTGAAAAAATAATGTTTCCCCAATTGTGATTTCTAGAAATTTAATTTAATTTTTATTTTTTTATTATAATTTGTAACTAGAACATTTATCTTGTAAGCATTTAAAAAAAAGAGATGGATATGTGATTTCTTCTTATACAGATGTAGAATAAAATAAATGAATTTAAACAATTATGAACTTATAATAAAATATAATGTATATTATTTGATATAATTTTATTCTTAATATTAATTAATTATGGTCAATTGTTTACAAACCGAGAAGCTTTAGGGATTTGGATGAAACTTTGCCAGTGGATTCCTTTTTTAATTCCAAAGAAACTTTCCTTAAGCAATATTTCTAGGTCTCTTCTAGTTTACAAGATTTACGTCTATTCAATAAATAAATTAATAATAAATATAATAAACGATTTAATATAAATAAATAACTATATATATAAATAAACTTAATTAAGATATTTATTGATTTTTTCATCTCCTTTATAAGAATAATCTACATAGATTTCGAAATGATGACAATGTTTTAATAAATTTCATTTTTTTTATTGCAGTTCTTTCTGGAATGCATCTTTTAGGGTTCATCTTTCTGGCTTTGATGCCCAGCTTAATATTAAGTGCACCACGTGAAGTTACGTAAGTTTTCCAAATCCTATTTCAATTTCATTTTTTATTATTAAATTAAAAAAATAATTTTAATCTAATATAATCTAATATTTTATTTTTATTTATTTTATTTATTTAAACAATCTCCTTTTCTATATTTTTTTGGAGTTATTCATCATATAAAATTTTATAAGTATCCCATCCCCCCCCTTAAATATTTGTAACTCATTCTTATTTTTATTTGTCTCTTTTTCCTCCCTTTAGCATCATATCTATCTCTATTCTCTAACTTTCGATTAACTTATTAATTAGTTTTTTTATTCGTTGTCTAAAAATTTATTTTTTTACCTTTTTTTTAAAAACTAAATTTTGCTAATTGTTTACAGAACAGGAAACTTCAGGGATTTGGATGAAACTTTGCCAAAAGATTCCTTTTTTAATTCCAAAGAAACCTTCATTATACAATATTTCTCGGTCTCTTCTAGTTTACGAGATAAAAATTATTAAAGTTTTTATTTATTATTATTAAAAATTTTATCTGCTAAACTAGAAGAGACCGAGAAATATTGTATAAGGAAGGTTTCTTTGGAATTAAAAAAGGAATCCTTTGGCAAAGTTTCATCCAAATTGTTTTGTAAACAATTGAAGGGGGAAAAACTTGGTAACTCCAATTTTTGTTTGTTTTTTTTTCTGATTTTCTTGTCATAGGATACACTAAATAGGGTATTTATGATAGTAAAATCATCCTGGGGAATAATTTGGCTACTCCAAAGATATGAGCATTTGAAAATATTCCATACAGGGGAAGAACTTGGCAAGTCCATTTGATACAGGGGAAGAACTTAAGCCAAAGACATGTTTTTTATTATTTAATTTTATTTACAAACAACTTTATATACACGTTTTGTTTTATAAAAATACGTGTACAGATATATGACATAGTAAAAAATATATAAAAAAGTAAATCATTATGTATTATATTATGCAATTTTTTATTGTAACCATCCAATCGCTTTCAACAACATGTATATTTTGTTATAATCAAAATGATCAGGAACATTTTTACTCAAATATTGGGATACCTAAAAACAACTGAGTTTACTTTTTCCAAGATTTATCTATTAGAAGCTTGTTTTCAAGATGTGATATTTATGAAAGCGAGAATAAGATATTATTATAATTAACATCTTTCTATTTTACATAAGAATTAGTTAAACAAATTATTTATTAGTCAATATTTCTCCGCACTTATGTGAGAAATTATTAACCTAATTGAATTATTGTCCAATTTTCATTCTAAAATAAGAGAGATTCCAATTGCTTAGAAAAGATTAAAATTTTTAATTTTTTTTTTTGTTTTTGTTTTATTTTTATTAGCATTAAAAAACAATTTAAATCATTTTCTAAAATTAAATATGATAAATCAATTTTAAATTAACTTTGGATGAGTTTTATAGAAACAACTTGAAAACAAATACTAACCTTTGAAAATAGTATTGCTTAATTATGAGGAAGTATGAAATGTGCAGAGTTGTCATTTTATTTAAGGTTTCTTCTCTGTTTTCTTCCCCATTGAATGAGTTGAACCAGAGGTTATCGGAAACGGGTGTCAGAAGGTCTTGTTCATTTCATTACCATAGTCGTTTACAATATTTTTTTTTTATAAGGTGCACTTGCATTTATCCATTTTTAGACTTCATTCTTTGCAATAATTATAAAATTAATAAATATATATATTTTTCAATCGTTTTGGGAAATTTTAATGTCGGTAAAACTAGGTTGCTAAGGTCTATGGCATATAAAGTGAAAAAAAGTAATGGAAAAAATTTTTCTTTGAAATTCATCATTGAAAGTGTTAAATAGAATTAAAAGAAACACTTTTACCGCAACTTTATCTCTCAATATGCTTTAGACTTCTAGTCTATCTAGTCTGAAAAAAAAACTTATTTTATTATCTTATTATTATTCAAGCTGTCTATATATTTTGTACGGAAATATTATATAATGCAAATAATCAGAATGCATAAACAGTAGGGCTTAAATTGAATTTATAAGAAAAAAACCTCTTACTTTTGTACGTCCTATCAAGCCGGTTATATCAATTAGGTGTTCTATGATCAGTACAACGGGTTCTATCAACCTTTATCTTGATTTCCGTGATCATTATCAAGTAGCTTCTCAATGTTGATCCCAGAGGCTGGGTTGACTCCGTCCCATTGACCCCAGCTAGAGAAATTCCCTTGACAGACCCGGGACTTGAACACGGGACCACGAGAATGTGAGCCAGCTACGCTATCTCCCACCCCGTGGCACCTCGAATTTAATATATATATTTATATATTTATTTCCAGTATTTTATTTATTGATGATGTGAATACCGTCATAAGTGTTTTTATTGTGTTTTTTCTCTTCTCTCTTCTTTTTTTTAATTTTGTTTGTTTTGTTTTTGGACCCTTTTATTTGTACTTTTCTGTATTTGTTTTTTTTTTAATTTTGTTTTGCAACTTGTAAAAACTAACGGAAAAAAAATATATAGAAATAATAAATAATTTGCATAAATAATTTATAAATAATACGCATTGTTGAAATCTAATATTTTTTAAGGAAAAATAATGAATTTTCTATAGTACCTTTAGAATATGCGATATACTGTTAATCAAACTTCAGGGGGGTGCGATTGGCTAATTCTGAGTTTCGACAATCTATCCAGAAGTAATAGACAATTTTCTAAAATATATCTAAAAAATTTTATAAAATATATACTACTAAAATAAGTCATCTTATAAGAAAATATCTTTGAATTTAAAATAAATATTAATTGAAAACAAATATTAAAAAAAAATTAATTCGAAGAAAATAATTTTTTATCCCTTCTTGTTTGATAATATGTTATCTTATTTTCATAAATTTGTTTTTTTATATTCCTAAAGAAATAAGATCCGGTGTAATTTTAATTTTAATATATCTATTTACAAATAGACAAGATAAGAAAAATTAATTATTTGTTTTTTTTTATTTTCTAGAAATGAAGATATTCGTTCCGCTATTTTATCCTTAGTCCATATGTTCAGGGACTATGGAGATAAATTGGAACGTCATGAGTATAGAGAAAGACAACTGGGAGATCAAATGAAAAAAGCTTTAACTGGTTTAGACAAGCGTCAAAGAAACGCTGAGACAACTTTGGAATCACTAAACAATATTTTAAACAAAATTGATTCAAGACTTCGAACTTTAGAAGAGTCCAATAAATTACAATCGACCAATAATGTTCCAATGGATACATTAATTGCGCGAATGGAATTAACAGCGGCGAGGATCGAGGCAGCTATCGCCGAATCGCATACCCCGACAACGGCAACCCCAATGGTGACCACCACCCCAAATTATAAAACTAACGAAGAAATGAAAGCGCTTGCAGATACTACAGCGAAACAGGCAGAACAATTGGATAGTTTCCGAAATGAAACCAAAGAAATCCTTCAAATGTTACATTACGATATTATAAACAGTCAGGAGAAGAGTATAAACCAGATCAATGATAAAATCAATGACGTGGTTACTATGATTGAAAAGGGACATGAAGATGTGACAAAAGCAGCTTCGGAAGCAGGCGAGATCGCTGAAAATGCCTGTTCTGAGGCTACAAAAGAACATGAAAATCTTCTCACGGAAATTAAAGGATTAGCGAAGATGGATAAGATTTTGGTTCAAACGGCAGATAATGTTTTGGATGCCAAGAGAAGAATTGAATTTGGCTCTCATCATGTTGTGTTAGAACTGAGTGAACTAGTCAGAACGGAAGCAATGCAGTTGAATGAGACAATTAATAATAAATTCAAAGCAATTACATCCGCGATCATGGATAATCAATCGGGAGCTCTCGGAAATCTCACCACGAAATTGGAGACCGAAATGAACCAAGTATGGCGGCAGATCGGAATCATGTATCAACAGTTGACAAATTCGGCTGGTGCGCTTCATAAACTTCAAGAACAAACTGACGCGTATGTCAATGGATCAGTGGCCACCATGGATAACATGCAAGGCAAAGTGGTCACAGTCACAAGCCGAATGGCCCAAGTCGACGAAGATCTCAATTATTTATTGGGCCGTCTTTCATTAGTAACACAGGATTTTAGTCAAATCAAAACAGGCTTGACAAGAGCTTTGGATGATATCCGGAATAGTTTTATGGCCGTTCAGAAGAAAATCACGACAGTGGATGGCCGAAATCCAATCACAAGCGAGGAAGCAGCAGCTGGAGCGCTTCCGGAAGATCCAACAGGGCTCAACCCTCCTAAACCTCCCTTAGAAGATGTAGAAAATCAGCTTAGCCAATAAGTTAGGTAGCCCTTCGTATTATTTCGTTAACTATAATTAATTCTATACTATGATTTGATACTACGAGCTTTAACAAAACTTCAAAGTAGAGAATCGACATATTTACTTATTTTACCAAGTGAATTTTAAAAAGATACTTTGTTATTTTTATAATTATTTATAAGTCCACATTGGAGAATGTAAGAACTTTAAAATCGATTAGCCCTTAATATATATATATATATATATATATATATATATAATATATATATTAAGCGCTTAATATGAAACATATATGAGTATTTAATTTATATTTTTTAATATGATAATACTTTAAAAAAATTAATTTAATTTTTTAAACATATGTCAATTTACTGAAAAAAAAATAGTGTGATATATATCTATGTATTAAATATAAATAAATTAGTAACTGATAATATTTTCTAAAATCATTCTCAACAAATCAACAACCCCACTTAATTGTATAAGATTCTTAGTTTTAATTATATAAAATAATTTACCTACAAAATTAAAAGTATAAATGAAGATTGAAAAATAGTTTTCATTTAATAAAATAAAAAAAAATAGATAATTTATTAGGCATAATACATCACACAATTATATTATTATATACTTACTTGACTCTTTATAATATAAATTATATATACAAATAAAATATACTTAATTCTTTTAATATATATTTTGAAAAATAAAGCTGATAGTTCAACTTAGTAAGCGTATTGTTTCGAAAAATTTGAAATAGTCAATTAATTATAATAAATAAATGTATATATTGAAATTAGAAAAATTGTTCATCCTATGGTAGCGTATGGTAATGCTGAGTAGTATTTTAGCAAGAAACTATAAAATTCTTATCACTGTATTTAGAGAAGATTCAGCAGCACAGCAAATCCAGTAGGACTTCTATTACAAAAATGAATTATAATATTATATAAGAACAATTTTATGATTATATTTTACTTATTATTTCTCATTACTATAAAAGACTAAAGAAAATCTTTCTTATTTTTATTTTTTTTTATAAAATTATAAAAACTAAAAACTATATAAATATATTATATATATAAGATATATATATTTATATTAAGTCTATATAAGGTATTTTATTTAATTGCAAGTCAGTAAAATTTTAATCGTAATTATAGTATAATTTTCAATAAGGAATAAATAATTCTGTAATTGTTTAAAAACAGGGAAGCTTCAGGGATATGGATAATACTTTGCCAGTGGATTCCTATTTTAATTCCAAAGAAACTTTCCTTATGCAATATTTCTCGGTCTCTTCTAGTTTACAAGATAAATAAAAAATTTTAAGTTTATCAGATTAGCTGGTTATGAATATTGAAATGTGCAGCCATTAAGTAATGTTTTATTGACTAATTTACTAATTATTCACATATTCACTAATTTACGGGTTTTTTTTTGTTCGATTTAGATATAGGGGAATTATTTAATTAATTAATTTTTCTATATCCAATCAGAACTGAAAAAAACACCAGAAAATTGGTGGGACCCTCTGCTGGCCAAATGAATAAAACATGGTAGCTAAATAGAATATCAATGGATTTATATGCAAATTTCAATAATTTTTATCTCGTAAACTAGAAGAGACGGAGAAATATTGCATAAGGAAAGTTTTTTTCGAATTAAAAAAGTAATCCACTGGCACTGGTTTACAAATTTCTCACTAGTAAACGACCTCCTATAAAATTCTATTATCTTTCCCAATTGGTTTCCTTAAAAACAGATTTTTCTTCTAGTCTTTCCTCACTAATTCGAAAATTTTTTAATTTTATGAATAATTTTATATTTAAGTATGCATAGATATCATGTCAATCTTAATGGAATCTGCGCCATGTTACTCAGTCCATAATTTTACGAAGAATTCAATTTGCAAATATTGCATTCGATTCTCGTCTTCTAAATTCAAGGATTACAAATCAAAACCATATAATACGAGATATTAGGTTTATAAATCATATTTGATATTCTTCTTAGCTGGACCACATTAAATTAAATACAATTAAAATCATTAAATAAACATAAAAATATTATTTGTAAAGAATAATTGTATTCGATTAATAAATTCTGAAAATTTCAAATTCATATTTTTTTGTAAAATAGATAAGCTTGATAAAAGAAAATATAAAATTATTTAAACTATAAAATATTTACTTAATATTTTGTTTACTTTTTTATTTATATAAAAATGAATTAAATTTAATAATAATAAGTTTTAAAAATTTTCTAATCATTTTCATTACTAAAAATTACTTCTAAATGTATAAAGGAAATAAATATATATTATAAATTAACATTAAAATATAAACATACAGAATTGAAATTAATATATGTAAAAATAAATATATTTTATTTATTAGTCATCTTTTTGTAAACATTTTGATAGGAATATGTTGTATTTTTATTTTTTTATTTATTATTATTATTATGTTATATTTTTTTAAAATAAAATTATGAATTATCGTTATTAAAATTTAGAATTAATAAAATACATAATACTTTAGAAAAGTATTTTCAACTTCAACAACAGTCATTTCAGACCTAATAATAAATATATTATTACTATTATATTTTTTTATTTTAAAATAATTTATTGTTTAATTATATATTTAAACCTTTTAATGAAAAATTGGAATTAAATTAATTATTTACAAAAATTGTCAGTAAAAGTAATCAAAAATTGACTTAATTATTAATACTGTTACTAAAAGGACATATATATATACTATATATATATATATGTATATATATTCATAAAATTAATTTTCTTCACCATTACTTTTTCTCTAAATTTTAATTAAAAAACTAAATTCTTAAAAAAATATATATAGTTTTTATTTTTATTTTATTTTATTTTTTGTAAAATTCTTAAAAATTTTAGGAAATTTAAAATTACAATTAACAAGTAAAAAAAAAATTATAATACAAATTTGAAAATAAAATGAAATTTATAAAAAAGAATTTTAAAAATTAAATTATTTTTATAATTATTTTTATCAAAAACTTTAAATAAATATTGAACTTACATGTTTTTTCTAAGAAATTTTAATTTTTTTTTTTTTTTACTTAAATTAAATGTTTTAAAATAAAATTACATACACTTTCTAGATAATAATTAGAAATTGATGTATTTTTAAAATAAATAAATAAATATCATGTCATCATTATATTTGGAAGGTTGTTTTGTGGTTTATTAATTGAATCGAACGGTTGCAATAGAATGAATGAAAATAGTAAAACATATTCAATTAATTGAAAGATAATATTATGAAATTAAAATTAAGTTTTTTTCTGTATCAGAATTTCCATCAACTCTTGAACCACATAGAATCAAGCAACTTATAAAATGAAGTGTAAGATTTAATGATCATATTTTTGTTTATTCTTGGAATGTGATTCAAATATTTGTTTAGAATATAATTATCTAAAATGAGATTTTTTCAATAAGATAAATTATATCTATGAATAACAGATCCAAAATCCTCATTCCAATTAAATGGCAAGAGAAATGTATTAATTTGATCATATTTTAATATTGGAAAGGGTCCAGGATATGCTGAATGGGACGAAGAAAAATAAAAATTAGTAAATGAATGCAGCATACCTGTCACCTCATCAATATTAATAAAGTAGTCAGTATATATTTAATATTAAAAATATTGAATTAAATACATGCCTCTATCTATAGTACACTAAAATTATATTGATTTTCCAAATATATATGCAATTTATATTATATAAATATTATAATTGCCTTTTTTATATAAAAATATGAGTTCATTAAATGCATTTTAGAACAATAAAGAAAAATATTAATACTAAAGTTATTCATGTGGAAATATCAATCAATTTAATGTAATGTTAATAATACTTTACCAGTTCAAAAAATTTCTTTTTTTTCTATATTTAAAAAAAAAAACAAATAAGAAAATAATTGCACATTTTCTTTGTTTAAACTTTTTTTTTTATTATATGAAAATTATAAATTTTGTTATTTCAAAATTTTGATCTTAAATTTTTATTTTTTATTTTTTATTCATAAAATTATTTCAAAATGTTTAAATATGTTAAAATCGAAGATAAAATTTGCATTGTTCGTAAATTTGTTTAAAAGTAATTGTTAATTGGAAGGAATTATTTTTATGGTAAATGATGTATAATGGGTTGAATGTGGAATGTTGATTTTTTAAAATAGCGAATTAAGTGTTTTTATGAATAAAAAGTTAGAACAGACGTCTGATTGCCCCTGACAAGCAAAAACGGAGGCATATCCTTGGTGAGTACCTCGAGCCAAGCCAAGTATAAGCCAGCAGAAACTACGTTTTTACGTGGCATAGGAAGAGTCCTGGAAAAGAAATAAAATAGACATGTTTTTAGTGATTATGAACACGAAATTAATAGGGTTTAATATTTCATTTTTATTAAACACAATAATTAAAACATTAAAAAGAAAGATGGTGATGAAAGGGTAACCACTTACATTACAATCAAATTGGCTTGATGAGAGCTTTCTAACATCATTTCCCTAAGTCGGAGATGTCGATTGGTTTTGTCATTCATAGCAAGGAGCTCAGCTTCAGTTATATTCCCTGAAAAAGATAAATTTTGATAAGAAAAAATACATCAAAACAAAGTAAAAATATTAAAAGAAAAATATAGGCCAGTATACAACAAAAAGATTGAAATCATAAAATTATATATATATAATAAATTTAAAATCCCAGAAAAAAGAAAAAGAAATTTAAATTTAGAATTTGTAATAGTTCTCTAAATATATATATATATATAGGCGTCGGGCCGGGGGGGGGCACATGCCCCCAAACATTGTGAAAAAATACATTTAAAAGTGATTAGTTTTGTAACTGAGAACCCAAAAGTAAAAAAAAAATCTTTAAATTACGTTTAAATATAGCTTAACCCCCCCCCAACATAATAGGTCACGATACGCCTCTGTATATATATATATATATATAATAAATTTATTAATATATAATATAATATAAAGTTATATATATAAAATAAATTTAAACTCCCAAAAAAAGAAAAAGAAATTTAAATTTAGAATATGTAATATTATAATCAGCGTCATCTCTAGCATTTTACAGCGTCCCGGAAAATAGAATGAGAAATTACCGCTCCCCGATATTCTTAAAATTTATTACATTCCTGATCCAAATGCCGCCGTCTACAACGGGCCCTATAGTGGTATACCCTAGTATTATATATATATAAATATATATATATATATATATATAAAAATATTGTCTTTAAAACATCATATATAAAGCAAAAAATATAATAATATAATTAAATATAAATATATAAATTTTAAAAAAATATTAATTATAAGATAGAAAATGATGACAATAAAAAATATAATAAAAGTTAAAATTAATTTTAATATATAAAAACATGATTGATGGGTAACGGGTAGATTCTTTTCTATAATCCCAATAGAAATGATTTCTACTTCAGAGAGTAGCGTCTCTGCCCACACGTGAGCTCATGATTT
Organism: Labia minor; assembly: GCA_963082975.1. NCBI lineage: Eukaryota > Metazoa > Arthropoda > Insecta > Dermaptera > Spongiphoridae > Labia > Labia minor. The sequence goes on along the minus strand of OY720348.1, from coordinate 57,800,815 downwards.
CCTCTATCTGGAGGAATCATGTTCTTTACCCGTTTCAATCTATTCCCTTAATCTTACTTTTCCCCCTCCCTTGATCCTTCAAAAAATCAAGTTTATTTGGATGAAGGAGAATACCTAGCATAGATTCATTAAAAAGAAAACAAAATTAATCTTTACTCTTATACGAGACTAAGAGTCTCCTATATATATTTGAATTAACCCCCCGAATATGCTGATTAAGCTGATTATGCGCATTTTTAAACCAGCAAAAACTCGTAATTACACGAGTGAGACATGTCTTGTAAGTGCCTCTGAGAGGACCCACCTCTCCAAGCTTATTATTAGAAACTTATATTTATTGTACTCTTTGGAGTATTATCAGAACCAATCTATTAATGTTTTTCCCTTTATATAAAATTAATTCTAATCAATGCGAATGACCCAACATAATTTTCCCCAGATTCTAAATAAAATTGATTTTTAGTATCATTAAATGGAAATTTTTAATTAATTTTAATATCGGTTTATTTTTACTGTTAAAAAAAATATTGCCTTATAAAACCTATAAGTCGATTGGCGGGCACCTCCAATGCTTTGCTTATCCGTGACCTTGAAGGGGGCAGCATAGCAATCTCTTGCTTACTCCCAATGGATGAGATTCAACTGCCTTTGGACTTATTTCCTTAATTCACGCTTGCTATATACTCTACATTAATTTTATATATTCATCTTCAATTTTAATATATTATTTGATTTTTCTCATAAACTTAAAATATTATATAATAATATAAAAACCAGTATTTTTTTATATTTTATCTTATTATACTAGCAAAAATTGTATATATATATAATATAGGATCAAATATTTTATCAAGTAAATTTGAATATATATTTTACATCTTGAAATTAAAATCTAATTATTTTAATTAATGTACCCGCTCTAACCCCCTGGGCAATAGAAATAAATTACAGCCGCTATATTCGTAAAATTGAGATTACATTCATAACCAAAATGCCACCCTTCAGATTTGCCTTCTCGGATAAATGCCCGGTTTCCCACCATTTAGATCAGACCCTGTTATAATGTTGAAAATTTCTTAGTACAGGCTTGTAATCAAAATTTTCTCTTTTGGGAGAATACATAAAATAAAAGTATTTAGTGTTTTCTATATATAGTGCTTTCTATATATAGTTATTTAGAAAACACTAAATATAGATAATAATAAATACTAAATATAGATATAATAGATATTATAGTGAAAATCTACATACATTCCTGCTTAGGACTTTCATCCCCTACTTTCAAATCTTGGATTAAACTTTCAAAAAATGAGGTTGTACTAGTTTGTGGTTTTTTCGTAATATCTGGAATGACTTTTAAGTCTGAATAATCAATTCTGAATTTGGCTAGCATACTCGCCATGCTAAAAATGAAAATAGAATTATTTATTATTTATTTTTCAATTTATTTTTATAAATACAATTATAAGTATGAATACTACCTTCGTTGTTCAAACTCAAGTTCTTGTTTCTTATTAGCAAGTGTGAATACTCGTAATTTACAGGGTCTATAATTAGGACGTGAATTAATAATGTAGGGGAGGAGAAGCGTTAATCCACCATCATCATAGAGCCACCACACATCAATCGTTCCTGGGGTTTGTCGACAAATAAATTGGGTAATTTTATTTAAATCATGCTTTTCCAGTTTACTTCCTGCTGTTGTTCTGAAAATTTAAAAATAATATAAGAAACAAGTTTAATAATTTCCTTTACTATCTACCTACCTAGCTTATTTTACAAATTTTAATATTATTATTTTCAATTTATAAAAATATACAACTATTTTATTTAGAACAAATTAAAAATTAATTCATTATAAATTAATTTCTTATCCCTCGATGAACGAGGACCTTAATTAAATTTGGTGGAATATAAAAAAAAATGAAATTGTAAAATTAAAGCAAAAGTGTGGAAAATTTTATAATTGATCTTAAAATGTTGAATTTTAATTTAATTCTATTTTTTTAAAAATATATATATAAACCAAAACCTCAAATATATCTCCTAGTAATTGTTCAGAACAGTTAACATGTAATGGATTTGGATAAAACTTTACCAGTGGGTTCCTTTTTTAATTCCAAATAAACTTTTCTTATTCAATTTTTGCGAGATGGTCAAATTAATAAAACATGGTAGCTAAATAGAATATCAATGGATTTATATGCAAATTTTAATAATTTTTATCCCAAAAACTAGAAAAGACCGAGAAATATTGAATAAGGAAAGTTTCTTTGAAATTACCAAAGAATCCACTGGTAACGTTTTGTTTAAATTCATGACATGACAAACTTTTCTGTACAATTACCCTCTTAGTTAAGCCACTCGGAAGCCAAACCGATAACTCCAATTTTTAAAATTTTGCTAGCAATGTAATGTAATCTGCAACAAGTGAATATTGAACTTGATAATCTTAATATTGCGATGCAATATACATTTTTCTGTAATCAATAACCCTGAATTTAATACAAACTGTGAACTTTGGGCTTCATTTTCTCAGTTTGTTTATATGTGGAGTTAATCGCTTTGGCTCCTGAGTGGCTCATGACCTTACATCAAAATAATTAATTTAATATTTCGATTACCGGTACAGTTCAGCTTTGACCTCGGCATTTTTATCTCTTTTTACATTTTCTTCTTCACTGGGTACACGAATTTTAGGCGATATTAGAACAGGCGATGAGAGGTCACTCAAACTGCTTCCTAAAAACAATATCAAAATTAAATAAAAAATAAAATGTTCTGAAATTTCAATTTTCATTTCGATTTTATTAACTACTAACCGTGACTCTGTGGTATAAACGATTGAGTGGATTGGTTGCGTTGAAATCCACTGCCATCTTTCGATGGCGGTGTTCCTGCGTTTCCAGAAGAGAGAGCAGTAATTTCGACCAAAGGATCACCTAATAACGAGGAAAAATCTAATCCGTTTTCTACTCGAAGTATACATACAGCCAAATGGATGTCCATCGCTTTACTATTAAACAAATAATTAAATTATATATTATATATATATAAAGTCCAAAGAGTAAATGTCCAAGCCAAAACGTACAAAATAATTTTATTTTAAAATTTTATTCAAAATGTCAGAAGATTAAAAGTTAATTTTATATGGCATTAGCGCTATGCAAGTTAAGGCCTATCGCTTTAATATATTCATATTCTCGAAAAAGTGGAGAAATGACTTAAGTAATATTTTAAATTTTCACTAAAAGAAAATAAACCGAAAAAGTAGAGAAATTACTTTAGTATTGATTTAACTTTCTCTAAAAAAAATTAACCGAACTGAAAACCGAAAAAGTTATGAAATGACTTAAGTAATAACTTAACTTCTTATAATTTTAAATAGATATTTTTAAATAGTTTAAATAGTTCTAAAAATAATAGATTTTCTAAAAATAATAGATTTTCTAAAAATATTTTTGGATCTAATAGATTTGGACTTTCGGGTTTAAACTTTATGTCCTCCTACCATATATATAAGTAAATATAAAAAATATTAATAGAAATACTTACTGAATTGTTTCAAAGTAAGATAGGAGCTGTTCACGGGGACATGTTCGCCAATCTTGTTTAAATCCAAGTAATACGATATTAGGACGCAGTTTTCCTATCCCTGCTACTTGGCCAAGGATTCGTGCTCCTTCGTCAAAGTTGGTGGATTCAATTAAGGTGTAGAAGGCCTTAATTCTGTGAGAACGTAGCCAACTTTGAGCACGTACTTGCAATTGATTCCGCACAATTTGGCTAATATTGAACTAAAAGAAATGAATCATTGATATATAATTAAATGCATCACAAAGAAATTTGTGTGATTATCAATTATTCTATTATTTTTTTTCTACAATCCAATTGATTAGTATTATTTTTTTGTTAATATGTATATATACAGAGAGGTGCGTAATATTTTTTATATAAAATAAGTATAAAATGTTTTGATATTTTTAAGAAATAAAAAAAAAATTGTTAAAATTCAAAACAATTTTAATGTATTTCTCTAAATTATCAAAAAAACGTTTCTTCATTCTAAGAAGGAAGTTACACACATCTGTGAACTCACAAAAACATCAACATAAAATATAATATTCTAGACATTAAATTTTTTTAAAAGACTTTTAAATACTGTATATATAATGGATGTATATATATATATATATATATATATATATATATACATTTTAATATTAGGCAATCACTAATTATTAAATAGCATGCAAAATAAATTAAGTGGTAGTTTCTATAAACTAATTAATAATTATATTTAATAAATTTCAAGTTCAAATAATTGAAATTGAATGATAATAATAATAATAATAATAACATAAATAAGTAAAAATTAATTATGTAAATAAATAGACTCATTTCTGATAATAGTAGAATTAAATAATTGTAAAGTTTTAAACTATTTTATTCTATTAGAAAATACAAAAGAAATAATTATAAAAATATCATGTACAATAATAGTAAAATAATTAAAATGAATGTCAACAGTATCAATTTTAAATGAAAAGCTATTTTAATGAAATTCAATTACTAAATAAATATACCTTGAATAAAAACAAATAGAAAAGTTAAAGAAATATCCAATTAAATAAAAGGAAAGAAAACAATAATCAAAATTGTTTAAACTTAACAACTCAAATTTTATTTTACTATCTCGCCAGAGATAATATTGCGATCACGAAAATTTTCAATATCGAAATTTTGATGTTTTTATACGTTTTGAAGGTCCCTGATTCATTTTCAATAAGGTTGAGAAAAATGCCTGTGTGTGTGTGTGTGTGTGTGTGTGTGTGTGTGTGTATGTAGACAAAATATCGCAAAAACGATATGAATTAGAATAATGAAATTTTGTACACGGGCATTATTCAAAATTCGTAGTTTTCTCTCAACTTTTGAGAAATATAGCTCATCCGGAAGAGGGTCATGATCTACCACGTTTTGATTTTTTTTCCTCTAAACTGACCGTAAAAATAATCATTTCAAATGATTAAAATTGTATAAAACTGCTATATATATATAGAATTTCGGCTTAATTGAATCGCTAAAAGTACCAGGATTAATTTTTTAAATTTTTTAACACGTTGACTGCCAATCACGCGCCAGTACGTGACGTGGTGCCATCAACAAAGAGCCAAACACGCTTGTTTAATAAATATTATGTATTGATTTTAATTTATAATTTAATTAATTAAATTTAATTTAAATATAATATATGTTATTTAATCCAAATCAAATTTGCGAGATAGTCGAGTGGAGATACTCCAGCTTTTTATAAAATCTACCCCCTCTCTCCCCCCTACTTCGTTATAGAAATTATGCATTATTATTAATACTATTTATTTTGTATTGCAAGAAAATTTACAAATATTAATCCAAGGATAAATGACAGATCTATAAGAGGGGGTAAATTAATTAAGCGGGTTAATCAGGCATACTCAACCATTACCCGTGCTTAGTAAATACCATATTTACGTCTATAATGTGGCCACAGAGCATCAACGAATTATTTTTCGTAATGAGATAGGCGAAATCAATAAGTGCTGGTCTTGTTCCTGGAAATCCGGTAAGCACCAAAATTTGAGGTCGATAATTTTTAACATGGTCTTCTACCCTCATAAGTTGAATAACTGAAGTAAGTGCCGTTCGATAAGTTTGTGCTTGGGTTGTTGAACCCCAATTGACAACTAGAAGAAAAATAATATCATTGATAAAGATGGAAATTGGATAAGAAATTAATTAAATAAATATGAAAAATATTAGATTGAATTTCTATATATCTAGAACGAAGTGATCTTAAGATTTGACTTTATAGGGACGGAATTGAAGTTGATTTTTGAATATAGACACACAAGTTATATAATTTATATAATAAAATTATTAGATAAATAAAATTTGTTTGTAATTAATACAATAGTACCTGGTTCACCGAGCCGCCTCTCGGTACTTTAAAAAAATTAGTCCTTATGTACTATGCATATTTAAGATTGATATTATTATTTAAAATAAATAAACGACAAAATATATGAAACAATTTCAAATAATTTAAAAGAACATAAATTAAAGAAAAATAGTAATAAAAGATACAGCCCTTAATTGTAATTTCATTACAAAATATTATTAAAATAAATATTTTTAATTTTATTTTATTTATAATATTTTTTATTTAAGGAAGCTCTGTCCGGCGTTGCCCGGCGCCATTTTTTTATTATTAAAATTTCTATTTTAAATTAAGAAAAAACTAACAAAGATGATTATTCTTGAGGCTGAAACCAATTCAGATCGATTTTTCTTTATAAAAATTATCTATGGTGTGAATTTCAAAAACATCCTTAGAGCGGTTTAATATCTCAAAAATACTATATATATATAATTTTTGCTAGTATAATAGGATAAAATATATTGGAGGGGTAACTTGCTTATTTGGAATCAAGAGTGTATGTCTATGAAAATTTTGGATAGAGAATATTTAAGTGATTTATTATGTGCACACGCCAAGATTTCCGATTAATTAAAAGTCATATTGTATAATTTGGATTCTTTTTGATTTTATAGATAAATAATAAATCGTTTACGGGTGCACTTGGATCACCTGTATTTGGAATATATATATATATATACTATAAAAATTTATAAATATTTGATTAGTTGATTAAACAAAAGTTTGTAGTTGATATTAACCTGAATATCACAACTTTTAGTTCATAAGTTATACTTGTAGTTATATTATACTAAAATTACATTATATTCTGAATATTATTTTATTAATAATTCAACTATTTCTTTTTAATTCAACTGACAAAACAAAACAAAATAATTAGAAAAATGTTATAAATGGGATTCAATTAAAAAAAAAAATCTAATTCAAAATAATTAATTTTTTAAATGGACTTTACCTGGTTTCCGATAAGACACAATAAGGTATAACGCTAAAACTACAGCAAGGGTTAAGAGAGCTGTCCACCAGCTAATTAAAAACATAACACCAACACAGAGGATAGCTCCCGTTAAACTTAACCACATATTGTAATACTGCAACAGAAAAACAATAGAAATTAGACAAATGCATAGAAATGCATATATAATAGTAAAGGAACAATTAGTTAATGAAAAATGACTTACTCTAAACATTGGTCTCCAGCCTACAGGTTTCGCTAACGATGCATGGAATGTACTAAAATTAATTAAAGCATAAGCGGCCAAAAAAAAATTCGATATCAACGGTGCAATTGAATTTAAATTTCCTGAAAATTATACAAATTTTGTTATTAATAAGAAAAATAGCACAAAGTAAGAAAAAAAAATGAACTATAATTACCAATTAAAATAAATGCGGTAGCAATAAAAAATGTAAGGATATATCCACGAACTGGTTCATTATTTTTGCCGTAGCCCTTAGCAAACCAATCAATTTTTGGATATAATTTATCTTTGCACAATGCTTGGAAAACTTTTGGTGCAGATACAAGAGACGCTAGCGCGGAAGACAAAGTAGCTGCGAAACAACCAGCATAAATAATTGGTCCAAAACCCGAAACAAGTTCCATAACCTTAAATACATGAAGAAAGTGGATTAATATAGGTTAGGATATGTATTCAGTTATTTTTAAAGCTTTAAATATAAAAATTTGTAAAAATTATTATATTTAATAAAAAATAATTGCTGATCAAGCATGAAACTTGTTAGTATTATTGTGAATTTTCAACAGATATAACAGTTGCAACAGGTGATTATTTGACATTGGTTTAATATTAAATCGAGCTTTTTTGAAAAAGTTATATTCACCCCACCACTTTAAAGAAAGCATAATAAGCTCTAAAAAATTATAAACTTTTTTTAAAAATTAATTTTTAATTGAAAATGGAACAATATGAAATTTACAAAATTATAAAATATGAGTTATGTGGAAATTGGGGATGAAACTTAATTGTTATATTTGATTGACTCTAATGTTACATATATTTATGTATTTATATTTCCCATCCTTACTAGCTGATGCGAACAACTTTGACATATACCTACATTTTATACATTTTTGTAATTTTTTTTTCTTTAATTTAATTATTAATTTCGTTCTTATTCTATATTTATCCATCATTTATGATTATTAACAATGTGATAAGACTTAATCATTTTAAATAAAATAAAAAACAATTAAGGGCCCTGTCCAAAATTGGTACAAAGGGAAAAACCTAAGCTCCGCCTTTTTCCACTCCGTTATCTTTACGGTTTTAATATTATGTTGAATTTACCCATCAAGACCGACTTTTCCCCCTCCAAAGCAACGACAGTTGAACCCTTGTGTTTTTACAAAAAAACCCGTTTTTTTGCCTTTGTACCAATTTTAGACTGCACCCTAAATGTACTTTAGAGGAAGCTTCACAAAAAAAGGAAGCTTGACACACACACACACACACAAAGAGAGACCTTGTGTGGAAATTGTTATTTGGGAGACAGAGGACCTGAAAATTCGGTTCGGTTCGGTTCGGTTCGGTTCGTAATACTTCCTCTACTATATACATAAAAGTAAAAATACTGAACGTATTGTTTTAAAATGATAGAATCCTTACAGAAAAACTATTATGCAGGCCATATTTGCATTCGCCTTTCACACAGCTGATATTATTAGTTAGAAGATCCTCAAGATTTCCACTAGCATCACGTTGCATTGTAGCACCAGAAAACACAGCCATAACTAAATAAGAAGCTGTTGTAATGGCAATAGAGAGCAAAGTTCCCTAAAAATTGAATTAAAAACAATATTAGTTTAAAATCAAGAATACTAGTTTAATAAATACTTTTATTAAAAAAAATACAATTATTATATGTTATCTTATCAAATGTATATATAATTTTAATTAATAGAAAAATTACCTTCGGAATGGCTGATTGGGGATCTCGTAAATCACCCGAAATATTTGCACCAGCTAAAATTCCAGTTGCAGCTGGGAAGAAAATAGACAGGACGGAAAAAAAATTATGTTCTACATTTTCAAATGGTCTATAATCAGCTTTAAAATTTTCGTTTAAAAGATGAGCTGAAATAATAAAAATTTCGATAAATAATTTTCACTGAAAACATAGAAAATTTATTATAATTAAAATAATAATTACCATCAAATCCTACAAATCCTCGAGCTCGTTCTAAATCACTTTTAGGGCCGATGATGGCACCAATTAAAAAGTCAATAATTGCAATCACTAAAATTACTAGTAAAACCAGTTGTGTTTTCGCCTCCCATTCCATCCCAATTATCACTATACCCAACAGGATAATAATAGTGATAGAGCCCAGTACTCTCATATCTTGGGTCGCCCCATCAATAATGGATAAATCGTAAGTAGTTAAAAGCGATTGAAGAGATTCGCAAAATCCAACAACATACATCGCACAAGCCACTGCATTTGCAAGAGAAAATATTAATCCAATGGATCCGCCAAATTCTGGTCCTAGCGATCTTGATATCATGTAGTAAGTTCCCCCTAAAAAAAACAATAATTATTCTTAATCAATCCTATTATCCAATAAACTATATTATTAGAATTTATCAATTAAAACATATTAAAAAGTTTAAATTTAATGATCTAAGATTGACGCATCAACATTTTTATTTGGACTGAATTATGTTGAAGTTTTATGATTTAATTAAATCATCATACGGTTGCTAATATAGGTTTTTCTGAATGTTGATTAGAATATTTGAATTTATAACAAAATATATATATTCAAAAAATTTAAAAAAAAATAATTTAAAAAAAAAATTGAAAAAAAGTATAACAAGCTCATCAGTTAATAGTAGCAATTTCAAGAATTATTTAAATATACTTATAATATACCTATAATATATATATACACTATATATAATATACACCCTTCATTCCAAAAGAAAATGAGTTTCAAACAAAGAGCTGCAATTGATTTTTGTGTTAAACTTGGTAAAATTTTTACTGAAACGCACCAAATGCTACAAAATGCATATGGTGATGATTGTTTATACCGTACGCAAGTTTACGAGTGGTTCGGGCGATTCAAATCGGGTAGAGAGACGCTGGATGATGACGAAAGATCAGGCCGTCCCAGAACCGGATTATCGGAATAAAATATCGAAAAAGTGCGTGAATTCATCAAAAACAACAAAGAGAGTTTTACTTAGGCGTCATGAAGCGTTTGCTGGCAAGAATTTGTCATATTCGGCCAGAATATCGAGAAATCGGCAGTTGGACTCTTGCACGATAATGCACCATCACATCGTTCGCCACTTGTAACTGAATATTTGGTCAAAAATCACGTTATTCCTTTGCATCATTCGCCCTATTCACCAGATCTGGCTCCGTGCGACTTCTATCTGTTCCCTAAACTGCATTTGGCGATGAAAGGAAAGTGGCACGCATCGATTGTAGCCATTGAGAAGGCGACGACCGACGTCCTAAAGACCATTCCAATAAAGGACATGGAGAAGTCGTTTAACAACTTGTTGGTGCGTGGAAATTTGTGTATCGATGCAGAAGGGGAATACATTAATTAATAAAAATGATTTGTTCCAAAATGTACATTGTTTTTTTTTTTGTTTTTTTAAAAAGTTCGTTTCTTTTGGAATGGAGGGTGTATATATATATAGATTATTATTATTTTTATTTCTAATTTATTTAATTGAAAAATTCAGTATTTAATTAATTTAAATTTAATTATTTTATTATATTTAATGTTCTAATAAAAACAAAAGGTTTCTATATAATTAAAACTTTAATAGAATATTAATGAAATAATGATAAAATATGTTAGTATCCATATATAAATAAAATAACAATTAAAATATTCAAATATATATATATATATACTAGCGGTAGGGGAACTTTTTTAATCATTACCCCAAAATATTTTTGTTTAAGTTGATTACCCCATGGTGAAGAGCATAAAAAAACAAAAAACCAAAATCGCCTCTTTTTCTTTCCTATTATAGCCCCACATGATAATTTTGAAAAGAAAACAATAACTAAAAATTTTATTTGCAAAAATACTAACAGGTTTATAAAATAGCAAATTAAAAATATATACTTTTTACCCCCAAAAATTTCATTTTTACACCATTTGGGGGCAATTTACCCCGGTTCCCCGACCGCTGTACTATATAGTTAACCTCTATAAGGTTTTATTGTTTTTTTATTTATATATTCTTTGATATTAATTGATAAATTGACCTAATTAAGAAAATAACAAAAAATAATTTTTCTTAAAAATAATATATCAATCCATTTTTCGGAAGTACCAAATACCTGAATTTCATAAAAAGATCATGAAACAAAAACATATCTACATAAAAATGATTGTTATTCGTATAATAAGATTAGTTAGTTTATTTTATCATAATTCCTAATTTCTTTCAAGAAAATAAATAATAATCTAAAAAAAAATTTTTTTAAGATTTTCGAAAAGAAAATTTTAGCTGTAATCACATATCCTGGTTTCAAATATGTTATCAACCGGAAAAAGTGGAAAGGATTGTTTGGTAAAAAAATAAGTCAATAGTTTAGAGTGAAATGTTGCATAAAGATCGAAAATGAATTCTGAAGCTAACATTTGATTTCATGGGAAGGCAGAGATTGTAAGAAAAAAATTGACATTTTTTTTTAATTAATAAAAAAATCAGAACAGGTAGTCATTGTTCTAATACATATTTATATCACATAAAATTTGACATAAAATTGTTGAAATTCGATATATAGTATGTAATAAGTAAAACGTGTGATTTAATTATACTATCGTTCAGGAATATTTCAGAAATTCAAAAAAATCTGGAGTATCTCCATTCGACTATCTCGTAAATTTGAATCGGATTAATTAACATATATTATATATATTTAAATTAAATTTAATTATATATAATTTATAAATTAAAATTAATAACTAAACTTAAAACTATCGTTATTACCTATTTTAATAATATAATAAAACAAATACTAGGTGACAAAAATAGTTTCATATTATATGATAATCAAATAATCTGGAGTGTCTCCACTCGACTATCTCGCAAATTTGAATTGGATTAATTAACATATATTATATTTAAATTAAATTTAATTAATTAAATTATAAATTAAAATCAATACATAATATTTATTAAACAAGCGTGTTTGGCTCTTTATTGATGACACCACGTCACGTGCTGGCGCGTGAATGGCAGTAAACGTGTTAAAAAATTTAAAAAATTAATTTCGGTACTTTCAGCGATTCAATCAAGCTGAAATTCTATATATAGCAGTTTTATAGAATTTTTAATCATGTGAAAAACTATCAAACATATATCTTTATTTTTACGGTCACTTTAGAGGAAAAAAAAATGAAAACGTGATAGGTAATGACCCACTTCTGGTTGAGCTACATTTCTCAAAAGTTGATAGAAAACTACGAATTTTGAATAATGCCCGTGTACCAAATTTCTTTATTTTAGCTCAAACCGATTTTGCGTAATCATGTCTACGCACACACACACACACAGACAGAGACATTTTTCTCAACCTTAGTGAAAATGACCCTCAAAACGTATAAAAACATCAAAATCTTGAAATCGAAAATTTTCATAATCGCAATAGTTTCTCTGGTGAGCTAGTAAAAAATTATTTTTTATATCTAGATTTATCTTGTTAAACCAAGAAGAATGCACAAATTTCAATTGTAAATATTTCTTATTAAAATTATCTTTCTATGTGAATTTCAATGAGTGTTTTTTTTTTTTGTAAAACAAAATAAAGGAAAATTTGAAATGTTTTGTTTTTAATATTATTACATATATTTCAATGGTCGAATATAAACCATTAGTTTTTAGTTGTAATCTATAAATAGATAAATAGTTGCATGTGAAAATAACATGTCTCTTTTAGTTCAAAAAGAAGAATGGTGATGGAAAATTTGTTATCTTATTTTTATTATCTAGACAGTTAACCTGTCACCCTATAATCTTAATTTCATTTTGCATAAAATGTTATTTTGTTTTTTTTTTGATAAAAAGAATTTCAACAGAATCTATTAATAATATTATAATCTCGTTTTTTGATTGAACTTAGAATTAATATCCTGCAGTATATTGTTATTTTCTAATATTTCTATGTTTGAAGTTATATTGTTTATGTCTATAGATCATCACTTCAATTAAAAATCAATTTTGAAATCTCTCTCAGTTCTAATTCAGATATTCAATAAAATTTCGTTGAAATCCAATATTATATTCTAAAAATTATAATTTTTTTAGAATATCGATTAAAACTAATTTTTTAAAATATCACATATATTATATTAAAAACAAAATCTAGCTTTTGTACGTCCTACGCAAGGACAACGCCTATCAAGTCGGTCATATCAATTAGGTGTCCTATGATCAGTACAACGGGTCCTATCAACCTTTACCTTGATTTTCTTGATGGGAGGCGTTACTTTTTATCAAGTAGCTTCCCAATTTTGATCCCATAGAAATTGCCTTGCCAGGCCCGGGACTTGAACCCGGGAGCAAGAGAATGTGAGTCAGCTACGCTACGTGTTCTCCTGTGGCGCCTCATATATATATATATTATTATATTCACATATTTATTAAATATATATATATATATATATATTAAAATATATAGAGTTGAGATACGGCTATTAATTTCGTTTCGTATATTCAACCCATTTTTCATAAATTATCTTTAATTTATCAAAAACGAAAAAACAAAAAATTAGTAATATTATGATTTGGGTATTCTTTGAATATATATATTCTTATTGATTAATGACTTTTATTAATAATAAAAAAACAATTTAAATGATTTTGACCAAAATGAAACTTCAGAAGATTCATTTTTCAGGCTAAAATCCTCTTAATAAATGAATTTCTGTGGTAGCCTCTTTGAGATAAGTAAATATATTTTATACTTTATACTTATACTTTATAATATAATATATATATATATATATATATATATATATATAATTTGCTCGAATAATAAGATTAGAAAGATAAATTTGATATATATAGGGTATATATAGGTAAATAATATTGGAAAATGAAAAAATACCTCCTTTAATAACTCCATTTGTGCTAATTGCAGACATACTTAGAGAAGTTATTATTGTAACACAGCTGGTTGCTAAGATTAAAAGGCATCCTTGACCTGTGAAAAAAATGTATATTAGACGATTAAATATCTGCTAAGAATAACTTTTAAAAAGGTTGAACCTGTTAAGCTAGAAAATTTTCCTTACATGGATTAAAAGAGAAATAAAAAAAATAAACTAAGATATAAATTATATTTTGGTAAATGAATAGAATATCGAAGTTAGATAATAAATGAAAATGATTTTTTTTTAACTACCAAACAAATATTTTTATAATTTATGGATCTGGGTTTTGGTGAAATAAGTGTATATATATGAATAAAAAAAAACTCTGACTTTTGTACGTCCTACGCAAGGACAACGCCTATCAAGTCGGTTATATCAATTAGATGTCCTATGATCAGTAGAACGGGTCCTATAACCTTTACCTTGATTTTCTTGATCGGAGGCGCTACTTTTTATTATCAAGTAGCTTCCCAATTTTGATCCCGAAGACTGGGTTGACTCCGTCCCATAAACCCCAGGTAGAGAAATTGCCTTGCCAGGCCCGGGATTTGAACCCGGGACCACGAGAATGTGAGCCAGCTATGCTGTCTCCTACCCTGTGGCGCCTCTTTATATATATGTATAAATGAGTGAATTATAATTGGAAATGAATTGATATATGGATATATACATGTATAATACATAATTCCAATTAAAATTCGTTCATTAATTGAGAAATGTTCAAGTCACTGAGGTAATATTCCCCCTTCATCTTTATTTTAACTGTTTTTTTTTTAATTTTTACCAATCTCTTTTCTAATTCATTCGAGTCACGTGTCTTCCCATCTCTATTTTGTCGAGTTAAGTGTTATTTATTATAAGAGGAAAGAGTGGTGGTTTGGATTTCTCAGATTGTCAGATTGTAAATGAATGTAGAAGAGATGAATATTTTGTCATATACTAAATAAAAAATAAATATTAATAATTTCAAGGTTTTTACCAATTCCTGCTTCAGCGACGACCCAAGACAGACGCAGAAAGAGCATCACCCCCCAAATATTGAGTAAATTTCGTATAAGTACACCCTGAATCCATCCGAATTTAATAAGCCCTTCAGGTTCATCAGGAATAACTTGTGTCTGCTGATGCTGAAAAATAAAAATAAACCATTTATTAAATATTCGCTTAGATAGAAAAAATATAAAGATTTAATTATAATTTTTAATCCCACTTACATGGACAAACGGACATTTTGTCACTTTACTTTAAATGTTTAATTAAATATCTATTTGTATTAATAAAAATGTAAGATTATAAAAAAAAAATTAATAATTCAAACATATATTATTAATTATTATTATTATTATTATTATTTTAGAATTTTTCATGTCTATCTCTTTAGGATAATCTTAAAGCTATTTATATTTTCTATCAATAACTATAAAGAAGTGATATCATTAAATCTTACCTATATGTTCTTAATTTATTGATTTTTTTTTTAAATTTAGTATTAGAGAGGTATAGTATTAACACACACAAAATCTTAACATACAAAACGTGGAATTTGAAAATGTAGAAAAATTTAAATACTCAAGTTCTGTAATCACGAAGAATAATACTATTCAAGAAGAATTTAAATTAAGGTTTCAATCGGGTAACGCCTTTTATTATACAGTAAAGGGGATTATATTGACAAAATTATTATCTAAGGGAATCAAAATTAAAATATATAAAATGTTTTTCCCGGTTGTATTAATGGGTGTGAGGCATGGTTTATGACCTTGGGAGATGAGAGCATTTGAAAATAGGATTCTTCACAGCATTTATGGGCCAAGGAAGGATGAGGTCACTGGGGAGGATGCATAACAAAAAATTGCATGACATCTGTGCATCTCCAAACATATAATGATGGAATCGAAAATGTGTAAAAACACAAAACTACATAAGAACTTTCATTAAAATTTTAACTAATCAGAGATTATGGGGAGCGGAAAGGGGAAAGAGCACAGAAGACGGTTGAGAATCTATTATTTCTATAAAATAATGAATTTCAATTAAAATAAAAATAAATTATATTTTAATAGATTTATAAAGTGGGGTCAATTTGGATGGTTGAAATGAATATCTACAATTATATATTCGAGATTAAAATATTAAAATTCTTCAATGAACATTTAGTAAAGACCGGCCACTTTTCTTCAAGTAGATCATTTAAGTTTTGAAAAACAAAGCGTATATTTTTATACGCTTTTTATTAACTTCACTTTTTTGTCTGTCTGTCTGTAATGTTAAAAATGTGTAATTGGATTTTTACCCACTTCTAGTTGAGTGATTTCGCTCAAATTTGAAACGTATATTGAAAGTCGATGACACTTCATTAATCAAAATAAATATTTTGAATTTTTCAAAAATACGGATTTTTAAAATTTGTGAATTTAAATGTTAGATGTTAAATCAATGTTATATTTATATTTATATTTACAATTTTTTTATATTTTCTATACATTTTCTACACAATGTACTTGTGTTGTTCTGTGATTCCGAAAAGAACTCAGTGCCGCATAGTACACAGCAGTATACTGATCGCTTAATAAGCCACTTGCATAATTCATGTCATCTAGAAAAAACCTAAAAATCTAATATATGTTCGGGAATAGCAGATTTAAATAGTAGTCAATAGTGTAATGTTTTACATCTGGCAAGCAACAATAAAATATTTAAAAAAAAAATATATATAAAAAACTAAAAACTTGAAAATAAATTAATATAAAAAAACTTTTTAATATACACGCTTTTTAATCAAAAATGCCCTAAAAAATAGAAAATAAAATATTAATTATAAGCGCATATAATAATATTAAATTATTTATCTACTACTTATGTTCATATGCGCCCACGCTTTTTTGTTGGGCATATGTAAAGGATAATATTAAAGGTTTAATTAATATTTTATTTTTTTATTTTTTAGGCATTTTTTATTAAAAACCATGTATATTAAAAAGTTTTTTTTATTAATTTATATATATAAGAGTATAAAGATTGAGTCCCCCTTAAAAATCTTGTGTGAAAATATATTAAAGGTTTCGCTCTGAACTATGAACCTATAGGCATAAATCCCGAAAACCAATTAAAAAAAAAAATAAAAAAATTTGATGTACAATATTTTATTATTGAAATAGGTAAAAAAAATAATGTTAGATGTGTCGTTTTTTTTTATTAATTACTTGTAGGACTTCTAAAAATGGGTGACCGGAAGTATGAGCCATGAACCATAAAATCAATGCCGACAGGAACTAAGAACATCCCGACTACTCATTGCAATGTAAAATAAATGCATTCATGCGATTGATTACTTATCATTGCATAATTTTATTTTTTGTTTATACTTATTGGAAAAAAAAATTGTAGATAATGTTTGTTTTATTTTATTTATTAGTAATGAATAGAAGAAATAAATTACTGAACCTTCACTAAATTTTCAAGGAGACGGAAGAAGAAAAATATAAATAAATTTTATACTAGGAAATATTGTAGAAAGGTATATTCTAATCTTGAAAGCGAATTTAAAAAAAAAAATTACTAATAATATTTTAATTCTGAAACATTATTTATTCCTAATCAAACAAATCATTCAATAAAATGGATTAATTGAAGTGATAATTAATTATTTATTAGAAAGTAAAATAATAATGTATATAATGTTAAAATTTATATTTTTCTATTTATTTTCCATAGCCAAATGCGTTTGTTCTTGAAGCCGGTGAAAAAGTATGAAGTTTATCAAATTTACTTATATAACACAAAAATTAATTTCCAGGGTGTTTTTGTTTGAAATATCTATTAGTTTACGAGGTCTGTTTAAAAGAAAAGGTGAATTTTGAGTTTTCGAGGGCTGTGTACTTAATCATATTCATCAATTTTTTTTATATGTTGGTACACATATGTTTCTCATATGATGACATTATCAGCCATTTTGGATTAGTAGTTTATTTTTGACAACTGAAAAAGTCAGTCACGTTTTTGTGTGTTCTTCGATTTTTACTTAAAAAAATGAATCAAAGAATCTGTATTAAATTTTGCATTAAAAATGGAATAAAGTGCTCCAACACACTTAAAATGTTGACTGTGGCATTCGGCGAGTCCACTTTGTCTCAAAAATATAAGTGGTACAAGTGCTTTAAAAAAGCACGCCAAGTTCGATCAAATGTGAAGGTATTGCTCACTGTTTATCATGGCGTGGTGCATCATGAGTTCTTGCCAACGGGTCGTACTGTTAATAAGGAATACTACAAGGAAGTTATGCAATGTTTGCGTGAATCAATACGGCTCAAACGATCGAAATTGTGAAAAAACAAATCATGGATTCTGCATCACGATAATGCACCAGCTCACACATCATTACTTGTTCGTGATTTTTTGGCAAAAAACAACACCGTAATCTTGCCTCAACCACCGTATTTACCAGATTTGGCTCCCTGCGATTTTTTCCTATTCCCAAAACTGAAGAGACCAATGAAAGGAAAGCGTTTTGTCACAATTGGTGAGATAAAGTCGAAATCGAAGAACGACCTGATGGCTATACCGAAAAACACATTTCAGAAGTGGTTCGACGATTGGAAGAAGCGCTGGCATAACTGCATTATATCTGATGGGAATTACTTTGAAGGGGATGACATGGATATTACTGAATAAATAATACTCTTCGAAATAATTCAAAATTCACCTTTTCTTTTGAACAAACCTCGTATATAGAAATTTATACAAATTAGAAACTAACAAATGAAATGAAAAATATTAAATTTTAACTTTTAAAATTCAGAATATAGCGACTAATTTATTGAAATACACAAATAATGAGAGGATCGATTCTAGAATATATGACCATTTTCTCTGTAGGTTTGTGTCTGAGTGTTCAAAACAAAAACAAAATTAAATTTCAAAGAAAAGCTATTAATAATTTTACGAAGATCAATACTAATAGAGGATTTGAAGAATTTTCATTTACTAATTTCTAACGAATAAACAGAGTTAAAATAAATGTAAAATATTCAGCGTAGGAGGCGAAGAACGTCAGGAAAACCAGTCGAATAGTTCAACAGAATTAATGAATGAATCACCGATGCGATAACTATAGAAATCCAAAAAAAAAAAAACAAATAGGAAAATTATTATTAAAAATACTATTTTCTCTATAAATATATATCAATGGAAATATTTAAATTAATTAAAAAAAAAATCAATTTTAATATTTATTTAATTTATTTTTTATTTATATTATTTATTTACCTTTTATATATTTCTTTTTATTCATTATTTGAATTTGGTGTCCATATAAATCATTTAAATGGAGAAATTAAATAATTAAGAGAGTTGGAAATTTTTGGAACCCATTAAAGAAATTCGACTTTTTTTATATTAGGTAGAAAAATGGCTTTGCAGTTTCAAGTAGATGTAGATTCAGATCATTAAATATAACGAAATAAAAAAAATCATTGAAGATTCTTTATTTGTATCCAATATTATTATAGATATTAAGTAAAATTCTCTCTCTCTCTCTCTCTCTATATATATATATATATATAATTTATATATTATTCTTTAAAAATGAGAAATAAAGCAATAATTACTTATTCCTGCTAAAATATTAAAATAAATAAAATTTAATAATTAATATAATTAATTAATTAAATTAAACGGATTGATTTAATTAATTAATTAATTTGATTATATGGGTTTAATGATAACTTTTAGAATAAATTATAAAATTTAAATATTTGATTATTAGAAATTAAAATAAGAATATGTACCATATATATATTTAAATAATTATTTAATTAACATTTTTTTATTCATTGAAGAATAAGTACTGGATATATAGATGAAGTTTGAAATATATATACATATATAAATTTGAATTACCCTCTGCTTCTCTTGCATTGAAGTCCTTTTGTAGATTTCATTTTTATTATATATATTATTTTTTAAATTTGATTTTGATTATCTTGTTTGGTTATTTTTGATTTTCGTTTTGTTTTTGTCAATAGAGAGGAATGGTTAAATGATTATAGGTTTTGGATAAAATGGGTCATGGAGGGTGGGGTCGACAACGATGTATGGCAATCCCACGTCAAGTACGATGACCTTGCTGGGACAATGCACTCCACGCTTTTCGAAGAACCATGACAAGAACCCGTGAATCCCGTTTGGCATCCAAATCAGAATTGCATACGTATCAATCCCCCTCTTCCATCCCACAATTCACTTTTCGAACAATTATAAACTAAAAAAAAAATGCTGGAGTGTCTCCACTCGACTATCTCGCAATTCGAATTGGATTAAATAACATATTAAATTTCAATTTCATTTAATTAATTAAATTATAAATTAAAAAATAATATTTATTAAACCAGCGCGTGTTAGGCTCTTAGTTGATGGCACCACGCCACGTGCTGGCGCGTGATTTTCAGTTTTTCCTCAACCTTAGTCAAAATGACTAAGCGACCTTCAAAACGTATAAAAACATCAAAATCTCGACATCGAAAATTTTCGTGATGCAATACTATCTCTATAGTAAAAAATCTGGAGTGTCTCCACTCGACTATCTCGCAAATTTGATTTGGATGAAATAACATATAATAAATTAAATTAAATTAAATTAATTAAATTATAAATTCAAATTAATAAATAATATTTATTGAACCAGCGCATCTTTGGCTCTTTGTTGATGGTACCACGTCACTTGTTGGCACGTGAGATTTCCAGTGTTAAAAAATTAATTCTGGTCCTTTCAGCGATTCAATCAAGCTGAAATTCTATATATAGCAGTTTTATACAATTATTAATCATGTGAAAAATTATCAAACATATATCTTTATTTTTACGGTCACTTTAGAAGAAAAAAAATCAAAACGTTGTAGGTAATGACCCTCTTCCGGTTGAGCTACATTTCTCAAAAGTTAATAGAAAAGTATGAATTTTGAATAATGCCCATGTACCAAATTTCATCATTCTAGCTCAAACCGTTTTTGCGTAATCTTGGTTACACACACACACAGACAGACATTTTTCTCAACCTTAGTGAAAATGATTCAGGAACCTTCAAAACGTATAAAAACATCAAAATCTCAACATCGAAAATTTTCGTGATCGCAATACTATCTCTGGCGAGATAGTAAAAATGATATGTAATCGCGCTAATTTAATCTAGAAATGCCAAGGAAAATGCCACTGAAATAATATTCCCTCCTTTCTCGGTGATTATTAGAGTTTGTTTTTTTTATTTCAATTCAATTATTTCAAATTGTATTAAAATCATTCCTTTTCAATGATTTGATTATACATTAATATTTATGCCTTAAAACAAAAAGAAATGATCAACAAAAAAACTTGATTAATATTTCTTTTTTTGCTGAACTGAATTTTCCTCATTAGAGACTAAGCGAAAGACCTTTTCTCTTCTACTTAGCATATGGAATGATTTAGGCATGGCTGCAACAGCCTTTACTGCAAAAAAGAATAACCTAATGATTCTTCTAAACAAGTATAGATTTTATTATAATACAAGTTAATGTTTAATTAAAGTAATTACTGTTGTTAATTCAAAAAATATATAAATTATTCCTTCCAACTGAAACTTTTATTCAGTTCAAAGTTTATTTTTTTATATATAAAATAAAATTTTCTATGAAATCTTCATGACATTATCTAAGAATATATTACATAGATATATTTTTACAATTATCGCTTATTTGCAATCTGAATATAATGATTTTTGTCATTTTGTGAATTCTAAATATACAATATATATATATATATATATATATATATATATATATATATATTGTAATAAATGAACTTTTGAAGACATTTATTTATTTCTTCGTATCGTCTGGCCATTTGTTTGATAATTCCCATGCAAAATGACTATGATTAGTTAAACAATAATTTAGTGACTTCCGATATTAATCAACCACCAGGAAAAAAATTATGGTAATTGTTTACAAAACTGAAAGCTTTAGGGAAATGGGGGAAACTTACTTGGATAGAGTTCTTTTTTAATTCCAAGTGACTATTGAATTAGCAAAGGGTTCGATCACTTATAGTTTCCGAGATAAAAATTATTAAAATTATTTTTAAATATTAAAAGAATTTTTTTCAGTAATTCAGTAACACCAAAGAGTTAGATGATAGATTAATTATCGATAAATTATTATCTTCAAATAAGTATTATTGGCTATTGTTTACAAAACGGGAAGCTTCAGGGATTTGGGTGAAACTTTGCCAGTGGATTCCTTTTTTAATTCCAAAGAAACTTTCCTCATGCAATATTTATCGGTTTCTTCTAGTTTACGAGATAAAAATTATTAAATATTTGCAAATAAATCAATTATTCTATTTAGCTACCATGATTTATTCATTTGGCCAGCAGAGGATTTCCTGAGGGATGAAAATTAAAAAAATTAATTAATTAAATAATTTTTCTATATCCAAACCGAACTGAAAAAATCGAAAATTAGTGAATAAGTGTATAATTAATTAATTAGTCCAAACATTATTTAATGACTGCACACACATTTCGACGTTCATAATCAGCTAATCTGTCAAACTTAAAATAAAATTTTGATTCTTTAAACTAGAAGAGACCGAGAAATATTGCATAAAGAAAGTTTCTTTGGAATAAAAAAAGAAATCCACTGGCAAAGTTTCATCCAAATTCCTGAAGCCTCCCAGTTTGTCAACAAACAATTACCATTATTAAAATACATTAATTAAATTTAGATATATGTCTTATCTAAAATACAAATTGTAAAATGATTTTAATATTTCGCTCTTATTATTTATCATTCAATCTCCCTGTAGTTTGTTACTGCCAAATATTTTCCAGTTCAGTAGTGTAACAAAGATAGATAGAGATTAAAAAAATACTGATTATCGTGGTTTGTTGTTTGAATTGGTTGTTTTTGATGTAATTTGTTATGTGTAATTTTTATGATTTAGTCCATACATTCCACTTCCATTTGAGTAATTAATTTCTTTGAAATGTTAAAAACAAAACAAACAAAAAATTTAAAGTATAAAATTAAATAAATAATATTTGTAATGAATTTTTATTTACTTACTACGTTGTCATTTAATCTAGATTTTACTGCTTTTGTAAGTAAATCAAATAATAAATATCTTTTTGATTCACCTCATTTATTCTGAATTCAGTGATTCATTCAATGCATAGAATTTGAATTAATAAATATTCAATATGGAATTTTATGAAAGGTTAAATCGAATGTATAACGATTCCTCCCTTCACCCCTCTCTTACCCCCCGCCCCTATGTTATAGGCATTTTGATCGAGACAAGAAAATACTGGTAGAGGACCAAATGGTTAAAAACAAATAGAAATAAATTGAATGAGATTTATTAATTAACGGTCTGAATAGTTATCTATCATGAAAAAGTTACCAACTGCTTGTTAAGATTTGATTTAATACAATAATGAGGGCCCATTTTGATCAATGAATTCAGTTGGACGCCACTTGGGTGTCAGGACAATTTTGAATTACAACCCAGTAACAAATACTAAAGAAAAAGGCATGTTGAAAACTTTTTTTAGATGTTCAGATTAAGCATGTTGAAATGAAATAAAAATAGAATATTCATTCCCTTAATCAAATTTACTTAAGAGAGAGAGGAAAAAAAATATAAAATTTCTTTGCATAACCTCCAAACGAGCTATTTTCTTGGAAGTATTAAAATTATTTTATTTTATATGAAATTATAATTAATAATAATTTAAAAGAATCAAATATTTTAAAAGGTTGTTTATTATCTTTCTTATCGATCTGTATTGGTTTCAGCCTCGGGAAAAATCATCTTTTTTTAGTTTTTCTTTATCTAAAATAGAAATTTTAATAATAAAAAAAAATCTGGAGTGTCTCCACTCGATTATCTCGCAAATTTGAATAGGATTAATTAACATATATTATATTTAAATTTAATTAATTAAATTATAAATTAAAATTAATAAATAATATCTATTAAAGCAGCCCGTGTTTGTCTCTTTGTTGATGACCCCACGTCACATGCTGGCAAGTGATTGGCAGTCAACGTGTTAAAAAATTTAAAAAATTAATTCCGGTACTTTAAACGATTCAATCAAGCTGAAATTCTATATAGAAGTATATAGCAAAAAATGGCGGCCGGCAACGACGGACAGCGCTTCCTTAAATACAAAATATTATAAATAAAATAAAATTTAAAATATTTATGTGTTATATCCACATGACATAATTTTCTCTCTTTCAGTGCATTAATACGTTCGTTTAAGGGTTGTATGTTTTATGACTATTATTTTTTAATTTATGTTCTTTTAAATTATTTTAAATTGTTTCATATATTTTGTCGTTTATTTATTTTAAATAATAACCTTAATCTTAAATATTCATAGTTAATAAGGAATAATTTTTTTAAAGTATCGAGAGGCGGATCCGTGAACCAGGTACTAATAAATTATAATCGAAAAAATCTATAATATTAAATGAATTTCCGAATAAAATTGTGAATCGAGGAAATATTTTCAAATTCTAAAAATATAATTAATGAAATAATGATACGTTTATTAATAGGATACCACCTCCTGGTTAACTTTTGATAATCGTTATGGGAAAACACTTCTATATTCAATATTTTTTCCTCTCAGTGTTGGAGATTTGTTAAAAACTTTTATGATAATGTGATACTTTTAGATTAATTTACCCCCTTTTTTTATATGATAAAAGCATTTGTGCTCATTGCCATTTCACAGGTATTGTCCCTTGGAAACATGTGCTAAACAATATTCTGACATATGAACTATTTACATTTTTCAAGCACCTGGTCCTTCCTCACATCCTCTCCAGGTCTTAGTGACCCTAAATAAGGGTACTATTATGTGAGCTACACAGAGGTGACCTATAATAGAGTGTAACCGTGTCATTGTGAAGGCTACAAGTCGGTGCCCTTCATGATCCACCCTCAATTTCTGACACTTTTATTCGGAATGGATCCTCATCAACATTTGCCTCGTACAGCCGATGCGCTTTCTTGTCCTCACTACCTGCACTTCTTTCGTGTAATATTATAATTTAGTAAATATTAAACCTATTTTATAAATCTTATAATTTTTATACAAATTACCTTTTCATTTCCATTTTCACATATAAAGTTGAATTTTAATCCTGACTGCTACCATTATTATAGTCGAGGAGGTAAGAGTTGGTGCATGAGCCGACCCCCACCCTCAGCCAAGCAGTTCCCGCGCTTGCCCCTACCATTCCTACAAAACCTAACCTAACCTAACCTAACCTCGATAAATATTGTAAGATCAAATCAACTAATGAGATGTCTAATTCTAAAAAAAAAATAAATAAAATAAAAATTTGATACATCTCCACGTTTCAAGTCATTATGATTTCAAGAAAGTGATTTTCCGTTGACATATGTGTGTTCTTGTGTGTTTGGCAGAAATCTTGTGAATAAAATCCCGGTCAAACAGTAAAATCGATCATAACCAAATTTTATAATATTATTCTATTGAGGTACTATTACTATCATATATAAATAAATAAATATTAAAAAAGTAAAATAGTCATATTTTCTAGATTATAAAAAGAAAATAAAAAATTATTTGAAACAATTTTAAATAAACAAACAAATTAGATAATATGCAAATTTATTCTCATATAAAAAATTTTGTCCAAATTTAAATTCCATCTCCTCATCCTTATTTTAATTTTACGCTCAATCCGGATAACCATTGCAGTTTATATATTACATATAAAGGTTTTTATCTGGAAATTGATAATAATTTAAATAGTTTTACTTATTTACTTAATTGTAAGATTTGTATTCTCATCACGTCGTTGAGAGACGAAAAAAATATCATTTATTGATGCGACTTATGTTATTGGAACAATTTTTGAGTATTACACGTATATTGTAATGGTTTATGTTTAATTCATGGACAACCCATAAAGTAGGTAACAAGAATTGACATTCATAACATAAGAGTTTGAAAAATAAATTTCTCTCCCCCTCCCCTCTAAAGTGCATTCATTATATAAACCAATAAATTTAATATTTTTTCTGATCTTTTAAATTTTTAATCCTAATGGTCCATTTACTTTTTTTTATAAAAAAAATACATATAAATTATAAAAAAAAGTATATAATAAATACGTATAAGTTATATAGATTAAATTCTAATGAATTTGAAAATAATATATTTTTTGTTATATTTTCCAATTTAATACTTGTGAAATTCTTAAAGGATGACGATTTTTTTTATTTTAAGAAAAACAAGGAAGAATGATGCTTTTCCATGAACTGTATGATTAACTCGCGTTTCGAGATATATAGATTTTTTGTCTGTTAACGTCTGTTTGCGTCATACACTTTTTTTTTGGTAGGAAATAAATGTCATATTTATCATTTTCACAAATGTATAATTTTAAAAATTAATTAAAGAAAGAACTCCTTCGATAGAATGTAAACCTATTCGGAATTTGTTATAATTAATCAAAAACGTCTAAGTAATTGATGTTGAGGGAGGGCGGGATGGGAGAAAGGGGATAAAAAATAGAACATAAATAAGAATTGTTCTATTCCAATGTGGCATACTTCCAATCAATTTTCTTTTCTTCAGTTCAGTTAAAACTTGACTTTTCTTTTTCTCTTTTTTTTTAGGAAAAATAGAAAAATAGAGAGAAGATATGTATGATATTTAAATACATTTTTTAGTTTATTTAATTTTATAGTTATTTCTTGATGTTTTGGTAAATTTATAAAATCAGAAAACAATTGCAAAAAAAAACCAGATATTATTATCAATGGAGATCAAATGCCTAAATATTTATTTAAATTAATGGTTTTGTTTCATTTTAACTGACCAACGATAGGAAGGAAAGGTATTGTTTTCACACCAAATTTCAAATGTGGAGATTTTTTACATATCTCCACACGAATCATGCATTTTGTTAACAGAAAAAAGTATTTTTAGCATGATTTCTGTTCATCTGTTCATTGTGAGTCCGTATAGACGTGTATAGCTTGAACGGCTTAACGGACTTGATTTCATCAACTTTTGGTGTATATCCGAAAAGAGGAAGTGGTAGTTTACAAAGTATTAATTTTATATTCATTGTCGGAAATTTTTCACTTAAAATATAGTAGCAATTAATAAATGAGTAATGAAACTGAAAATAAAAACCAAGATAATATAATTTAATCATTTTAATTCAAGTTTTAATATATATATATAATGTTGTTTAGAAATTAATTTATTTCAAATCGTCGGTCGGTTCTGTGCCTGGCTACAGCTCATTTTTTCTAATCGTTTATCAAATCATTATATTGCTTCGAATGTCATACGAGAGATAGCAAATCAAATCAAATTTTAATTAAAAGGGATATCACATTTTTTTAATTCATGGTCATTTTTTGAAGGGACAAAATCGGTTAATTAAATGAAATTAATCAAAAATTAAACAAATAGTAGCTAATTATAAAAATTAGATCCACGCGACTGTTATTTTATTTAATACTTTGTTCCCCGGTTATTAGGTTGGAACATAGTGGGGATAAATGGAATAAGGAGTGGAATTCTATTAGGCAATAAGGAATTTGATCGAATAGTAAATGGTGTTCACAAAATTAAAGCATGACTTGGCTCTTAGTCACGATCTGCCTAAAGTAAGATCGAAATGATTATTAAAAGATAGAAAAGGTTATATTTCAGCGAAGGGAAGGCAAATCGGTGAACCTGGCGCCGGTTGAAATGGAGAATGAAATTTTCAAAGAAGAAATTCATTAAGTGGGTAATGGAATTTAATTCTACTGATCCTTGAGATCAAATTCATCAATTACTTAGAATTTTAATTGTTTTTTTTTTTCTTTTTACTATCTCGCCAGAGATAGTATTGCGATCACGAAAATTTTCTTTGATGGTTTTATACGTTTTGAAGGTCCCTGATTCATTTTCAATAAGAATGAGAAAAATATCTGTGTGTGTATATACGCAAAAAACGGTGCTAACACCCTGCTAACTATAAAGGCTGTGATCATTATAGGAAATTACTAAAAACCAAATATCCTTCTCTCAGACCTAAACAAGTACAAGTTAAACCACAGACCGTCATAGTAACCCAACCTATTGAAAACAAATTACCAACTCAGACTACTTCCCCCATACAAAAAACAAAACTCTACTCACAAATAGTGGCTTCCAAACATAATGATAATAATGAACTTCCCATGACCATTACCGACAATACTAGTACTAGACTTGAAAACATGTTGACAAAACTAATGGAACGCATGGACACTATGCTTAACCTATTAACCACCATAATTACCAGATTCCCAAATGGATCGCTCCCTTAGGATTGCCTTATGGAACGCCAACGGTCTTATGAGGCATTACGGGGAGTTAAAATGCTTCCTAATAGACAAAGACATCGACATAATGTTGATAACAGAAACACACTTTAACAAAAGAAGTTATCTTAAAATCCCCAATTACACACTATATACGACAAACCACCCAGACGGAACCTCTCACGGAGGATCAGCCATTATAGTTAAAAACTGTATTAAACATTACGAAAACTCTAGTTTTGACAAAGACTATTTACAATCGACATCAATTAAAATTACTGACATATATGGACAAATTACAATCTCAGCTGTATACTGCCCACCAAAACATAAAATCAATCATGATATGTTCGAGGGTTTTTTCGAAACTCTCGGGCAAAGGTTTATAGCTGGAGGGGACTATAATGCAAAACACACAGACTGGGGTTCTAGACTAATTACACCAAGAGGGAATTGCCTTCTCAAAGCAATCAACAAAAAAAGACTTAGAACACTGACTTCAGGACACCCTACTTACTGGCCAACAGATAGGAACAAAATTCCTGACCTAATTGACTTTTTTGTGACGAGAGGGCTAGATCCAGGGCTTGCTAAAGTGGAGAACTGTCTTGAACTCTCGTCTGATCATTCACCGATACTTATGACTTTTCCTTCCCAAATATATCCCATAAGAAAAGACATATACATAACAAATAGAAGTACTAACTGGACTTTATTCACAGAGACATTAAGTAAAAACATATCACTAGACATTCCACTAAAAAATAAACAGGATATTGACAAGGCAATTCAAAATCTCACTAAGCTCATTTGCAAAACTGCTACAGACTGCACACCGACTTATTTTCAGAGAGAGTACAAACACAAGATTCCCCCTAACATAAAACATTTAATTGACAAAAAAAAAACACTAAGACGACAATGGCAACTTCATAGAGCTCCAACAATTAAGACACAATTAAATAAACTTACAAAGGACATTAAGAGTCTTCTGGCCATCGATAAAAATCAAGGTATCCAGAATTTTCTTAAAAATCTTACTCCCGACATTGATACTGACTACTCTCTTTGGAAGGTAACCAAAAAACTTAAAAAACCCATTACTAGAATCCCCCCCTTACGTAGACAGGATAACAGTTGGGCCAGAAACGACAACGAGAAAGTGGCTACCTTTGCTAAACACCTGATAAATGTCTTTACTCCACATCCCCCTACAGACAATACCGACGAAAACTTCCAATCAATTCTAAATTTTGACACTCACAACTATACTATGACAAATTTTAAAAAAATAAAACCTTCAGAAATTAAACAGTTTATACGACAGACCATTAAACCAAGAAAGGCTCCAGGAAATGACCTAATTACTGGTAGAATGATAAAAGAACTGCCTGATAAGGCAGTTCTTTTGATAAGCTATATTTTCAATTCAATTATCAGATTAGGTTACTTCCCTAACAAGTGGAAAAACGCAGACATATTAATGATTCTGAAGCCTGGCAAGACACCAGAAGAGGTAATCTCCTACAGACCCATAAGTTTGCTGCCGACTCTGTCCAAGCTGTTTGAGAGAGTGCTATTGGGGAGGCTTAAGCCTTTTCTTGATACTAATAACGTTATCCCTGATCATCAGTTTGGTTTTAGGGAGGGGCACGGCACGATTGAGCAGATACATAGAATCGTTAGGGTCATTAATGACGATCTTGAAAATAGGAGATACTGCTCGGCTGTGTTTCTGGATATCTCGCAGGCTTTTGACAGGGTCTGGCACGAAGGGCTACTCCTAAAAGTTAAGGGTATGGTTCCCTTGATCTATTACAGGGTAATCAGATCTTATCTTGCGGGAAGGTCCTTCCGAGTGAGGGTGGGTGACTCTTATAGCTCTGTCTGTCCCATTAGATCTGGGGTTCCGCAGGGTAGCGTACTGGGACCTTTTTTATATCTACTATACACACACGACTTACCCATTGGACCACAAACGACTGTAGCCACCTTCGCCGACGACACTGCTGTACTTGCCTCACACGCGGACCCAACAACTGCGTCTGCGATTCTCCAACAAAATCTAAATCTAATTAAATTGTGGCTTCACAAATGGAGAATCGTAGCTAATGAAGAAAAGTCAGCACACGTGACATTTACACTAAATAAAGCGACCTGCCCGGCTGTTGAACTCGACAAAAAAATCCCAATTAAAAAGACAGTAAAATACTTGGGTATGCACTTAGACAGAAGACTGACTTGGGAAATTCACATACGGACAAAAAAAAAACAGTTACAATTAAAACTACATAAACTATATTGGCTGATAGGACGCAAATCTAAAATGACTTTAGACAACAAACTATTGGTATACAATATGCTGATCAAACCAATATGGACATATGGTATTCAATTATGGGGAACAACGAGCAATACTAATATGTCCATAATACAGAAATTCCAAAACAAGACACTGAGGGCAATGGTCAACGCTCCATGGTACATATCTAATAAGATAATCCATGGAGATCTCAATGTTAGAACTGTGGCGGAGGAGGTGCAGTTAAACAGCATACGCTACCTCAACAGACTTCAAAACCATGTTAACGACAAAGCGAGACAACTTACTGACACACAAGGACTAACCAGAAGACTAAAAAGACTTAGACCTAACGACTTGATACACGACAGACTCAATTCTCCTTCGACTAATGGGCCGACGGATTGATCCAAGTGAATCGCTCCATCTTCTCTACTTGTCCTCATAATACCCTTAACACCTATTTTCCTTTCTTAATCCTCTCTTGTCCTATCCCCCTCCCATTAATATCTTTCTTTCTTGATCCTCCCCTCATAATACTCCTCTACTATTTATTGTATATATTTTATGTATATATTGAGTTTTAACCTGGAAATGTTCTTCTATTGCCTCAAATAAGGCAGATGTGGAATTAGTGTATTTTTGGAAGTTAAATAAAAAAAAAAAAAAAAAAAAAAAAATTAAGTGGGTAATGGAATTTAATTCTACTGATCCTTGAGATCAAATTCATCAATTACTTAGAATTTTAATTGTTTTTTTTTTTCTTTTTACTATCTCGCCAGAGATAGTATTGCGATCACGAAAATTTTCTTTGATGGTTTTATACGTTTTGAAGGTCCCTGATTCATTTTCAATAAGAATGAGAAAAATATCTGTGTGTGTATATACGCAAAAAACGGTTTGAGCTAGAATTATGAAATTTGGTATACGGGCATTATTCAAAATGTGTAGTTTTCTATTAACTTTTTAGAAATGTAGCTCATTCGGAAGAGAATCATTACGTACCCCACGTTTTCATTTTTATTCCTCTAAACTGACCGTAAAAATAAAGATATATATTTGATAGTTTTTCATATGATTAAAAATTGTAGAAAACTGCTATATAGAATTTCAGCTTGATTGAATCGCTGAAAGTACCGGAATTAATTTTTTAACCCGACTGCAAATCACGCGCCAGCACGTGACGTGGTGTTATCAACAAAGAGCCAAACACGAGCTGGTTTAATATTATTTTTTAATTTATAATTTATAATTAATTAAATTTAATTTCAATATAATATATTTTATTTAATTCAATAATTGCGAGATACTCGAGTGCAGAAACTCCAGATTTTTTTCATTAAAAAAAATGGATATGCCAAATTGTGTCTTCTCAAAAAGCAAAAGCGATTCAATTGCTTTAAATTTTTAAATTTTGACTTAAAAATTAAGGTAAAGGGTTTAAATTTAATTTTTTTAAATAATTAATCCAATTCAATTATACTTAATTTATAATTAAATTAATTAAATTTATTTTAAATATAATATATGTTAATTAATCGAATTCAAATTTGCGAGATAGTCGTGTGGAAAGAGTCCAGTTTTTTTTTTTTTTTTTTTGAATAATAATATATGTTTTAAGAATTTTCGAAGTCTCTCTTGTGTGATGTTATAAACTCATAATTAATTAGTTAGATCGATTATTATGAACATTAGGTTATTAATTTCTTTAATTAATGCCAATTTAACGCTAGGATTCGGGTAAAGTAAAAAAAAATATATTATTCAAACGTTAAAATAGATTTAAAATATTTAGTTAAATATTTGTATAGACCAATGCTTTCCTAGAAATATCTAATTAATCAAAATGTAGATGTATAGGTGAGAAGGCTGTTGAATGCCAGGTGTGCCACATGGATGGCCCGCTCCTTGTTTTAAACTTGCGAAACAAGGGTTCTTTTCAAGGGTGAACCGATCGTCCCTTCGCAACCTGACTTAATTTGATCGTATCTATTCAAAAATCCTCTCATCACACCCTTCCTTCAAGATATATACAAAAAAAAACATTTGCTTGAAAATAAAGCAGAAAAAAGGGTCAAAATAAAGAACAAAGGATTGTATTTCAAATAAGAGAGAAAGAAATATTTAAGTATAGGTTTTGTGCTATATAATACGTTCCCATAAAAACCTAAAAGGTTCTGAATACAAAATCATTTAAAAAAAAAATGATTATGTGTAAAGAAATTTAAAGGAGTTTAATAAATGAAATTTCAAATTACACCAATGCCTCGCTTTGCGTCGTTTCGTTTTGCTATTTTTTACCGACCGACGATAGTAAGGGAGGTATTGTTTTCACACCAAATTTCACATGTGGAGATTTTTACATATCTCCACGAATCATGCATTTTCTTAACAGAAAAAAGTATTTTTAGCATGATGTCTGTCCGTCCGTCTGTCCGTCTGTCCGTCCGTCTGTCCGTCCGTATAGATGTGTACAGCCTGAACGGCTTAACGGATTTTGATGAAATTTGGTATATTTACTTAATGCATCAGTGGGATGAATTGATCAACTTTTGGTGCAAATCCGAAAACCGGAAGTGGTAGTATTAGCGATCGACGATAAGAAGGGAAGGGTTATTTTCGCACCAAATTTCACATAAGGAGATTTTTTTACATATCACCACGAATGTATTGGTTTTATCCTCGGGAAAAATCATCTTCATTATGTTTTTCTTAATTTAAAATTATATGACGTCACCCAGCCCTTCATGACGTACAGTCTCGGGTAACGCCGGCATATTATAAATAAAATAAAATTAAAAATATTTATGTTCTATCCATATCTGTTTTTTATTACATTAATAGATATATTAAAATTATTTGAAATTGTTTCTGTAGCTGGAAATTAATTTATTTCAAACCGTCGGTCGGTTCGGACCTGGCCACAGGTCAACTTATTTTAAATTGCGTCGTTACTTGATTAGTACTAATTTTCTCTGTGCGTCGTTTTATTTTCGAGGTTGCGTTGTTTTGGATTCGAGTCTTTAATTTTTTTTGAAATTTCCTTTTTTTTTCTCTGGAAGGATATCCCAGAATGTAATTTGTAATTTTAATTAATTAATTTATTTTATTTATTAATCTATGACAATTGATAAAACAAAATATTTAAAAAATTATGTTTACTAGTGAGATCATTACAAATTTTATAAATAGTTTTTTGTAATTTTCATTAATTTTTAAATAAATATTGTATATTACATAGAACATATTCGTTTCTTTTAGATATGTAAATTACATAAAAGATTGGGGAATTTTCTGTTAAGTGAAAAATTATTTATTTGTATATAAAACCATCATTTCTGTAAAAAGCATAATTGATTGCTGAATTGTTAGTTTTATTTTCAAAAATAAATAATTTTATCACTTAACTGAAAATTCTACATTTTTTAATTGTCAATATTCCTCCTTTTTTATGAAAGAAAGCCGACATACGACAAAAGCCAATATGGACTCATCAGACAGTGATTAATTTTAATTTTGTTTTTCATAAATTAATTGAATAGTTTATATTGTTTTAATTGAATACGATTTTTTTTTTGTATTTTGTATGTACGTAATAAAATTTTATATTTTTTGTTTTTTACCGACCGACGATAGTAAGGGAGGTATTGTTTTCACACCAAATTTCACATGTGGAGATTTTTACATATCTCCACGAATCATGCATTTTCTAAACAGAAAAAAGTATTTTTAGCATGATGTCTGTCCGTCCGTCTGTCCGTCTGTCCGTCCGTCCGTATAGATATGTACAGCCTGAACGGCTCAACCGATTTTGATGAAATTTGGTATATTTACTTAATGCATCAGTGGGATGAATTGATCAACTTTTGGTGCAATTCCGGAAACCGGAAGTGGTAGAATTAGCGATCGACGATAGGAAGGAAAGGGTTATTTTCACACCAAAGGAGATTTTTTTATATATCACCACGAATCATGCACTTTGTATTGGTTTTATCCTCGAGAAAAATCATATTTATTAGTTTTTTCTTGATTTAAAATTATATGACGTCATCCAGCCATTCATGACGTCACAGCCTGGTCTTGCATATATATTATAAATAAAATAAAATTAAAAATGTTTATATTTATTATTTATGTATCCATATCTGTTTTTTATTACATTAATAGATATATTAAAATTATTTGAAATTGTTTCTGTAGCTGGAAATTAATTTATTTCAAACAGTCGGTCGGTTCGGACCTGGCCACAGGTCAACTTATTTAATGTTTACTTTGTTCAATATTCTTTTTAAAAAGTAGTAATTTCGTAACCCTGGAACCTATCTTCGATCTTTACATGGTTTGCTAGAGAAAAATCTTAATTCATTTTGCGTCGTGTTTTTTGGGAACGTGGCCCCCACGAAAAGTGAAGTATTGGTGTATACAAAATATCTGATTCCCTGAAATTATAGTTTAAGTAATTAATAAATAAAAAAGGAAAATAATTTGGATATATAATGTACAAATACATTTTAAAATATCTTTTTGATAAAGTAACCAAAAAATATGTTTAGAAATAAATAACAAAATTTTGAAAAATAATAAATTCGTTTTTTTTAAATCATTTTAAATAGATTTCCCAATCACAAGGATGAAAGTAAAGAAAATCTTTATTTGTTGGTATTTCTTCCATGATAAAAAAAATAGATTCATTTTATTGAATAATAATTGGTTTAATTAAAATAGATGAACAAATTAAATAAATAATGCGTAAATTCATGAATGGTATCCGTGAGTTCACATTGAAAAAATTCTTTTATATAACCGAGGAGAATGAAGGGCAGAGTTACAATTCGATTCTCTCGATTACAATTTCCATTTCAAATTGAAATCCGTTTCGGTTCATTCTAGACAAACATAAATAAACATAGTAAAGTCATTTTTATCTAAATCTCAAATAAATAAAACCAACAAAAAAAAGAAAAATAAATAAATCAACCAGATAACAGATTGTATTACAATTAAATGACTAATTGCGAGGTTGAGATATTATGAATGAATGAATTTGGACTTTGCAACTTCCATTCATTTGCAATTTTTTAAATATAATTATTGCTTTTGACGAGGATAGTAGAATCACGTATTGGAAAAAAAAATTAAATAAATAAAAGATTCTTTACCTAATATTAACAAAAAGGAGAAGTTTTACTTAAGACGCGATAAATATCATTTAATTACTAAAATAATTAATTATTTTATTCTAGTAAAAAAATATATATATATATAAACCTCTAACTTTTGTACGTCCTACGCAAGGACAACGCCTATCAAGTCGGCTATATCAATTAGGTGTCCTATGATCAGTACAACGGGTCCTATCAACCTTTACCTTGATTTTCTTGATCTGAGGCGCTACTTTTTATCAAGAAGCTTCCCAGGAGCTGGGTTAACTCCGTCTCATAAACCCCAGCTAGAGAAATTCCCATGCCAGGCCCGGGACTTAAACCCGGGATCACGAGAATGTGAGCCAGCAACCTTACCTCCCATCATGTGGTGCCTTCATGATATCGGTATATATATATATAAGCAAATATAATTACCTAAAATTATAATAAAAATACTACTAAATAGATAAACTAATTTCTGTTTAAAATTAGAAAATTAAGTAAAAAATGGTATCATTAATAGATCATTGCCGTCCCTATATCCATAAAATTTATTATATCCATAACCAAATTACCCCCCCTTCATATTTTCCGCCCCGGACAAATGCCTGGTTTGCCGCCCTATAGAACACAGACCCAGTTTATTTATAATTTAATTACCAGGCGGGTGTTTCATGATCTGGATCTCCTTTTTATTAATTACTTAATTTTTAACTTTTAAGAAAATTTTATAGGCATTTTTATAGATTTAAAATAAAAATTTATATTTAAAACAAAATTTAAACCATACTAATTCTGAGTGGAGTGTTTGAAGAATATAAAATAAAAAAACTATGATTTTTTTTTTATATTATATAGGTACTTCTAAAATGATGAGTGAAATAATCATTCAATATCCTTTTAGCTTATTAGATTGAAAAAATACTATAATTTTAAAAATATCTCTTAATTAAATTAAGATATTCATTTATTTTTTTCTCATTCTATTATACCATGAGTGATAATTAATTGTTTTGTAGAAATAAAAAAAAATCAATTTATGTAAATTAACCATATATGTCTAGATTAACTTGTAATTAAATTCACATATATCTATTTGTTCCTAATGAAAATTGCTTATTTCTCAGAAAGATTTTGAAGAGTATAGCTATCTTTTTTTTTTTGAAACAAGTTTTAAAAATAAATATGTTCAAAGGATAAAATAATTAATTTTTTTTTATCAAGAATTTGGTAACATCACATTTATCAGAATATTATATATATATATATACACCTATATAGGAAATATAATAGAATAAACAAATTAAAAGTTAATTAAAATGTAAGTATTATTTAGATAAGAATAGAAATAATTACACGTTCATTTTATCAATTTATTTTTTTTTTTATTAAATAAACTTTTTCCATTAAAAATGAAGAAAAATGGAGCGAAATTAAATGATAAGATTAATTGACAAATACATAGAAATATTGAAAAATATTAGTTTAATATTTCAAGGCAGATTAGTTTGATATGAAAAAAGAAAATATAGAATCTAAGTATGAAATATAATTTAAATTTTGAACAATTCATGGGGATAATTATTTCAAAGTTAATCCATGTTTATATTTATTAAAAAAAAATTAAATCATATGTTTCATGTTTGCTAGCTAGCATATGATTTCCCGAACTACTTATATGAATATAGGCAATGGAGGGGAAGGCGAACGATAAGTTTGTGTTTATTGAAAAACTAATTACTAAACAACCAAAGAGATAGAAACCTGACGATATAATTGTAAATTGAATTGAAAAAAAAAAATAGAAATTGAATTTGGAAGTGATCCAGGAAAGGGACGGTTGTAGGAATGTGGTTGCTACGGCCAAGATTTTTTAAGATATCTCATCAGTAGCAAGAAGAGTTTTTAGTTTTTGTAAAAAAAAATTTGAGTCGTCGGTATTTTTTATATATTTTCAGGAATATATCGGGTGTATCCTCAAAACGGATGTCTTTAAAGTGGACGCTTTTGTTAAAACATCAACAAAACGCGCGCCTAAAAAGGCAGAGCCAGTCTCATTACCGAGTGACCAGGACGTTTGCAGATGGTCACTTGGAATAATTTATACCTCATTTGCAAGTTTTGTCAATTTCAATGAACTTTCATTTTTACTATCTCGCCAGAGATAGTATTGCGATCACGAAAATTTTCGATGTTGAGATTTTGATGTTTTTATACGTTTTGAAGGTTCCTGAATCATTTTCACTAAGGTTGAGAAAAATGTCTGTGTGTGTTACGCAAAAACGGTTTGAGCTAGAATGATGCAATTTGGTACATGAGCATTATTCAAAATTCATAGTTTTTTATCAACTTTTGAGAAATGTAGCTCAACCGGAAGAGGGTCATTACCTACAACGTTTTGATTTTTTTTCCTCTAAAGTGACCGTAAAAATAAAGATATATGTTTGATAGTTTTTCACATGATTAAAAATTCTATAAAACTGCTATATATAGAATTTCAGCTTGATTGAATCGCTGAAAGTACCGGAATTAATTTTTTAACACTGCAAATCTCACGCGCCAACACGTGCCATGGTGCCATCAATAAAAAACCAAATATGCGCTGGTTTAATATTTATTATTTATAATTTATAATTAATTAAATTTAATTTAAATATAATATATTATGTTATTTAATCCAATTCAAATTGCGAGATAGTCGAGTGGAGACACTCCAGCTTATTTTTTTTTAATGACCGACGATAGGATGGGAAGGTATTGTTTTCACATTTTCAAATTTGTTTTATTTACTTAATGCATCAGTAGAATGAATTCATCAATTTTTGGTGTATATCCATAAATCGGAAGTGGTAGTTTACAAAGTATTAATTTTATATTCATTGTCGGAAATTTTTCACTTAAAATATAGTAGTAATTAATAATTGAGTAATTAAACAAAAAATAAAAACTAAGATAATATAATTTAGTCATTTTAATTCAAGTTTTAAAAATATTTTTCTTTTGATACTCTATATATATATATATATATATATAATATTGTTTAGAAATTAATTTATTTCTAATCGTCGGTCGGTTCTGTGCCTGGCCACAGCTCATTTTATATATATATATGATAATTTTATTGTTTTTTTTTTCTTTTGAATAAATGTGTAAAAAAAGTAAAGATAATTTTTACGTAAAGTAAGCCAATTTTTCAAAATATAACCAGGTAATATATAAAATTTTGAATAAATTAACATTTTGAATTAACAACATCAAAAAGTATAATTAATTAATTTAAATGTATATATAGAATGTATACATTTTTTATAAGAAAAATAAAATAAAATAAATATATCTAAAAAAAATGAATTGATTCAAAGATTGTGATTT
Source organism: Labia minor (assembly GCA_963082975.1). NCBI lineage: Eukaryota > Metazoa > Arthropoda > Insecta > Dermaptera > Spongiphoridae > Labia > Labia minor. The sequence goes on along the minus strand of OY720348.1, from coordinate 57,761,477 downwards.
ATAAAAGAAAGGAACATTAAATAAATAAATTTTTGGAAAGATTTTATTGTGATAGAAATTCCTGGTTCAAACAAATTTCACCTACAATAACTAATGTAATCCAAAGCAATTAATTTCTAATATTCTTTTAAATTTTCTATAATAAATATTAAATATTACATTTCATCTCTACTAAACTTTAAAATATAATTATATAAATTTTTTGTGAAATTTAAAAAAAAAAAAAATAATATAAAAATAAACCTGACATCAGTGTTTCACGTTGAAAGTCATTCAATAATAAAGGAGATAGGATCTCCTGCTAATCTTAAAATATTATTCATTTGCTTATATAATCAAATTATAATACAAATTTTTAATTATACTTTTTTTTTCTTATTTTTTTTAATTTTGCAAAAAAATTTATTCTAGTAAAAAATTTTCTATTTCCATAAATAAAATTGTTTCTACTCTGAAAAAAAAATTGTTAGTAAATGTTAATACGCTCAGTTTCTATTTATTAAATATTAAATGGATTTAAATTGATTATATAGGATCATTAGTATCAGTTGTATTGAAGGAATAGAAAGTTAATAAATGCATGATTCTGTTGAATTTTTCGAGGATGATGTTTTATAAATTTATAAATTTAAATTTTTGAATATAATAAATTCAGTGAACGCTCTATACAAGCAACCTCTATACCAGTGCTCCGCAACCGGTGTGCCGCGGCACACTGGTGTGCCTTAAAGGAGATACAGGTGTGCCGCCGCGATCAAATGAAACTTAGAAATCCGCATAATTATTATTATTATATAATTATTATTATTATTATCTCCTTTAAGGCACACCAGTGTGCCGCGGCACACCGGTTGCGGAGCACTGCTCTATACAAGCAACTTTTTTTAGTTCAACTGTTCTGAATAAGCACCTTATTTTTTTAAAGCTAAATATTTGACAGCTGTTCACAACAACATAACCTCAAATTGTAAAAAATTCTGTTATTTGTTTTTTGTGCTGCCAGTATGTAAGCTAATTTCTGTGTTAATTACAATAGTTATTAGAATTTCTGGTAGTTTCTGTTAATTAATTAATTAATTATTTTGTGTTTTAAATTCATTTTTTTCCCTATAAGCAACTTTTCCCAATAAGAAACTTTTTTATTGAAATTGGTTCAAATGAGTTGCTTATATAGAGACTTTATTTGTACTTTCATTCTCTCAGACGGGCTTACTTGGTATTATAAACATTTTATACTTAATGATGTTGATACTTCGATATTCTTTAAAGAGTTTTTCTTTTTTGTAAATTGAACGACGACGTTTTTTATGGGATTTCCTTAAGTACACAATCGTATTTCATTTTGTTTATATAATTTTATCTTGTCTAGAAAGACCACCATTTCATTCCTATTTGGTTTAACTGTCAAGAGGTGCGTGGCCGGTCATTAAATTCAAAATCCAATCCTTTCCTAATTCGAATTACAAAAATGGGTGTATTTATGTGTGTTCGTATAGGCTGGGGGATTAAGTTGTGGTTCTATGAATGAAGTGTAAGAGATCATGTAAAGCATAGCACCATTATTATATCCAAATACAAATTCAATTTTTTTCTTTTGTTGTTAAATTTCTTTATGTATTTTTTTTTTTTATTAATTTTCAAAATGTAGAAGATCTTAAAGTCCCACTTTGAACTTATAACGCGTAGGTATAAATTTTAATCTAAACAGTGGATAAATATTTTGTTGGCACTTTGATAAAAAAAAATATTGTAATATAGAATATAAACAAAGGGAGCAGGATAGTTCGAGTTCAGGAGTCCACAGTATCCTGATCACAAGAGCAAAATTTTCAATAAAATTAATTTAAAGAAAAATTGTTTACCAACCCTAAGAGTAGCGGGTGGACACTCTCTATGATCCGGATAGAGATAGGTTCACTTCAGGGAAGCAACCCTGCTCACGCAAGCCACGACTTTCCTCACCTTCATTTGAGGAAGTCGTGTCCCAAACCCTAATCAAATTCCAAATCCCATCAATTCAATATTAAAAACCCTCCCCATATCCCCTCTCCTCACACTCCGTCCTCAGACTCTTCGTCGACTGGAGGTTTTCTTCAAGTACACATCACAGATGGACAGGATCCTTGGAGGTTGTCCAAAGAAGCAGGCTCCGCAAGGAACAAATGCTAGGATGAAGAAAATTCTGATAGAGTAGACAATAAACTCTAGTCTTGTTCATTTGATATTTTCGATTAATCAGAAACATATATCTTTTTTTAATAATGTCTTAATTTATTAAGAAAGAAAAGACATTATGTTTAATATATATATATATATATTAGTGGTTTATAATTTATTTGATGAAATAAAGTCAATATTTATTCTCCAACATCTCTCTATCAGCTGTGTAAACAATTGGGGAGAATTCAAATATCTTTCCGGAAGTAGTCTATGGCGTTTAATTTTTGCCCGTCAATTGGAAATCCTTCAGTCTCTCATTGAACAAATCAATCATTATTTATTAAATAATTGAAATTATAGGTCAATGAGAAGGAACTTTTAGATGTAGAATCATTCAATTGAAAGAAAAAAAAAGTATTCTTTGACGATATGATAAAAAAAAAAACAGTTGGATCAATTATTTTAATAAATTTCGAAAATGTCAAATGAATGATATTCAGGTGTTTTCAGCTGGCAAAGATCCATAACTGAGTGAGTGGCACACTTGTATTCACAATCATACCAGTGAAACGGGTTTGTTTGAGAGCTGAATCGTTAAATAGTCATTTCTCAAGACAATATATTTGTAACAACATATTTATTTATTTATTTAGTTGAACAGCCTACGTGGTGATTTAAATAAAAATTTAAATTCTTTTGCAAATAGTTTATAATATGAGGAGAGGGAGTGGAGTGATTGATTTGATCCAAGGAAAAAAGATAAAAATGACGAAATAATTCTTAAATATATAAGTATGTGGGGGGGGGGATTTGTAGTCCATTAATAGAAAGGATATAACGATCGATAGATTTCTTTGAGGGGAACCTAACTTACTCGAAAAATTCAATATGAAAAGTCGGAGTCTGCGGAACACAATCATTATTTCTGCCAGGAGTCAAATGTACTCTGATTCCGGTACCACAAAAGCATTTAAAAAAATGAAAAATAATGAGGTGAATGAATTTTTTGGATATTTATTTTACTATTAAATATTTTAATATTAAAAGTAGATTTGTTGACTAAAAACGGCATCTTTGGTCATTTTTTCACTGTTTCCAAATAACGGAAAAAGTACAAAATTTTCATGATAAAATATAATTTCATTATCATTATTTTTAACTCTTTAGATAATTAATCATAGTGTTTATAAATTAGTAAAAGTATATAGAATATATACATAATTAATATATTTTCTATTAATATAAAAAAATAGTACCTGGTTCACCGAGCCGCTGTTCAAATAAATAATTAAAAAGAACAAATTAAAAAAAAAATAACCATAAAATATTCAGCCCTTAAACGTACGTATTAATGCACTGAAAGACAGAAAAGTATGGCCTGTGGATATAACATAATATATATTTTGTAATTTGTTTTTATTTATATTTATAATATTTTGTAATTTGATTTTATTTATATTTATAATATTTTGTAATTAAGGAAGCGCTGTCTGACGTCTTTATAAAAATTATCTATGGTGTGAATTCCAAAAAAATCCTTCAAGCGGTTTAACATCTCAAAAATACAAATATATATATATATATACAATTTTTGTTAGTATAATAAAATATATATATATATATATATAGCAATATTATAAAAAAAATAAGATATACAAATTTTAATTTATAGACAATTAATTATAATTCTTTCTATTGATATTGAAATTAAGTATATATCAATAAATAAATATTTTCTGTCTTCAATGAAAATAGATATATACCTGGAAACATGAAAATTGACCTAACGGTTTAAGTTAATTTTCATTGCATATTATATATACAGCAATTTTTTTAATGATTATTTGTGTGTGAATTAAAATATTCAATTTATTCTTCTTGTTCTTTCTCCTTTTCATATAAAAGTGACGTCTTCTCAGCAAAATATGAAACCATTAACAACTCTAGCAAATTTTTTATATTCTAAGGATGATTACAATAGAATATCAGAATACCATTAAAGAAACCATCAGTTGATGTTCAAATGAAATTATTCGAATACATAGAACGATCAATAAAGGATATTTCGATGGAATTTTAAAATTTTATTGTTATTTTTTTCACTCATTTGGAGTATAATCAGAATCAGGCTAATTCAAATATTAAATAAGAATAATTCAAAAATACAATTTTCAGTTCATTGTTTCAACATAAACATCAAAAAGACAGGTAAATTATTCGCAAACCGTTAATTATCCAAGGAAATAAAAGAACAACAGGATGTGAAATTACAATTTTTTTATTTGATTTTATTATCAAGATAATATGCCGATTTTTATATAAATCAATTTATAATTATTATATCTATGTATATATAATATAATAATATATAATAAATATTTTTGTTTCGCAGCTTCAGGATTTTGATACTTTTTTTAGATTTTAAATCTCTACCATAATTCTTATTAAAAAAAAATTAAATAAAATCAATGTAAAAATTTAATACATACAGATTTTCAACAAAATTCTATGCATCACTTTAGGGAACCAGGGGGGCAGGGCTACTAGAATAAATTAAATACTCTAAATGTCTTTATAAATTATGATAAATACGTAATATATGACAAGATAATATGTTGATTTTTATATAAATAAATTTATAATTATTATACATACACACATATATATATATATATAGTATATTTTTGTTTCACAGGTTTAGGATTTTGATATTTTTTTAAATTTTAAATCTACTATAATTCTTATTGAAAAAAAAAAAATAATAAATGTAAATTTATTACATACATATGTTCAACAAAATACTATGCATCACTTTAGGGAACCAGGGGGGCAGGGCAACTAGAATAAAATAAAATAGTCTAAATGTCTTTATAAATCATGATAAATAGGTAATATACGACATTTAATCTTTGATAAGTATAGAAATTGAACATCACGGATGAATGCCAATCTAAAAGCAAGACTATCTCGATGTTATTTAACTTACAAAACAGCTTCCAGATGCCAAGGACGTTCCCATCATAATCATCATCCGATGAACAGGCAAAAAGTTGATTGGAAAATGCATGTTCAATAGGAACATCCCAGCATCCATGCATTGGTTATAATTGTAGAAGAATCAAAAGATTCAGAAATAAATAAAAATTACTATTTTAATAAGAATATAATCTTGGGAAAAAACTAATTAATAAAAGCAAATTTAAATTCCATATATAAAATCAATTATATATACGTGACTTGATGAAAAAATGAATAGGTTTTTCATTGATGGTTCATAAAATCATATAAATAATATAAAATAATCGTTATTTGAACTAAAATAGTAAATATACAAGTCAATTTACTTGTAAAAAATTAATATACTTATAATTTATATAAATTTATATTAAATATATTATATTATATGAAAATATGTTTTTTTTTATATTTTTAACAGTGGACGGAAGGATTTTAATTTTAAGATTATTATTAAAAAAAAATCGTTATTAAAAGGGTTTGCGTTTAATTAATGATTAAACGAATTATTGGAAATTCCAAATGAAATCATTCTTAATTCAAAACAGAGAAAAGTTGTTCGTTTTAAAAAAATAAAATAAATATTATTTATAATCAAACAGCGCCAATGGAATTTCTATTCTAGTGTGCAGAGTAAAGAAGAAGAGGAAGAAAAAAAAAACATGAATGCCTTCACGGAGCCATGGATTGCTTCGATGTGTAATGTGCATGAAGACAAAAAAATACATAAATAGAAAAATTTGACACGAATGTATAAAAGCTTGGCGGACAAATGCTTTCACCTTTTTTTTACTAATATATCGGAAATCAGGTGACCAAGGCTTCTGCTTTTCTACCAAGAACCGGCCCTGCCCATAGCTAAATTTACCATCAACATGATTAGCATGAAAGCGCTCTTGAAAGGGGGCTCTTAATGTTAACATTCAATTGAAAAGGGAATATATACATCTTCCGAGTTCTTATAAACAAAACATAAGATAGTCCGAATGTATTCATTTCATTGGTTATAGAATAGAACTCATTAATTTCTTTTGATAGTATAATAAACCTATAGAATTGTTTTTCATTCATCTTTCCAAGATGATATTATGGTGTTTCAACTGTATTTGCGAGTACAAATAGTAACTAAGTAACACTAATTGTAAGAAACATAAATAAAAATTCTGGAGTGTCTCTACTCAACTATCTCACAAATTTGAATTGGATTAACTAACATATATATTATATTTAAATTAAATGTAATTAATTAAATTATAAATTAAAATAAATAAATAATATGTATTAAACCAGCGTGTTGGCTCTTTGTTGATGGCAACACGTCACGTGCTGGCGCGTTTTTGGCAGTCAACGTGTTAAAAAATAAATTCCGGTACTTTCAGCTATTCAATCAACCTGAAATTTTTTATATAGCTGTTTTATACAATCTTTAATCAGGTGAAAAACTATCAAAAATATATCTTTATTTTTATGGTCAGTTTAGAGGAAAAAAAATGAAAACGCGGTAGGTAATGACCCTCTTCTGGATGAGCTACATTTCCCAAAAGTTGATAGAGAACTACGAATTTTGAATAATGCCCGTCTACCAAATTTCATTATTCTAACTCGAACCGTTTTTGTGTAAGCTTGTTTACATACACACAGACACTAGAGAGACAGACAGACGCATTTTTCTCAACCTTACAACCAATCGATTTTGATGAAACTCAGTGTATCGATAGGCTATCACGTCAAAACTTTCTGGGTAAACGGATAACGCGCACTACTCAAGCGTTTGCGAGAAAATCGTAATTGAAAATTGCGAGCGCCTTATGGGCCGTCATAAATAGGTTAGATCCTCGAGAAGCGCGAAGCACAACAGCAGCGCACTTGACGCTTTGCTGGTTCAAATCTCGACGAGTGTAATCTTTTTATTTTTTTTTTTAAAAATTTTTTGAATTAATATATTAATACAATTTTTAAATTCTGTTAATTTTTTTTGTGCTGCCAGTATTGAAGTTAATTTCTGTTAATTAGAATAATTACTAGAATTTCTGTTAGTTTCTGTTAATTAATTAATATTTTTATGTTTTAAATACAATTTTTCCCTATAAGCAACTTTTCCCAATAAAAAACTTTATTGACGTCAGAAAATTTAGTAACGTCTATGCTTAGAGACCCTGGGTTATAAACCTTAATCACACAATAGAAAAGTTTTTCATTGAAAAAAGTGGTTTCTCGACTATCCTGTACAAGAAGAGAATAATTGATAAGTCTAAAATTATGGGGAGCTCAGATAAAGTAATATCGCATGATAAACGGTTCCGCCTGAGCTTCTTGGAGTAAGTTGGGTGGTTTTAGCCGGTAGATTGCGATTACAAAAGTCCGTGCATAATGCTATTTATACCTCAGGAAAAACAAAATAAGTTGACCTGTGGCCAGGTCCGAACCGACCGACGGTTTGAAGTAAATTAATTTCCAGCTACAGAAACAATTTCAAATAATTTTAATATATCTATTAATGTAATAAAAAACATATGGATACATAAATAATAAATACAAACATTTTTAATTTTATTTTATTTATAATATATATGTAAGACCAGGCTGTGACGTCATGAATGGCTGGATGACGTCATATAATTTTAAATCAAGAAAAAACTAATAAATATGATTTTCCCGAGGATAAAACCAATACAAAGTGTATGATTCGTGGTGATATATAAAAAAATCTCCTCATGTGAAATTTGGTGTGAAAATAACCCTTCCCTTCCTATCGTCGATCGCTAATACTACCACTTCCGGTTTCCGGATATACACCAAAAGTTGATCAATTCATCCCACTGATGCATTAAGTAAATATACCAAATTTCATAAAAATCGGTTGAGCCGTTCAGGCTGTACACATCTATACGGACGGACAGACGGACAGACGGACGGACGGACATCATGCTAAAAATACTTTTTTCTGTTTAGAAAATGCATGATTCGTGGAGATATGTAAAAATCTCCACATGTGAAATTTGGTGTGAAAACAATACCTCCCTTACTATCGTCGGTCGGTAATATATATATCGGTGTACTAAAGAAGGCATTGGTTGAGCAAGGTGGAACTTAAAGCATATTAAGGGTTTTATACAAAAAATTAATTCTAGGTTTTGTGAATATGTATTGTTTGATTATCTATAGATTATGTACAAATGTTATATAAGATAAGATTACCAAACTAGGCGTTATACATATTATCGTAATAATCGTTCTAGTCAATTAAGTCTGAAATATCACTATATTTCTAAACAGACAAAAAATTGTGTAAAAACCTTATTTATATATTTATATATATTAGAGTATCAAGAGGTAAATGTTTAATTTAATCTACAAAAAATTATTAATACAAAATTGTCTTATGCTTTGTTTTATTAATTTCAAAAATGTTAGTAAATTTAAATAAATAATGATTCGAAATTGTCGTCTTTTATATTTTAAAATGATTATAGATTAAAAATATAAAATTAATGATTATTATAAAAGACTAGTAAAAGGATCAGGCGCCTGACAAAATTTTACCGAAAAATATTATTAAACTTTATAAAAGGAATTTAAGTAACAAAAAGCAGAAAAAAATTTGGAATCGAATATCACACAATGGAGCTATAATTTTACGCCAAGTTAATAATAATAATACTTGGTAAGTTGATATTTCAGCATATATCGTTATGCATATGCGTCGGCAGGTATATGTCGAGGTAAAAAAAAAATAGTAAATAAATTTTAAACAAAATGTAGTCTAAAAATTAGTATCAAATTTGGAAATAGTATATGAAAGATAATCTAGATACAATAAATTATCATATCTTAAATTACATTAAATCTTTAGAGGTCAAAAAGTGGATTGCAAATGGTTTTCTGTGACTATTTATCATATGATTAAAGTCATTTAGTCATTTTGTTTACCCACTGACGACAGGAAGAGAAGGTATTGTTTTCACACCAAATTTCACATGTGGAGATTTTTACAAAAATTTTGTTAACAGAAAAAAGTATTTTTAGAATGATTTCTGTCCGTCTGTATATCTGTATAGACATGTATAACTTTGATAAAATTCGGTTTATTTACTTAATGCATCAGTAGCATGAATTCATCAATTTTTGGTGTATATCCGGAAACCAGAAGTAGTAGTTTACAAAGTATTAATTTTATATTCATTGTCGGAAACTTTTCACTTAAAATATAGTAGTAATTAATAATTGAGTAATTAAACTAAAAATAAAAAAAGATAAATATTAATATAATTTAGACATATTAATTTAAGTTTTAAAAATAATTTTTTTGATACTTTATATTAAGTATTAATTTTATATTCATTGTCGGAAATGTTTTATTACATTAAACTAACTCGTGAAATAAAAAATACATATATATATATATATATATATATAAATATATATATATATAAATTTGTTTTTAATTATTTTTAAATCGTCGATTGGTTCTGTCCCTGGGCACAACTCATTTTTATACTAAGGTATAATTTTAAGATTCACGTTTATTTTATAATGATTGAGATTAAAACAAATAATAGGAAGAAAATTGAATTTTATCTTTAAAACCAAATCAAAAAAAAATCTCTGATATCAATTGTCCTTTAGACCTTTCCCAATTTTATATTTCAACTTGGATAACACATATCGTTATTAATATGCGTCGGTATGTATATGTCGAAGTAAAAAAAATAGTAAATAAATTTAAAAAAAAATTTAGTCTAAAAATTAGTATCAAATTTGGAAATAATATATGAAAGGATACTAAAATAGTATAATTTTTCAATGTTCAATTACGATTGTGTCTCAACCTATTACTCTCTTCTAAGAACAGCAAGTTTACTTAAAATATTAAAATATATGCAAGTTGATATTGAAAAAAGATATAAAATGCAAAACTATGCCAAGAGTAAGTAAAATTTTTCAATGAGAGGCAATTCATTATTCAAATAATTATTGATTTTTTTAATATTATTGATTATTTTAATATTTTAATATTATTAACTGGATAATATTGCAATCGACAAGGTTTACACCATATTATGTTAAAAAAAATGTTTTTTATCATAAATAAAATTTATCATATTTATTGCTAATTGAATAAAATAATATAATTTTTTTTTTATTATTATATATAAATTTAATTGGATATATTATATTTTTGTAATTTATATTAGATGACGACTAATGCCCAATGAATTGGTTTATTAGATATGCAATAAAACCCGTCCCAGACGGGCCCAAATACCTTCCTTTTTTCTAGGTATAAATAAGTCTTAATCACATTTTGAAAATCAGTTATACAAAATAATTGAAAAATGTATAAAATATTTTTAATATACTTAAAGCCCCCCCCCCCCCCAATTTTCTGAAGGTTTGGGAGTGTTGTGAATTGGTAAACTAATTTTCAACGTTTCCAATTCCAAGCCTTCCAAGACCGAACATTAACGTATAATAATGACAATATTTTTATTCAAATTTTTTATTCAAATTAAATTTAATTAATTAAATTATAAATTAAAATAAATAAATAATATTTATTAAACAAGCGTGTGTTTGGCTCTTTGTTGAAGGCAACACGTCACGTGCTGGCGCGTGATTGGCAGTTAACGTGTTAAAAAATGAATTCCCGTACTTTTATCGATTCAACAAGCTGAAATTAGAGGAAAAAACGTAGTTGAATGAGCTACGTTTCTCAAAAGTTGATAGAAAACTACGAATTTTGATTAAATGGATTAATTAATTAATTAATTAAAAAATTTAAATTTACAGTATATTATTTTAGTTCAATTAAATTAATTAATTAACATATATTAAATTTCAATTTAAAACCTTTACCTTCATTTTTAAGTCAAAATTTAAAAAAATTAATTCCGGTACTTTCAGCGATTCAATCAAGCTGAAATTCTATATATAGCAGTTTTATACAATTTTTAATCATGTGAAAAACTATCAAACATATATCTTTATTTTTACGATCAAATTATAAATAAAAAATGCAAAGATTTATCGTAAAAAGAAAATTTCTTTATAATTACGTAAATAAATCTGAATAAAAAAAAAGAAATACTTTTAATAAAATCACTACAACTAACTTAAAACTTATTAAAACCGCGATAATGAACATTTTAAAAATATATATCTATACTTTATTTGTAAATATTATTTATTAAATTAAAATAATAATTGTACAACGTTTCGATTGCTTATTCTGCAATTGTTCTCAAGTACTAATTTGCACTTAGTTCGATTGAGTCGGTGCAAGCGAACTGTACTTGAGAACGATTGCAGAATAAGCAATCGAAACGTTGTACAATTATTATTTTAATTTAATAAATAATATTTACAAATAATCTGGTCTTTAAATAAAAATCCCTTTAATAATTATAACAAAAACAACAAAAGCTTTAATAAATATATTAGTGATAAATATATCTATACGATTACATTCTATGGAAAGTGTTAAACTATTTTTGAAAATTGTTTTCATTGACTAAATATAGCAAAATATAGTAGATAGCGTTACAAATTCTTTATTTTTCTAAAATAAATAAAGTATGGCTGGAATGATTATTGACTCATTGCTATTATTAACATTCATTATCATTGTAATATCTATTAAAGAAATTAATTAAATTTGTTTTTCTACCGAATTCTCTATTCAAGTAATCACCGGCCTTTAGTGATGAAGGGTAATTTTCTTATATCTTCATTTTAATTAACAAAATAACATTATTATTTTGAAAAGAGGAAGGTTATTGACAATGTACTGAGAATTAATAATATAAATTGAATTTAAATAAAATTAAAGATAATAATAGTTGTTAGTATGGAAATAAAAAGAATGAATGAAGGTTTTCTACACATGTTTGTTATTTTATAGGTGTTTATTAAAAATAATTTCCATGAACCTAGGAATTAATGATCAAAAGCGTACACACTATTAATTAATATTCAATTAGATTCTTTAATTTTCATAAAATTATTTTAAGGTATCTTTTACCTTTTTTTATATTGTTTTATATTAATAAATATTTACGGTAATTGTTTACAAAATGGAAATGTACAGGGATTTGGATGAAACTTTGCCAAAGGATTCCTTTTATAATTCCAAAAAAAAACATTTCTTATACAATGTTTCTCGGTCTCTTTTAGTTTACGAGATAAAAATTATTAAAATTTGCATATAAATCTATTGACATTCGATTTAGCTACAAAGTTTTATTTATTTGGCCAGCAGAGGGCTCTACTAATTTTCTTGGGGAGGGTGTTCAGTTCAATTTGTATATATGAAAATTAGAAAATTAATTAATTAAATAATTCTTCTATATTCAAATCAAACTAAAAATCGAAAATTAGTGATTTAGTCAATAAAACATTACTTAATGGCTGTATATTTCGACGTTCATGACCAGCTAATCTGTCAACTTAAAAAAATTTTATCTCGTAAAACAGAAGAAACCGAAAAATATTGCATAAGGAAAGTTTTTTTGGAATTAAAAAAGGAATCCACTGGCAAAGTTTCATCCAAATTGCTGACACTTCCCGTTTTGTAAACAATTACAATATTTACTAAATATTATAATATTATACGCATTTAATTATTCAATAAATGATAAACACTTAAGTTTTTTTTTTGTTTTAGTGAAAAAAATTTCTCATTATTATTTCAAAAAATATATATATAGTAAAAATTTTCTGGTAAATATTGTTTTTATTTTCTGAATGACCTTGTTCAATTCACACCATGCATTGGGGTCTTTTTTAATGCGTTTTGAAAGAATTCCGAATCGAGCTCATAGAAGGTCGTGTTTAATGAATGAATGAATGAATGAATGCAATTCATTCACAAGCACATATAATTAAAGGAAAAAAAATTGCTATTTATTTTGCTATTTTTTTTTTTTTGTTTTTTCAATAAAATAATATTTATGCATATTATATACCTATTATATATTACATATACCAAATATAAATTATTAAACAGAATAAATGAATATAAAATTTGAATGTTAGAATATATAGAATACAGTTAAGTGAAAAAATAAATGGAATTCAAAAGAAAAATCTGCAAATATTAGCATTAAATAATTAATATTGTACATTAGAAATGTATAAAAATAAAAACTATTGGATTTTATTCATAGTCCATTTTATTCATTTTCTTAATCTAATTAATTAGAATTCGCTTAATTATACCGTTCAAAGTTTAATTTAAAAAAAAATTGACATTGATCGTTAAGAAATATGTCTTTTGTTCATTTTAAGACATATTGTTACTAAATTTAAATTTATTTTGAATTATATATATATATATATTGTTTTTAGTAAGTTAATTAGAGGTTTTAATTAAGTCTGGGTGGTGATCAGTAGGTGTCAGACTTGATCTACTCTCATTGACCTATGAACCGCAGCTGCTCATGCGTCATTATCTTAATATTTCTATATGCTCTAAATCTATATAATTGAAAAAATGAATAATTTACAATAATGGTTTCTGGAAAAATCCGGTAGAGGAATAGTCCCTATATCTATATTCTTTGATAACGCTTCGAATAGGAAAGTTAGACTTTTTAAAATTAGTTAAGTTAGAAATGATTCAAAGTAATAATATAAAAATTACGAATATAATCAATAAAATTAATAAATTAAATAAATAAATAAAATAAAAGTTTAGCAATGGTTAAATAAATAAATATTTATTATCTTAATATTTATATACGCTCTGAAAAAATGAACAATGTACAATAATGGTTTCAGGAAAAATCCAGTAGACGAATACTCCCTATATCTATATTCTTTGATAACGCTTCGAATAGGAGAGTTAGACTTTTTAAAATTAGTTAAGATAAAAGCTATTCAAAGTAATAATATAATAATTAAGAATATAATCAATTAAATTAATAAAATTGAATTTAGCAAGAAATTAAAAAAAAAATTAAATAAATAAATCAAATAACAATTTAGCAATAGTTAAATAAATACATATTTATAAAAAAAAATAAAACAAATAAATTTGAATAGTGAATAAACGACTGTGAGAAAATTATCGTTAATTTTAGAGTTTAATTAAAGGATTAAATAGGGTTAAAAAGGCAACACCTTAACAAAAAAAAAAATATATGTTCCATCATGGGAAAAATGGCTGTGTGAAAATTTCTTATCTAGGTTTGTGGGAAAAAGAAAAAAAATAATTTAAATAATCTGTTATTCAATCTAAATAAACTATTTACTTTAAAAGTATGAAAAATTATTTGTAAATTAATAATTATTGGTAAGTATTAAATAAATAAAGCATGAAATGTGATTGATTGACCTCATCAATTTTCAAATATAAACATTCTCTATAAAATAATAAAATATTCATAATCTACTGATGATGTCAATAATATCTATGAAACTATAATCATCTATGTAATTAATTTTTTTTTTGATTTATCGATTAAATATAATTTTATCTTGATAATAGTCGTGAAATAAATATTTAAATATGTATAAAATTAATTTGTTGAAAGTTTTTAAATATATAAGAAAAAATTAATAAATACTTGATCAAATAATACAATACAATAAATAGAGAAATATGTTAGTTATTAGTTATATTATATTATTATGCTATATTAAATTACTAAATAAAAATCTGGAGTGTCCCCACTCAACTATCTCGCAAATTTGAATTCGATTAATTTACATATATTATATTTAAATTAAATATAATTAATTAAATTATAAATTAAGTATGATTGAATTGGATTAATTAATTAATTAAAAAATTTAAATTTACAGTATAGTACTGTTATTCAATTAAATTAATTAATTAATATATAAATAATAATAATAATAAAGCCCTTTATTCGGAAAAACAAAAAAAAACAAAACAATGCAGTAGTATGTAAAGCAAACATATTGTATCTGTTTTCCGAATTAATATATATTAAATTTAAATTTAAAACCTTTACACCTTCATTTTTAAATCAAAATTTAAAAAATTAATTTCGGTTCTTTCAATCAAGCTGAAATTTTATATATATCAGTTTTATACAATTTTTAATCATGTGAAAATCTATCAAACATATATTTTTATTTTTACGGTCAGTTTAGAGGAAACAAAATGAAAAAGTGGTAGGTAATGGTCCTCTTCCGAATGAGCTACATTTCTCAAAAGTTGATAGAAAACTACGAATTTTGAATAATGCCCGTATAAGAAATTTCATTATTCTAGCTCAAACCGTTTTTGCGTAATCTTGTCTACATACACACACACACACACACATACACACACTGGAGAGATATTAAAAAAAATATTTCATATGACCTATGTAATATTAAAGATATTATATTGCTATAATATGGTATATTATCAAAATTCCGATATTGGGATTAATTGATCAATTAATATGATCAATTAATTAATTAGTTAATGAAAAAAACAATAATTTTTCTTAATTTATAAATATTAATATTAATTAGTATTAGAATAATTAACTTATTAAAAAGAAAATAAGGTTGGGATTTAAAATTAATTTTTCCAACCAAGTTAGTTAATTAATATTTGTATATGTATATTAATTTCAAATATAAATTAGGGCTGATTAAATATCATTTACAATAATTAAAAATAATTCTCCTATTTGTTTTTTTTACCTTCTTTTATATATATAATATAAATAATAATAAAATAATAATAATAATAATAATAATAATATAATTTTAAAAATAATAATAATAACCTTAGTTTAACTTTAATTATAAATTTTCAATAATTTTATTTCATTTTCATTTTTTATATTTTAAACAAAATTTTTAAATGAATTATAAGGAAACAAATCTATTGATTAAAATATATTGAAATTAATGTTTGTTATTTAAATTTAAAAAAAATGATTAATGCAAATAATTTTATTTTTCTAAGGAATTTATATAATATTAGAAAAAGATAATTTATTTTTTCAATGTTGTCTAGTTGATAATTTCTCAGATTTCTTTAGAAAAAAGGATTATAAGTAATTTTTTTGTCAGCCTCTATGTATTGAAATGCTATACTTACTTTAATATCGGTGTTGGGAGGGTTGTGCAGTTCATCGAGTGTTGGCCGATATGCGGCTTGGAGTGACATGACATTTCGGTAATTATCCAATCTTGGCAAAGCCTCCCGTGTCAAATGTCGGAACGATTTAGCATATTTGGTATCATAAGGCGAGCGACCGTCATCGTAGTCCTCTTCTTCTGAATCTTGATCGTCATCGTCTTGAGTGGACAAATCTCCATTGATTTGAACCGTGTTGTTATCCTCCCGATTGTTTCGTAAAGGCACACCTTCTTCAACATCACCAACACGATTCACTTGGAATCTGGTTCTTCTCCCGAGGTTACCGAGTTCAATTCCCCAGGAATCTCGCCGATCAGTCGATTTGGTTTCTTCACTTTCGTTAGATACAGAATTCATTTTTTTTTTTTAAATTTCCGAATAAAAATGATCAACTGGCTGGAAAAAGTGAGAAGAAAAACTGATTTTTGTTTGAATGGATGGTCGCTGTTTAAGTAATGAAACTTACGTTATGTTCTGGTGAAGTGAGTGATGGAAAGAAACACGAAGGACGAGGAAATGAAGTGGAAAAAAAAGGCGGTGAATCCAAAAGCGAGAAGTTTGCCAGTGGATGAGGGTAAATTACTGAAAAGAGCACAGGTCAGTGACAAACAAAAGGACTGGACTGGTTGGTTAGGCTCCGAGCCGAAGAAGCGGCTCTCATTCTCCTGTGGCAGGGCGGGAGGTGGAAGCCGCGTGTCTTCTGGTGAGGGGCGCAAACACGACTACACGAATGGTGCGCTGGCGCTCGCCGGCAGAGAGAAAACCGACCTCTGCTGGCTTCGGCTGCGGTTAATGCGGCCCGCTGCCAGCTGCCGGCTCCCTCGCCCCTCGCGCCGGCGACCATCTGCGCCCGCAGACAATGCACCACAACCGCCTTTCTCTTACCCCAGCTCACCCCGCAACACCGACACGACCCTTCTTCCTTCATGGTTAGAACATCCTCATCCAGCATCACCAAAAAACATCGACACTCTGTCCAATCCCACCATTCAACTTGGATAAGCCACCTTTTACTTATTAACATTGCAATTAATAGGTAATTTTTTAAATGATATACGATTGCGAAAAGAATAATAATGATTTGGACTTTGAATTATATCTATTTCTAAACATTAATCTATACTCAATTGAATTTTAAACTTTTCCATTATAATTGATAAAATTCAGTAAAAACAAAAATAAATAAAAAATAAAAAAATAAAATAAAATAAAATAAAAATAATTTTAAAAAATCCTTCCTCTTTCATTTTAATTTATTTTAGTAAGAATATTTCATTTACATTTGATTCTATATAAGTATTTATGTATGTGACCTAGCGAGGCATGGGTCAATGACCAATTTCATTGGTTTCAAAACCAATACTTCCATACTTCCATGCCTTTAAGGTAAGCAATAGTTGCCTCTTGTCTTCTTTTTTTTCTTCTTTTAGGTTATACATAGACATTTTGCAAAATTCTCTATAAATAGAAAGGTCAGATCCCATTGTCATGTCAATGCAAAACCTTTGTATAATATCTACACTAACCAACCCACTCAACCATAATACGAGTCCACGAAAAATGAATACCGCCTAAGATCAACACAATGGATGAACACGGGACTTTAAAAATTCAAATTTGTTGTTTTTTTTTTCTCTAAAATGTTATCATAAATAAATTAAATAATACTAACAAAATTTGTAATGTTCAGAAATTATTAGAAAATGTGATAAAACTTCAATAGAGACATTTGCCAAGTTCTAATGAAAAAAAAAATTATATATATTTTATGAAATTTGATAGTTTATATATTTATAACTATCTTTAAATGTAATAAATAAAATGTACATATATTCCTTGTCTAGTCGTTCTCTTCTCAATTCCGACCTACACTTAATTTTAATTTCATTTCTCTAAGTAAGTGCTACTTGGTCATCCGACCGGTCTTATGCCCTTGAGTCCTCCAAAATACTTTCCCCTTTATTTCTTAGACATCCCATTTTAAACTTTCTCTATGAAAATACCCCCACATAATAAGGATAGTGGGATGTAATAAAATAATATAATATTTTTTGGTAATTATATAAACTGGTCATCCTGTCATGGATTTGGATAAAACTTTACCAGTGGGTTCCTTTTTTAATTCCAAATAAACTTTTCTTATACAATTTTTCCGGGTCGCTTTTAGTTTACGAGATAAAAAATTATTAAAGTATGCATATAAATCCATTGATATTCTATTTAGCTACCATGTTTTATTAATTGACCATCAAAAAGCTCCACTAATTTTCTGTTTTTATAAGTTCGGTTTAATTAATTTAATTTAATTTAATTAATTAAATAATTTTTCTATATTCAAACCGAACCGAAAAACACCGAAAATTAGAAATAAGTGAATAATTAGTGATTTAGTCAATAAAACATTACTTAATGACATATTTCGAGGTTCATAATAGGCTAATCTGGCAAACTTAAATCCTTTTTATCTCGTGAACTAGAAGCGACCCGCAAAAATTGCATAAGAAAAGTTTATTTGGAATTAAAAAAGGAACCCACTGGTAATGTTTTATCCAAATCCATGAAAGGATGACCAGTTTATATAATTACCTGTTTTTTTAATAAATTTAATCTTAATTTTTTAATATATTTTCATGTTATAATAAATGTTAGGTTTCTAAATGTTCCCTCCCTTCTGATTATTATAAATACAATTGAATTTGCAGAAACATATATATAAATATAACCCCTAAATGATTTATACTTTTGGATATAAATATATATTAATATATAAAATTATAATTAATTAATGGATTTAGATAATATAAATAATAAATTAGAATACCTTTAACTGAGAGACAATTAATATTTTATAGATATTTAAAAATAATCATATTTTAATTCAGGACAATCATATTTTTCATGAAGTTTAAAATAATTCGTTAACAATGAATTGATTCTTGTATGAAGATTTAAAAAAATATCAATTTAAAATTATCAAATGTTTGTTTT
This sequence comes from Labia minor, assembly GCA_963082975.1. NCBI lineage: Eukaryota > Metazoa > Arthropoda > Insecta > Dermaptera > Spongiphoridae > Labia > Labia minor. The sequence goes on along the minus strand of OY720348.1, from coordinate 57,742,207 downwards.
AACATTTTTTAACTTATTTATTTAAATGTGGTTCATTAAAAAAAAATTGTAAATATATATATATATAAAATTATATATTTTTATTTATTTTTGATATTTACTATATATATAAATTAAACTGGTTTTATTACTATATATAATTTCCAAGTAGAATATTTAAAAATAATATATACGAGAATCTTTTGTTAAGTTTGGTAAATTTCTAAGAGATGGCAAAATATTGCAATCTTTTGAAACAATCTACTTTTCCAACCAATAGAAAATTGAAAACTCATTGGACTAAATGAAAGATGATTTTAATATTTTAATTTTATTTACCATAAATATATATTTATAAAGATTATTGATTTTATTAAATAAATTAATCAACTTGACAACTTTTGATTCCTTGTTCTCAAGAAAAACTATAACTATAGTTTATATATATATATATAATTAAAAATTAATGCCTATTAAAATTGAATAAACAAGCCTGATTACCAGAATGTCAAATTTATTTTTTTTCTATTTTTAGCCACTTAGGAAAATCAGACTAAGTATAAATAAAACAATTAATAATGCTTAAATGTTATTATTTAAAAAATTTATATATAATTTTTGTGATATTCCTTTCCTCTTTTTGTGGGGTAGATAACGCAATTTTACAGTGTTAAATTATAATTATACAATTTGAAAATTATTTTAATATTTACAAAATAATTTTTATTCTAATCATTGGTTAAAAATGTCCCATTTTTAATTATAAAAAATTTATATTGATTAACGGTAAATTTTTAAATAAAAATATTTTAAATGATTTTTCAAACAAATTTAATTTAAAGGAGATAAATAAATCAGGTGTGTTAATTAAATGTATTTTTATTCTAAAAATTTTATATATAAAAAGTTTTATTTTTTTATTAACCATTAATTATTTTTTCTTATAATCGGCTCGAGGACGAACACTAAATTTAGAGACAACAATAAAGTTCTTATTAAAAGCATTTTCTTCAACACAAGTATATCAAAGAATACAATTTATTAAAATAAAACCACGTTTCTCTGTAATATTAGACGTAACCGCACAATCCTTCAGATGAGTTTGTTCGAATCTTTGAGCCGCATAAAAGAAGCAATTCCTGCATAGGAACCTACACTCTTGTTTCTGGAAAAAATTGTATCTTTACTTTCCGGATGAATTAGCTTAGTATAAAGTAAATGTTTTATATTTTTATTTGCATAATAAGGAAAAGCTATATTAACTCTAAACGGATTATTAATTCCATGACAGATCTCTAGTATTGAATTTTAAAATTTTTTTTATCTTTTTCAAAAATTGTCTTATATTTGGGAAATTACTTTTCTCCTCATTCTCATGAATAACAATCACCATAATAATGAATCGAACTGTTATTTCGATCCGTTACAATATGTAAAATAAAACATGACAATAACTATTTCAGATCGACTTTTGGAAGATGGGAAAATATCTTCCTTTAGTGGTGTTGGTAGAGGATCATCATCATAATCTGGATTTTTAGGAATAGTTTGATTTAGTTCCGTTAATTGCATTTGAACTAAATATGAACATAAATTAATTTTTATTGACATGTTTGATTTTTCTTTTCTCTAAATAATTTATAAGCCATTTTCCATAAATATGGGTAAATCAGTTAATGTACTAAACGTTGACATTTCCTTAAATTTTAAATATAATTTTTTATGAATGCCGCTGAATTCTTCAGAAAACCCTTAATATGCATTCTAATTAATTGAATTGAATACTGACTATTTGTCTATCAACTTCACTATAATCACTTCGAAATGCTAGATTATTACTTTTTCAATCTTACCTCCAACATCTTTTTTGTCTATAATAAAACACAGAAATGAGATTATTGAATCCAAAAATCACAAAATAATTATCCGAGTCAGTAACCATTATTAAATCACCAGAGATATTTTTAGTAATTTTGTCTTATAGTTCTCCAGTTCCTTTTTTTGCCTCAATTTGAATGTAATCTATTATCATATGAAGTGATCTTAATGCATGATTTATCAAGGTAAGCATCAGCTAACTCTATTGTCAACATTATTAATGGTTTATTTCCAATAAAAATTAAACACATGTGAACATAATTCCTTGGTCTCCAACCATAACGATCGTTTGATATATTTATACATAATATATTTGTGGCAAGAAATTTGTAATATTGGAAATATTACTTTATTCAATGTTTTAATTAAATAAATCTTGGGAATAAAATAATGAAAAATAATATGTCCCTATCCTGAGCTACACCCATCAAACTCCTATTTTCTCCCATTTCTCTTATATTCCTTTCTACATTGTCCACCAATCGCATCCTTGGTCTTCCAAGCGGTCGTTTCCCAATCGGTTTTCCCACCAATATATTTTTCGCCAATCTTTATTCTTCCCTTCTCGCCACGAGTCCTGCCTATCGCAATCTTCTAGATTTTATAACCCTAACAATGTCTGGACATGCAATTCCTCGTTATGCAGTCTCCGCCATTCCTCGGTGACCTCATCTTTCTTTGGCCCACAAATGCTGCGAAAAATCCTATTTTCAAATACTCTAAATCTATTATCTTCTTTCAGGGTCATAGACGTCGCCTCACTACCGTATAATACAACCTGTAAAATAATTATTTTTATAAATTATGATTCCCCTTGATAATAATTTTGAAGTGATAAACTCCTTTACTGCATGATAACAGGAGTTACCCGATTGCATAAATATATATATATATATATATATATATATATATAAATGTTAATTCTTATTTTTTAGATATTTTTCGTTTAATTCACTAGTTATATTATTTATGATGTAAATACTCCTAAAGAACTCTCTCCAATCACCGTTATTACCACGTCTGGATAAAGAGACATACATTTATTTCGAAAAAATTAATTCTAATTATTTGTATTGCTTTTTTTAAACTTAAACTAAAACTTCCACATCTGATTTCCATTGGTAGGTATGAGATTTTATTTAAAGAGGTTATACGAATAGACACTTGTTTTTTCAATATTTTCTTGAGAATTTCCTTAATTTATCTATCTATATTTATATTGACGGAATTAATCCAAATACCCTGAAGAAGTTGTGCTAGGTAAACAAAAATATTTGCATGCATACAAATTCTTGGCCACGTTTGCAAGATTATATATATATAAACAAAGAAATTGGGAAGATTAAATGGGAAAAAAACCGTTTTACTACTTATAAAAATTATAAAATAGAAAATAATCTTCTTGATTAAGCAGTACCGAAAATGAGTAATTAAGTATATGACTACTATTAGAATTAAATAATAAAATGAAAACTAAGAAAATGAATGAAATTAAAAATTTTAAAGCAGCAAAATAAGTTAAGATAAGATTTAACACAATAACTAACTTTTAACTATTTAATTTTTATATTTGTTTATTTATTTGAATTATATAATTATAATGATATAATAATCCAACTCAAGAATATAATAACATATATTCTAATTTCTAATTAGAATAAAATATTCGTTTATTGACATTTGTCATTTTGACAGAGATTGTGTTTGAAAATACAAGAAAAAATTCTCCAAGTCATAATATCCAGGATAACTTGTGTATTAAAGATATTTATTTATTATATATTTTATAAGTATATAAATCGAAGATTTGTGTATACAAAGCAAAATTTCGGTATTAAATATTTTTTTTTTCAATTTCTTTTTAGATAGATTTGATTCATATTGTATAATCAAGAAATCACCCTTTATGTATATAAATAGAGAAGATAAACAAAAATAAAAAAGATTTAATTTACTTACTGGAGAGTTGAAAATTAATAATCACTATAATCTTTATTCACCAATAAAAAAAATACAATTTTTTTTAATTTAATAAATAAAGATCGTGAATAAAAGTAATCTTAAATATTATGACTTAGAGAATTGTTTCTTGTAATTTCAAACACGTAATCTCTCTGTCAAGATGACAAATGTCATTAAAAGAATATTTTTTATATATTATTTTATATTATATTATTCATATTATATTAAAAATAAAAAAATTAAATATTAAAATTGAAATAAAAAATGAAAAAAATTGTATTCTTTGAAATAATTTTATTTTAAATTTTTGATATAAATATATTATTCGTATGGATTTCATTGATATATATAGTGAATAGTTTTTCAATTTAAAATCTTTTCAAAAAGAAACAAGGAACTTTTTTTCATTAAATGTTTCTTTTTAAAATAGAAAATAACACAAGCACTTTGATGTCATTATATCATATTAAAAGTAGATAACAGATGTATTGGTTACTTTATTCTTCAAGTATTTTAAAATTTATCCCAATATTAATTTAATGATAATCACAAATGCGTTGACTATTATTAGAGGAACTGAAAATTTAAAAATTAAATTAGTATATTAAAATATAAAGTATATTTAAAATAAATGAAATATTAGTTTAATCAACATGAATATTTGTGTGAAAAAGTAATATTTTAAAATCTTACTTGTAGTAACAGTTTTAATCGATCTAATCAATGATAACATTTGAGATTTTACTGAAGGCTGCTCTCCAAATCCTTGTATATTAAGATTTGCTGAAACTGTATCAAATTAATGAAACAATAGTTTAAATAAAATTTAAAAATATATATCAACCTTTTACTAAAAATCTTTTTTCATCCAATATGCATATTGCATTTAAAAATAGCAAGGATGCTTCTAAAAGATTCCACAAAGTAAATGCCATTTTGAAAGGAAGAAATTAACAAAAATGATTTTAATAAATTATTAACAACTTTTTGATAAAAATTTAATTAATGAAAATTTTTTATTTGACATGTTTTTAAAATGCTTATGTATAGTCAAATGAGAAACAATATTAGTATCTATTAAAAAGTTCATTTTATTTAAAATCGAATTTTAATAAATAATTATATTCTCTTGCAAATTATTCCTTGAAATTTGTAAAACGTTATAATTGAATTATAATTTATTTACATGGTGTTAAATCATAATGCATATTTACAAATTTTTTAATATATCTATATTATTTTTAATATTAACTAATAAATTTTTAATTATTAATAGTTGTTTAAATAATTTAATTTTTTCTTTTTATACTCAATTTAAAAGACTTAAATTTAATTTTTGATATTAATGATTCAAAATTATTTTAGAATTTAATAAATAATTTTATTAAAAAAAAAAAGAAATAAAAAGCTAGAATGGGAGAAGAAAGAATGGCGCAAAATATATTGATAGGGAGACCGATTGGGAAGCGACCGATTGGAGATCAAGGAAGCAGTGGATAGACAATGTAGGAAGGAACGCGAGAGAGATAGGAAAAGGGAGAAGTTGAATTGTTGTGGTTCAGCATAGGGACACTTGGAGAAATGTGGTTCCTGCGGCCAAGAACTTTCTAGTTCGGTATAGCCAAAGGGATAGATAGATAGATTACTATAACTATACATAAACCATATCTTATAAATTTGGATTCATATCTGTATTACTTTTATTTTAATAAAAAACCTAAAAACTATACCTATATAAATCACTGTAAAAACACACAGTCACAATATTACATAAAAATCAAAAAAATAAATATACAATTATAAAGTTATACGAAAAATTTTATATAAATTTAATTTCAATGTAAATGATCTAGTTAGAACTAAATACTAAATAGGATTTTAAAGAAGGTGATCATGAAAAAATGTGTTGATCGACAAATAAAATAAAAAAAAATTAATTAGCCATCATACAATTTAAATTCTCCACCTTTACGCACACAAAAGTTTCCAAGAATATGACAGCATTAAACCGTTTAGTCCTGCCACATAATGTTGCTTTTTAGAACTAAATTATGTGTGATCATAGCAATAATAAGTTAGGCAGCTGCTTAGTGCTTCTACATATCGTTTCTATCTTGAAACTGTTTAAAAGTATAAATTAAATATTAAAAAAATACATTTTATGCCACAACTTATTCATACACAATAGTTTATGTTTCTTTATTCTTTTTATAGTCAAATATGATACTTAACATTCAATGAGATATACAAACTAATGTCCAATAAGTTAGCAACGGTTAATACAATTTTTAACTTCTTACTATAAGATGACGCGTCGGCGAATTTTTAAAAAAAATACTTATTTAAATTTAAAATATATTATTTATATAATTTTATATAATAATTTTATTTATTATATGTTGTTAAAGATTTCCAACTTGTATAAAATGGTCAATTCATAATTCATTATTGCATAGTTAATTCTATAGAAAGTTTTAAGTAATATTTAATAAAAAATATCTAGAAAGATATTATTAAAGAAAATGTAATAAAATAATCTAGGAATGATTAAAATATTTTAAATTAAAAATTGTGTTCATTTACTTTAATGGAATTCTAGAATTCATTGCAAAATTAATTAAATTTTAAAAAATGCTAAATTATTGACCTGGATTTTACACAAATATTGTAAATAAGTTGTATAATTACTAGGATACACTTTATTAAGTATATAATTTTATATATATATATATATATATATATAATATAAATATACAATTTTTTTAATTTAATAAATAAAGATCGTAAATAAAAGTAATCTTAAATATTATGACTTAGAGAATTGTTTCTTGTAATTTCAAACACGTAATCTATCTGTCAAGATGACAAATGTCATTAAAAGAATATTTTTTATATATTATTTTATATTATATTATTCATATTATATTAAAAATAAAAATATTAAATATTAAAATTGAAATAAAAAATGAAAAAAATTGTATTCTTTGAAATAATTTTATTTTAAATTTTTGATATAAATATATTATTCGTATGGATTTCATTGATATATAGTGAATAGTTTTTCAATTTAAAATCTTTTCAAAAAGAAACAAGGAACTTTTTTTCATTAAATGTTTCTTTTTAAAATAGAAAATAACACAAGCACTTTGATGTCATTATATCATATTAAAAGTAGATGACAGATGTATTGGTTACTTTATTCTTCAAGTATTTTAAAATTTATCCCAATATTAATTTAATGATAATCACAAATGCGTTGACTATTATTAGAGGAACTGAAAATTTAAAAATTAAATTAGTATATTAAAATATAAAGTATATTTAAAATAAATGAAATATTAGTTTAATCAACATAAATATTTGAAAAAGTAATATTTTAAAATCTTACTTGTAGTAACAGTTTTAATCGATCTAATCAATGATAACATTTGAGATTTTACTGAAGGCTGCTCTCCAAATCCTTGTATATTAAGATTTGCTGAAACTGTATCAAATTAATGAAACAATAGTTTAAATAAAATTTAAAAATATATATCAACCTTTTACTAAAAATCTTTTTTCATCCAATATGCATATTGCATTTAAAAATAGCAAGGATGCTTCTAAAAGATTCCACAAAGTAAATGCCATTTTGAAAAGAAGAAATTAACAAAAATGATTTTAATAAATTATTTTATTAACAACTTTTTGATAAATATTTAATTAATGAAAATTCTTTATATTGACATGTTTTTAAAATGCATATGTATAGTCAAATGAGAAACAATATTAGTATCTATTATAAAGTTCATTTTATTTAAAATTGAATTTTAATAAATAATTATATTCTCTTGCAAATTATTCCTTAGAAATAATCATTGAAATTTGTAAAACGTTATAGTTTAATTATAATTTATTTACATGGTGTTAAATCATGACATATATTTACAAATTTTTAAATTTATTTTTAAAATACCTCTCTCCCTTTCTATGTTTTATTATTTTAATATATCTATATTATTTTTAATATTACCTAATAAATTTTTAATTATTAAGTTATTTAAATAATTTAAGTTTTTCTTTTTATACTCAATTTAAAAAGACTTAAATTTAATTTTTTATATTAATTATTCAAAATTATTTTTATTTATCCCTAATCACTAGAATATTTACCTAAATCCTAATCAATAATTATATTAATATTTTAACATAAATTTACAACTTCAATTCTTATTTTAAATTTAATTTGCTAATAAGCCTTTTTTTGTCTTTATTTTTTATTTATAATTTTCCATTTAAAAAATAAATAATTACTTAAATTTATAAATGTTCAATTTCTATATTTTTCTTATTTTAATTAACTTTTAATTTGTTTAACTATTTTGAAATAAATATATTTTTTGTATTTTGTTTTTGAAAATTGCTATTCCTAATTTGATTGATAGGACTAGATTCAATAGCTTTGTTAGTTTCACACAGAAGCAAACTAGAAATATAATTAGTTTTTTTTAAAATTTGTTATTTTTCTTTAATTATAAAGAATATATTATTATTATGAAAAAAAATGTGTGAACAAAGTCAAGTAATTTACAATGATGGAGATATTGTCTGGGTCAAACTTGGAGCAATGTTTTGGCCTGGGAAGGTTAAAGATGTTGACAAATTGCCAGAAGAAATTTTATCTGGTTTAAGGAAAAAACCTATTGCAGCTGTACAATTCTTTGACGAAGAAAAATAGTAAATTTAATAAATTTTTATTTTATTTAAGTTATAAATTTTAAAATGATAATTGTCTTTTTTCATTTTCAGCGAATATGTTAAAAACCTAGATCAAATTTTCATCTATAATTGTAGACGGAAAAATGAATTTATCAAAAAAGGACTTGGTATTTATTAATCTTATTTTTATTTAATTACCCAATTATTTATTATTTTAGTAATTTGTTTTACTTGTATGTTTATTCAATTAGTACAAGTCTTATTTTTAATATCAACTTCAATTTTACTAACTTATTAATTATTCATTAAAATTCACTCAATTATTTTATTTCATTATTTATTTTTTGAAATATATTTTATATATTTAAACTTTATTTTATCTTTTAAGAATTATTTTTATCCATATGTTTATTATTTTTCAGATAAATATACCAATGTCAAAAAAGATTCAGACTTTATGGATAAATTCCCTTCTGATGTCATTATGGCTGAAAAACTAACCGGCGGAGACATTAACATACTCTCTAATCCTATATTTGCTCCAACTGAAAAACCCAATTATAAAAATATTTTTGGAAATGATAAATCTTTGAATAGTAAAAAACCTGTTCGCAAAAGAGGTCGTAAACCAAATAATGAACGATCTACAGATATTTGGGATGATAAACGTGAACGTAAAAGTACATTTACTAGTCCTTCATCCACTTCAAATTCACCTAATACCAGATTAATTACTCATCCACGTTTTACATATTCTACTCCTGAAAACCAACATGAAGTCAGAATTCGTCAACAACCCTCAAGTAATTCTCCTAATGACAACAAAACTAAATTTAATTATAATTGCGAAAAATGCAATTTTAATACTAATAGACTTAATGTGTTTATTCTTCATAATAAATTTCATCAACAAGTTGATCCCAAATCTCCAAATGTAAAAACACCTAAATCTGGTAAAGGACGTCCTAAAGGATCAACATCTTCAGCAATTAGGAAGAATGTTACTCTTAAATCTCCTATTCCTTCTACCTCTCAATCCACAAAGTCATCCACTCCCCGAGTTTCATCAACAGGTGAAAACTCAAAGAAAAAATTAAAAATGAGTCATTCTGAAAAAATACAAACTCCGACGAAAAGAAAATCCTCTAAGGTTCAAGAAGAAACCAAAAAGATGAAAATAAATGAAGAAATCACAAAGAAACTTCTTGAAGATTGGGATGAAATTGAAGAAGATGAAGAAGAAACATCAATTATAAGTAAATCTATTGAAACCAATGATAGTACTCAAATTCAAGAAAAAGAACCAATTATAGAAACTGAAATTTCAAAAGAGAAAGTTCAAGAAGAGAAAGATTGTTTCGATTTTGATGAAAAAATTGATTCAGTTTTGAATACAGATCTTGAAGAGAGAGCTAAAAAATTTGCGGAGAACCGTAAAATTCCAAAAGTATCAGACACACCTTCTAGCGACGAAAATAAACAAATTAAAAAGGTATCGGATGAAGAAACTGCAATTAAAAAGGTATCAGACGAAGAAACCACAAAAAGCAAAGAAAATAAAAATATAAAGAATCCTGATGTCATGTCATCAATTAATATGGTGGATAATCAAGAATCAGAATCGAAAAACAATTCTGACAAAAATGAACTCTTGAAATTAGATGAAGCTTTTAAACATTTGATGGAAGAAACCTCTGTTCCGCTGGTCCCATCAATAGATATTTCTAAGAAAATCATAAATAATGATAATTCAGAAAATGAAATTGATTTGAAAGAAAATAATCATATCACAAACGAAAATAAAAATAGAATTAATTTAAATACTGATCTAAAAAATATTACCGAAAAAAATAAAAAAGAGTTAAAATCTAACGAAAAATCGACTAATATTGAAGACCAAGATTTGGATATAAACGCTCTACCATTTTTAATGGTTGAAGAATCAAATATAGATTTGCCTCCTAGCACATCAGGAGAAACTCATACTCTAATTATAAACAAAGGAACACCTTTAGTTGTTAAAAATGATGATAAAACTCCAGATGACACAAACCTTATTCCATCTCCACCAGCTAGTCCAATTTCTAATAAAAAAACATCTGGAAGAAAAATTTCAAGTGACATAATTTCTAATCAAGCTTCACCACCACCTAGTCCTAGTTTGAGCAGGCCAACAATTAGTAGAAAATCTCCAGATGACACTCTTCTTAATTCAACCTCACCACCTAGTCCTATTTTGAATAAAAAAACAATTAGAAGAATAGTTACCAATCTCAAAAATCAATCATTAACGTCTGAACCTACTAAACCCTCTACATCAAATCAATTCAGCCTTATATCTAAACGTTCTCAAATGGAGAATCAAATTGATGATAGTAAAAACAATACCAACACGATTGTAAAGACTAAGAATATCATATTGGGTTCTCCTCAAAAGAATGAAAGAAATATAGAACCTAGTTTATTAGATAATAAAAAAGTGGATTCGAATATTACAAAAAGTCAAGTTCTTCTTTCACCAAAATCGGCAACCAGCGAATTAAAAGCCACTACAGACTATTCAAAGAATCAAACACACCAGGCAAAACAGATAATTCGCCTCCAAAAAGATTCCCCAAATAAGAAGCAAATTCCTGGGCAAAATGCCAATACTTTAAATAAAATTGTATCAAAACAAACAAATCCTATTTGTGTAATTAAATATAATGCTCAACAAGAATCTTCAACTCCTCAACTTCAAAGACCCAGAATTTTAGGTTCAAAAAGTAGAATACTTCCTTCAAAAAGTAAAACATCTTTATCTAAACAAAGTAATACCGAATCTATATCACCAGATAAGAAAAAATCAGAAGGAACTTCCTCTTCCGTAAAAGAACCAATAACTTTAAATACTTCACAAAATTCTAATCAAACCACAAAAATTACATCAAATATTGAACCTGTTGTTCCTTCTCCACTACCCCAAGTTATTGCTCAAACTCAAGATCAAGCAGTCGATGGTACAACGACCTATGTTTTGTTAACAATTGATGGCTCTCTTTCGGATTATGATGGTTCATCTTTAGTAATTAATAATTCACAACCACATTCTAATATAGACACATCAACATCAAATGATAATCCATCACCTCAAACTTTATTTCTTGATACCTCTTCAGCAGACATTGAAAATCTTTTTTTAATAAATAATGACACAAATCCAAATGAAGAGTTAACAGACACTAATCCAAATATTCCTACAACAAAGGGCAGTCAAGATATTTTAGCTGCTGCTTTGGCAAATACAGATGTTTTCCAAACAGACACCTTAAATTCAGATATAAAAACACAAGTAATATTAAATGATCCTATTTTAAATTCAAACTCAACAATTGTGACTCCATCATCACAACAAAGTACTATGTTACCTTTACCACCAACAAATCCAGCTGGAGTTTCAGAAACATCTTTAACACTTAATCAACCGATCATGTCACCATTAGAAGTTCGGGCTTCTATGAGTAATTTACAGGTACCACCACCAGCGCCAACTGCCCTGGATTTGCCCATCACAATTACAGAGCCTGCATTTGCATCATTGCCTAGTTCAACTATTTCAACTGATTATCAAACAACATTACCTATTATTACAGATACTGAATCGAATCAACCAACTACTGAATTAGAGACAATCGAAACAGAAGTAATCGAACAATTTTCCCAAGAAGGAACATTTAATTATTCCGATCTTTCTGATCCTAATACACAGGATGAAATTAAACGGTAAATAATCTAATATAAAGTGTATAAAGGAATGCTAATAACAAAAACATAAAATAAAAATTTATTTTGTTAATTAGTTTAAAAAATGAATTTATATTATATTCAAAAAGTTATTTTGAATGATTAAAAAGAAATATAATAAACATTTGTATATCATTATTAAAACAACATTTCACTAATTCAATATAGAGGATATTTATTTCAATTATTGGGACATCAAAGTTCTAATTAAAATGATAAATTAAAAAAATGCCTTATTTTTTATATGTTAATGTAAAATATTGATGTTACTGATATTATAATTAAATAGTGTTTAGTGTTGAACCGAAAAATCAGGGTGTATTAAAATAGAACAAAAAAATAGTTTTTTTTTTATATATATCCTTGGATAATCTTGATTAAAAATATATATATATATGTATTAATATAAAGAGTTTTTATTTCTCACTTTGATCTCTTTAACAATTGTATTACTTTTTGTTATTTGATTTACAATTTATTTTTATATTTTGAACATTAATGTAAAATTATATTTTTAACATAAAACTTTTTAAAATATAATTAAAAAAAAAATATATAAATCGTATCTGTAACAAATCACAGTACACTCCTGATTATAATTTCTGTGTCACTTATAGATGTATAATTAGATAATAATATATATACAATTTATAAAACTCCAATAAAACATAATTATTTATAAAATCATTATATCAATTAAAGATATTTTGGCAATATTTATTTTCTACAAATAGTAGACAATTAGGATTAATTTCTTAATATGGGTTTGAAAGCTAATGGTATCCACATTAACATAACCCACATATTATGTGCAATTATTAATATTATAATTATATTTAGAACTTATGTTAAAAAGCCAAATTCACTTTTTGAAAATAAATTCATAAATAGTTATATATTTCAATCAAATATTGGATTGGGATGAATATAATAGATGTTTTATTTTGTGCAACTTGTGTTATATATATATTATATATATATAATTATAATTTATTTATAGGGTGGCTAGATGTCCCATTAAACTTAATATTTTCAAAAATTTATTTTATAATACATTTATAGCCAAATTCATAAACAATTTATTTATATATATAGATATAGATATATACTTTTTAAATATGTATATATAAAACTTGTTTAAATTGTTTAGGAATTTGGTTGATAATATTTAAACAAAATTTAAACTGTTTTTTTTTTAATTTCTTTTATGTATGTTATATTTATAAAGTAAATTATATTACTAATTCATTTGCTTAATATTATTTATTTTTTATCCTTTTCTTTTAACCAGATCTATCTAGTCACTCTATCAAATCCCAAAATTGTTTCTCTATTACATCCCCTTATAAATATATCCTCAAAAAATACTTGATGCAAAAGATTTAATTCTCAAAAGATGATTATTTATATTTATATCATGGGTGGACTAATCAGAATACCAAAAAAATTATAGTTAAAAATTAACAAGAAAATTTGAAAATATAAATGATTTATTTTTGTTTTTTTATTTATGTAATTTATAAATTGAGACCTTTGTTAGTTATCAGAAATATATAAAAAAAAATTTAATTCTATAAAATTATTGTTTTATAATATATCGAATACATATAAATAAATAAATAAATAAATATATATATATAGTCTTCTTATACTAACTTATATAATTCTTTTATTGTATTCATACTTGATCTAGAAAGATATTTTTACTTAGAAAATAATAAGTATCTATTAATATAAATAAATTTTTAAAATTCACTAAAAAGTTTTTATTCTTATATAAACAATTTGTAAAATCAACAAATTTGAAATTAAAGACATTTTCTAAACATTTTCTCTTTCTGTGAATTAAATGTAATAACTATCACAATATATATATATAAATCCTCATATTTTCACAAATTTATTGTTAATTAATTATTATTCCCATTAATTATAAATATACTATTACTACAAATTATATTTAATAATAAATATATATAACGAATGTATTAATAAAAATGATATTGAATATGATAAATGAAAACATTTAGAATATAGAAAAAGTGATATTCAATTATTCACAACAAAAAGTCAACCAATCTTAAATTTAAAATTACATTTTAGTTATATATATATATATATATATAATATAATTTATATTTTTAGAACGATTAATATATTCAATATACTTGAAATAAATGTTTCTTATTGAGAAAATAATTAATCCATTCATGATCTGTCATTTTACCTGGAACAAAAAAAAAATATATATATATATATAAAAATATATTTTATATTTGAAAAACATTTACTAAAATGTTTAAAGAGTGAAATTATTTTTTCTAATATTTTGTAATTTGTAGTTGCACGTCCTAATGAAATTACAAGAAATTTTATACTAGGGCAGAAGAACATTAGATAGATTATTATATATAATAAAATATCTGATAAATTAAAATCTGGTAGTTTGAATAATTAAATATTCTATTGTAAGGGATTTAATAATTAATTAATGATGTTAATGTTAATGATTTTCCATTTCTTTTAGTTTAAAAGGCATGTTCACATGTTACAGGATGGTAAAGGAGTATTTATATTGTATCTCTCATCAACCGATTTTTAATTACGTGTGCTTATATATATATAAGCATATATTAGAAGATTGTAAATATATTTAGTCTTACCTATTATATATATATATACATCAAAACTGAATGTAAAAAATTTTAAAATTAGTATAATTAATGTGGTCGTAACTCATTAATGTCATGCGTTTAAAATTTTATATTAACCAGGCAGTGATTACATTGTGTCTCACAGATCCTTTGACTTGTTTTGTAAAAAAAAATTCGGCTTTTTTAAGATCTGTATTTGTCCTCCTTAAAATTGTTTTGTTAAGAAAACATTACCATGATTAATTCTTCTTATCAGCCCTAGATGAGTGTCTCTATTGTTCCTAAGTTATCCTAAGCGTTTTCCCACTTACTGTAAAATTGCACCAGATCTTTCCAAGTGTTAGTTGGCATCTTACAATATATCTAAATATCTAATCTTATATACGAGGTCTGTTCAAAAGAAATGGTGAATTTTGAATTTTCGTGGGCTGTGTACATAGAAAGCCAAGATGCTGATGACGATGAGGTTTCGTTCACTTTTTTCTTCGATTAAAATGGCGTAGTGCATCATAAGTTCTTGCCAACGGGTAGTACTGTTAATAAGGAATACTACAAGGAAGTTATGCTACGTTTGCCTGAAGCAATACGGCTCAAACGATCGGAATTGTGGAAAAACAAATCATGGATATTGCATCACGATAATGCACCAGCTCACATATCATTGCTTGTTCGTGATTTTTTGGCCAAAAACAACACCGTAATCATGCCTCAACCACCGTATTCACCAGATTTGGCTCCCTGCAACTTTTTCCTATTCCCAACGTTTGGAAGAAACGCTGGCATAACTGCATTATATCTGAGGGGAATTACTTTGAAGGGGACAAAATGGATATTGACGAATAAATAAATACTTTTCGAAATAATTCAAAATTCACCTTTTCTTTTGACCATACCTCGTATATATATATATACGTACATATATGTTAGATGGAGATCGTTTAGGATAGGGATGGTTGTAGAAATATAGTTGCTGTGGTCGATCACACGTCGATTTGAATTCCCTCAATTCAATCGGGTCCAATTGGTATTAATGGCGAGATTAATGCGTGAACGGTTGACTATAGTTTGGTAACTGATGCCAATCAATCACGAGACGAAACAAACCGAGACCCATTAAACTTAATCAGATAGGAAATTAGGGAACGATTGACAATTTATATATAGCTATATACTCGTATATCTATACAATTGTGGAAAGTCAAAAAGAATGAAACAACATTGAAATTGGCATCTTGAAATTTTGAAAAATGAAACATTGAAATGGATGATTGAATTGGTTTTTTATAGGATTAGAATAATGTATGAATTTCAAAAAGTTAAATTTAATGAAGGGTAGTGGATAGGTTCATTTATTAGTTAATATTAAATTTTGCATTGGAAAAAATACAACTTCAGATTCTTTTCAAATTTTCGTCTTTCTTTAGCTAATTAAGGGATGGAGATCATAAATATTATTATAGTCCTTTAATGAAAACACTCTTAAAGATCCATTGAATTTTCTATCCTCGATTTTCCATAAAGAATTTCTTTCATTTTCTTTCTCCATTGTTTTGTTAATTCTTCTTTTCTATATTAAAAGAAGAGATTACAAATAATCTTGATTTCTAATTTTTATGCATAGAATTGAACTTAAATGATTTTCATTCTTTATATCCTACGAGCAATTCAACAGCGACAAATAATAATAAATAATTTTGAAATTATGAATTTAGTTGCTGCTGTCCTAGAAAGATTAACGCCTTATGTATATGTATAATAAAGAAATTAATTATTATCTATATATTTAACATGATAAGATTTATACCTGTTCATGCAATATTCTAAATTTTTTTAATTAGATTTAGTTGAACTGTAATAATCATTGTACTATTGTACTTATAGAAAAAATATATTTAAATGTTTTTATATCAATTTTCATAGAAATAATCAATCAAATGTAAATGAATTAGAAAAGTTAAAAGATTTGTTAGCTACGAGTAGAAATTTAAAAAAAAAATGAGTTCAAGTTTAATTAATACAGTGATCGTTCTATATAAGCAACCTCTATACAAGCAACTTTTTTTAGTTCAACTGTTCTGTATAATCAACTTATAAAGCTAAATATATTTGAGATGACAGCCGTTCACAACAACATAATCTCAAATTGTAAAAAATTCTGTTATTTGTGTTTTGTGCTGTCAGTATTGAAGTTAATTTCTGTTAATTAGAATAGTTACTAGAATTTCTGTTAATTATTTAATATTTTTTTGCTTTAAATCTATTTTTTCCCTATAAGCAACTTTTCCCAATAAGAAACTTTATTTATTGAAATTGGTTCAAATGATTTGCTTATATAGAGCGTTTACTGTACTTTAATATATATATATATAATATATTTAATACACCTATTAATAAATATACATATATGTACACTGTGTACTGTATAGATCAAGATCCGCGAACATTTTTACAAATTTTATTTTTAATAGAAATTTCCAAAAAATTAGTTTTTATGATTGAGAGTTGTTTCGTGGATTTACTAGTAATGGAAGGTTTCTTTAGTGTATTATGACCTTTGGAATATCTGATTAGACAAATTGGGTAGGAATTGACCGAAATCTTATTGTTAGACAAAATATTCAAGTATTATAGACTCCTTTGAAATCTACTAGAAGACTGCAAATTCAATTAAAAATAGGAAAAGAAGTTAATATTTAATTAAATTAATGTTTTTAATGATTCATTTATAATATGAAAAGGTAGTAAATATATTCATTGTTGGTCTGCAGATACAAAAGTCACGTATGCTATTCCAAATCCCCCTCACCGCTCAGTAATGATCTAAAATAATTCTCTCATTTCTGATTGAAATAGATTATATTGGAAAATGAAATTCATTTGGATAATTCATTTAATCAATGTCTATTGATTAGATTAATAAATTAAATTTTGAGTTTTAAAGTATGCAGATTGAACAGGAAGGGCGTAACCCTTCAATTTTATTAATATTCATACAATCATTTTAGCGAAAAATCTATCATTTTTATATATACAAATATAAATAATTATTATTAAAATTCTTTTTTATATTATTTACTATCAAAACTTATCAAATGCAATTTTTTATCATGTTTCGATAAACTGTTTTAAACCAATTATTTTGATTTGTCTTTTTGAAGGGGATCCATTTAAATAGTTCTCTCTTTGTTATTTATTATATATATATATATATTGTAGGCAAATATCAAGTTTAGAAAAATACCATTTGCCTAGACAAACGCCATTTGTCTGGCCAAAGAGCTTTAACTATTATTTCATTTAAACTTGACTAGGAAAATAGCATTTGCCTAAACAAAATTGATTTGGCTAAATCTTTGTTGGGCGAATAGCTTTAACTATTATTTCATATCAATTTGACTAGGAAAATAGCATTATTGATTTAACAGTAATTTCTAGAAGATCATATTTGGATGAATAGTATTTATTGATTGAAGACATATCTCTTGTATCATTTTTGTTTGACACTGTTCTAAAAACGTTATAATTTCTTCTAATTTGTCAGAATTCCATGGTTATTTTATAGTTGTGGATTTATATTTTTCATTTAAATCAAAATAAAATTCATCCTTGTCAATCATAGGCTAAAAAAATTATTTAGAAATTAGCAACTGTTCACAACATAACCTTAAAATCTGATATTTAAACAATATAAAATTCTATAATTAAAATACGGAAACATCAATTAAATAATAAAATATTTACTTACTTATAAAAACGACTTACTGCTTATACTATAAAATTTTTATAATTTATTTCCTTTATTTATATCAAACGGATTTTTATTTTGACATTTACATTAATTTAGAACTCAAAACTGCAGTGAAGTTATGGCAAACTCAAGTTAGATAAATATATAATAAAAAAACAAAATGTTTATGGAATAATTACTTAATTGGATGCAGTGGCGTACCTAGGGGGGTGCGGTCCGCACCGGGCGGCACTAATCTTGGGGCGGCATTTTTTATATTTAGTTATAGTTGTAAAAAGCAACTTATTCATTTTATATTTATTTTTTTTCTTTCTTGAATAATAAATGATTATTATGATTATTATAAGTTTACTATTTGATTTATATAAATTATGATCAACTATATGATTTCGAATATTATTCCTTGGTGTATATAAATGCATTTTAGTGTAAATTTTGAATTCTAATTCCAAGATCAGGGTAATAATTTTATTTTATTGTATTCATTAAAATTCGTTGAATTCGTAAACGTATCTTTACGATTTTGTTCAGCAATTTTTCCTAACTCAAATTTTTTGATATCAGTTTATAAATGTCATTTCTTTTGAAAAGTTTATATGATTACTTTGATGTGATATACCAATATTTTTTTAAATCATCGATTTTTCTAGTATGAAAGCTAGAAGAGTAAATATTATATAAATATGTTTACGAGTGCATACAAATATGTGTAAAAAAATTTACTCTCTGTGTATTAATTAATATTGATTAAATAACTTAATACTTTATTTATGTGCATTAATTTATAAATACCACTATTTGATTGACTTATAATAAAAAGGGCGGCAAACTGGAGATCGCCCCGGGCGGCAAAAGTTCTAGGTACGCCACTGATTGGATGGATACTGTAATTGTTAAAGCTATTTGCCCAACAAAGATTTAGCCAAATGGCTTTTGCCTAGGCAAATGCTATTTCCCTTAAATTGCCATTTGCCCACATTTACATATATATAAATAATTAATATATTTTTTTTTATAATATTATATCAGAAAATATACAATCTGCCTATTTTATATAGGCAATAAGTAATTTTTATGAAATATGTAATACAAACAATACATCCATACCATTGACAAAACATTATCATGCCAAGCAACATATTTGCACTTAACATATTAGTAAATAATTAATAGTGTATATAAAATAATATATTTTTCTAAAATTATTAAAAGAAGGTTCCCAGTAAAAACATTTTAATAAAACTAATTTTAAAATTAACAACTTTTAATTACAAAGAAATTTTCTATAATAAATAAATTTCTAAATAACTTTATGAATATAATTCAATAATACGTTATTTATTTTCATATCGTTTATCTTATAGGATTTTTTCTTGGGTTTAATTAAGAAAGTGAGATGTTGATATGGGGATGAAATTGCATTTCGACTGACTTTTATTGTTCAATTTTCCTAACTGATCAAGGGTGTTTTCATCTTACAAAAAAAAAAAAAAAAAGATAAAAATGAGCTCTGCCTCTCTTTTTCAAATGCTAATGAACATAAAATAGGACCTTTCAAAAACAAATGTTGAACTAAAATTTGTTAATTGGACATAGTTTTGATGTTGAGATATTGAAAATTTAGCGGTTTTACAATAAGAAAAGAACATGCATTCATATTTAAGCATCATTCAACCTTATTATTATCACTTAAACACATTCTTTACTCTACTCCCTAATTTAGACGGGTGTTTTTGGCCACAAAATGAATTTCCTGTTTTATTCAAGCATATTAATGAACACTCTTCATTATGAAATCTTCTCCATTCCTCAATAATATTATCAATTGTCTGTCCTTACACACACACACACGCACATTTCATTTTTTTAAAATCTTAAATAATTTTCATCCTTTAAAGTTATCATTCATGTCTCACATCCATATATATACAACTGATACAATACAAGTCTTTATGGATTTTAATTTAATACTTTTAATTATAAATAATAATAATGTGTCTAATTTTTATACTAATAGTAAAGTAATATACATTACTTAAGATTGATTTTTAACAAATAACTATAAAAATATTGAGATTGGTATTTATAAGTATTTATTTATATGTATGTTTATAATAAATAATTATGGTATAAGTATAGATATTATAGCATGTATACACCGCGATACACCTATAAAAAGAAATTTTCTTTATTGTAATGCCAGAACGAGAGAGAGAGAGAGAGAGAGAGGGCTGGGATAGTTATTGAAGGGATGTAGGGATCTACTAGACTGAAGGGATGACGAGAGGATAGGATGAGGCTTGGGTCCTGATTAAGGATAGAATGGGTAGAGAATATAGAAGAAAGCTTATTGGTTTAAAAATTGAATGAGAACTATTTTGATGAAGTCATATTTTGTGTAGATCTTTTTTTCAAAAAATTTTGAAAATATTTTTTATATAAACAATCAAAAAGTTTATTATTATTTGATAATTCTAATCCCAATTTTCTTCATAAATATTAATAGATTTTATTATTTCCCTTGAATTTTTCAAAGTATAAATGAAATAATATATTTATTTTGGGAATGGCTTTACAAAATAAACCTGAAGATGTCGAAAGCGTGGAACTGTAACGATTTTCAGCGTAACGTTTAATCTGTTCGAAAACATCTTCAATTTCATGCTTTACCCAATAAATATTGAATAAATAATCTAAATTCGGAGATGATTTTTCTTTTGACAATAATTACATATAATTTCTTCATCCACTTTTACTTAATAATACAGTTAATGTATCGATTAAATACTTAATAAAAAAATCCTTAAATTATTATAGTACTTATAAATTTGTATACTATAACTATATAGGATAATATTATGTAATATATTTGTATCTGTGTTTCTACGGAACTTGAAATTTGTTGACATCAGAAACCATATTCCCCCAATTGTTCCTATTCTGAACTACTCCTAACCACGTGAAAAAAGGCTGTTGATTAATAGGGAAGCAAATTACGCGGGGGGGGGGGGGTGACAATGGACGCGGTGTGAGGAAATTGAGAGAAGGTAGGAATTGGATGGAGGTCATTCAAGATTGGGGCGGTTGGATAATATGGTTGGACAGCCAAGCACTTTCTTGTAGATTAGTACCACAAATGGATAAATTTCCTATGAATAATAAAAAGCGGGTAGCGGGTAGGCACTTCTCACGATCCTGGTGAGGATAGGCCTACTTCAGGGATGCAACCCTGCCCACGTGAGCCATGATTGTTCCTTAACTCCACTCATTGAGGGAAATCATGTTCGGACCCATATTCCTAACTATTACTCCTTACCTCAGTTACTATATCCCTACGCCTTCATCAACCCGAGATTGCCAGCGTGATACGACAGTGGTTAAACCTTTCGTAATGATATTAAACATTAACATTGTCAAGGAAGACAATAAGCAAAATCCAAGTCACACAAAGAGCTATGGAGAGAGCAATGATAAAAGACAGGGTCTACAAGATGACCATTAAGAAATGGAGTTGAGTAATTGACGCCATTGAGAAATTCTTAATCCTCAAGTGGAACTGGTCGGGACATCTAACCAAAAGAAATTAGAATAGATGGACGAGGAAAATGATGCAAAGGAGACCACGAAGTGATGCATTTCATAATAGATGAAGACCGCTCACTCGTTGGTCAGACTACCTCAGAAAAATCCAGTGTGAAATTGGATAGCTGGAGCACAGAACAGAGAGGGTTCGAAATTATTGCGGGAGACATGAAATGAAAGCTGTTTAATGATGATAATGATATAATAAAAGATTAAAATATGTATTACGTATATGAAGCAGGATAAGAATTTTTTCTCACCTGTGAATTTGCCCGAAGTACGCCCTTGTTAATACTGGTTGTATAGATTCATGACTCGTAAAGACCTGATTGATGTCTTTGATTAAATATATTTTATTTTATTTTATTATATATATATATATATATATTATCTGGCATATTGTTATCTTTACAATGTGAGTAAAGATTGGGTAAAGGATCAAGAGATTAGAGATCGGAGCCTAATCCTTAGAAAATATTTTTTCCCCAAATTTAATAAAATATAATACTATAAACCAGAGGTTGCCAAAGTGGTGGTCCGCGGGAAAATTTAGCTGGTCCGCAGAAAAATGAGGAATATACTTACTCATCATGTTAAGTTATGTTTTAAGATGCATTAAAACATGATTCAATTCATAACTATACGTGATAAGTTATAAAAACTCAATGTTTATGTATTCTTTGATCACAATTTTTATTTATAAATATATTTAACACTTAAAAAATCCTATTAGTGGTCCGCGGGATTTAAATTATGAATTAACTGGTCCGTGAGGTCAAAAAGTTTGGCGACCGCTGCTATAAACTATATATGGTAGATATTGTATATTTTAATATATACAATTAAATCTTTATTGATGTACGTATTCTTAGTTTTTATTTCAACTGATTTTAAAAATTAAAGAAATTGATAATTTCCATTCACCATTTTTGAGGTTTTTAAATTAACTATTAATTCTAAATAAATTCTATTAATTTTAAATAAATAAAATATATAGAAATAAAATGTGAAATATTATAATCTATGAAATGAAAAATAATATTTACAAATTTATTTAAGTAAATATTTTTAAAAATCATTAAACTTTACTTTTAATCTTTCAATAACTAATTTTCTAAAAAAAAAGAAAAATAAGATCATCTATATTATTCAAATATGTTAATATTTTTCTTATATATTATTAAGTAATTTAATTCTTTCTAAGACCATCTTTTTTAATATATATGTCGTAGGCAAATTGCAATTTTAAGAAAATAAAATTTGTCTGGCCAAAGAGTTTTAGCTATTATTTCATTTAAACTTGACTAGGAAAATAGCATTTTCCTAAACAAAATTGATTTGGCTAAATCTTTGTTGGGCAAATAGCTTTAACTATTATTTCATATCAATTTGACTAGGAAAATAGCATTTTTGATTTAACAGTAATTTCTAGAAGATCATATTTGGATGAATAGTATTTATCGACTGAAGACATATCTCTTGTATCATTTTTGTTTGACACTGTTTTAAAAATTTCTTCTATTTTGAGAGAATTCCATGGTTATTTTATAGTTGTGGATTTATATTTTTCATTTATAAATGAAAATAAAATTCATCCTTGCCAATCATAGTGAACTGGAAGCTAAAAAAATTATTTAGAAATTAGCAACTGTTCACAACATAACCTTAAAATCTGATATTTAAGCAATATAAAATTCTATATAATTAAAATACGGAAACATCAATTAAATAATAAAATATTTACTTACTTGTAAAATCGCCTTACTGCTTATACTATAAAATTTTTATAATTTATTTCCTTTATTTAAATCAAACGAATTTTTATTTTGACATTTACATTAATTTAGAACTCAAAACTGCAGTAAAGTAATGGCAAACTCAAGTTAGATAAATATACAATACAGAACAAAAAGTTTTTTGAATAATTTCGTAATTGTTAAAGCTATTTGCCCAACAAAGATTTAGCCAAATGACTTTTGCCTAAGCTAATGCTATTTTCCTAGTCAAATTGAAATGGAATGATAGTTTATGGTATTTGGCCAGGCAAATACTATTTCCCTTAAATTGCCATTTGCCCACGACATTTACATATATATATATATATATATATATATATATAATATTATAAATAATATATATATATATAAATAATAATAATATTTAATATATATTATCTTAATTGGATACTTTCATTGTTAAAGCAATTTGCCCAACAAATATCTAGGCAAATGCTATTTTCCTAGTCAAATTGAAGTGAAATAATAGTTTTAAGTTTTTGGCCAGGTAAATGCTATTTTCCTAAAATTGCTATTTGCCTTAAGACATATATATATATATATAAAATTTACTAATA
Organism: Labia minor; assembly: GCA_963082975.1. Classification (NCBI taxonomy): domain Eukaryota; kingdom Metazoa; phylum Arthropoda; class Insecta; order Dermaptera; family Spongiphoridae; genus Labia; species Labia minor. Next base: position 57,717,570 of record OY720348.1, on the reverse strand, counting down.
TATGTTACTTGATCCTCTTGCTTAATCTTGAAATTCAATTTATTAATAAAAATTAAAACTTAAAAATTATAAACCAGAAATCTTTCTAGAAATATTTTTATATAAAAAGAGGGATTAGAGGAAGGGATTATTTTTTATTGATCTAGTTACATAATGTTTAAGTAACCAAATAAATATCATTAATTATTAGTATAAATTATACTTATTATTTTGAATAAGGTTTAACAAGAAATTAAATAATATAAATTTAAAATTAAGATCTTAACAAGACGAATAATAGAGTTTTTATAAATACATTGTAGTACCACTACATATATATTTTATATATATACATACATATATATATATCGCTTTAATTTTAAAAACTTGTACTTATAAACTTGTCATATATTTTCCAATATTGCACATTGGTCATTTAGAAGATAATTATTGGATAGGTGGAAGGAATGGCCTGTTTGGCTGGGCCCCAGGCGATTTCGACCACCCTCCAAAAAAGGGTTTTGATACTTAATAATAACAGAGAGCCCTTTTTCATTTCATTGATATTGATTTCATTTTTTTTTGTTGGAGTATATATTTTTTTTTTTTATTTTTTTTAAATTTTTTTTATTTTTTTTTTTATTATTTTTTTTTTTTGAGAAAGGCATTAGCCACAATCATCTAGATCAAAAAAATTATCCTATTCTGCATCTATCAGTGTTTTTTTTCATTTATTTTATGTTATTTTAATTTATTTTATTATTATTATTATTATATTTATTTGTTTTTATTTTTGTTCATTTTGGATTATGAAAGCCCAGATTATCAAATTAGATTTGCATATTATAGATCCACTGATGGATGCCAAGGAAGAACAATCCTTTGCTTCTATTCTGGCAATCGATTTTCATTACTAGCGATCATTCAGGAGTTTTAATTTTTTTTTTTTATTTATTTGTATATTTATATTTTTTTTTGCTCTATCACACATTTCTCTCAATCAATACCCTACTTATTCATACAATTATCACATCTGTGTTAAATTGAAAGACATATGTAACATTCTTACAAGTTAATTTTTTTTAATTGTTATGTTTTATAAAGCGTAGATTCGAGTTTGAAATTCAGCAACAATATATAGATGTATAAAATGTATGGAAAATAAATGGAGAAATAGTTAAAAAAAAAGGAAACAAAAGAAAAAACAAATTTAGAAAAATTAGGATAATTATAATAAAGATTGTAATTTATATATTTTTGATTACATAATTACTGAGTGAATAAAATTAAATATTTTAATATTCAATCAGGAAACATTAGACAAAATTCTTTCTTTAAATTTTTTTTTTCAATTTCATGAAAATTAACCAAATGTTTATTATGAGCGATTGTTTCTTTGATTTAATCAAAAAAGGTGGTTGTTCAGTTTAACGTATGTATGATAGATTTGGTGAAACTTTGCCAGTGGATTCCTTTTTTAATTCCAAAAAAACTTTCCTTATGCAATATTTCTCGGTCTATATTAGTTTACCAGATAAAAATTATTAAAATTTACCAGATAAACAAGTTTTGAGGGAGCAGTCATTTAATAATGTTTTATTAACTAATTCATTAATTATTCACTTATTCACTAATTTTCGGTTTTTTCGGTTCGGTTTGGATACAGAAAAATTATTTAATTAATTAATCTTTTAATTTTCATATATTCAAATTGAACTTAAAAAAACCCCGAAAATTAGTCAAGTCCTCTGCTACCAAATAACAAAACATGGTAATTAAATTGAATGTTAATGGATTTATATGCAAATATTAGTAATTTTTATCTCGCCAAGTAGAAGCGGACTACAAATATTGCATAAGGAAAGTTTATTTGGAATTAAAAAAGAAATCCACTGGTAAAGTTTTATCCAAATCAATTATACATATGCTAAAGTGAATAATTACCCAAAAAAATAATAATACGAAAAAGCATTGGAATCATTTATTAATTAAATTAGTTGAACTTCGCATTATTTAAAAAAAAAAAAACAATATTTAATTTTACCTTTTAAGACCTAAGAATAAATATTCGAAAAGCTCCGAAAAAATTCCACCATCACTCCCTTCCCACTTCCACATTTATAACATTGAAAATAGACACTAAATTCAAAACATTGGATTAATTTTCAAGTTACTAAATAAAAAGGCTCTCCAAATTTAATTAAGATTAATTAAATAGTAAGAAAATAGGAGATAGAGAAATGTATGAAGAATATATTTGAAATAATTTCGTTTAGTGACATTTATAAATTACAATGCAATATTATTATACAAATTTTAATATCCAAAAATCTTATAAGCTACAAAAATATTATGGTGTTTTTGTTTTATGTAAAAAAATGAAAGAAAACATTTTTTTTTTTATTTTTGAATGAGAAAGATGAAATTTATAAAACAACATTATTTTATAGTTAGATATAAAATAAACTAACAAAAAACAAAAAATATTTACAAATTATATTATATATAGGTAATTATATAATTAGACAAAAACACATTTAAAAGATTTATGGAAAATACTTAAATTAATTTCTTATTTTTTTTTAGTAAGTCATTGAATACATACTAAAAATAAAGATGTTTTTTAAATTGATTTTAATAAATATATTTTATTTATATATCAACGTTCAATTTCAAGTTTACCAAATGGTATGAATTTAAAATCAGATTGGTTATCGGTGGTGTTCGATGCGAGCTTATCTTTAAGGTAATGCGATGACCACTGAAATCTGAATGGATTTTGATTTGAATAAATTCGATTTATAACGCTCGATATATATTGATAGTTAGCTTATTTTAAAAAGGATTACAAATTAAACATTAACAAAAGGAATGACATTTTAAAAAGAAACAACAAAAAAAATAAAATAAAATAAATAAATAAAATTAAAAACAAAATTTAAAATTACTTTAGTACGAGTGACCAAAGGGATTCATATTGAAAAACAAATACAATTTATCAGAAATTCAAACTTATTTTAAATATTTGAAGCATAATTTAATATAAAATAATTATTAAATATGAATTGAGATTTATCTTTCAAAAATGTCAATATCATTAGACTATTATTAAAAGAGTATAGCAAAATCCAGAAGAAGTTGAAAACTTCACAAATAATTTTTTTTATCCCATTGAATTGATAAAAATATATTGTAGAAAAAGAGGAAATTTTTTTTTAACAATTTTAAGAGAAAAATGTGCTAATATTTATAACATATATATATATATATATATATATATTGGTACAATATATCGTCAATGTAGCGACAACAGTCTCATTTTTTGCTGAAATTCAGATAACAATTGTTTCTTAATTAAAATAACGAGGATAATCCTTCCGGAGCTCTGTTTATCGCTTCAAATGCTTCAAATAATTAGTTTTGTTTACCAGCAATGTTAATAACATTGTTATTGTTCTACTGTACAGTTGATAATACTTGAGATAGCCGATGATTCTGCTACAATGACGATATAAATATATATATATATATATATATATTTGTTCTTTTAGGTTTCCGTGAAAGTTATTATGAAAAATTATTTCTGGGTTATTTTCACGTTTAATTGTGAGATTAGATTCTCGACTGTTTAGAGCTGTCGTCATAAGCAGACATAGTGTTAGTGTCAAGGATTCTTCGGAACTTCGTAAGTTCTAAATCTTCCATTCAACCCAAATTCCCAACATCCACTAATATTCACACAGATTACATTCCAGAGAATCCCCAAAACATTCCTCCTAAATAACTTCTCATGAAAATGACGCCAAAATGGGCACCGAAACATCGAGACTCAAATCTCACAATTAAACGTGAAAATAACACTGAAATCATTTTTCATAATATATATATATATATATATATATATATAAGCCATTGACGATAGAAAAATTAATTAAATCAGTTAATGATACATTTTACATAGTCGATTATGACGAAAAATTGAAAAAATAATAATTTTAGTTATTAAATCATATTTGTTTTTAATATTCTAACCTATTAAACATTTCTGATTAATTATATATATATAAATATATATATATTTATCATAACTTTAATGGGATAAAATTTAAATATATATATATTTATGTAATATGATGGAACATATTTCATTAGTATTTTAATTAAAAAAAAACAATTGTATAAAAAAAGTAACCAATAAAGCTTTCAAATGAATGATACAGCCATTCTTTCGTTTGATTAATGAAAAACAATAATTACTAAACATTGAATGGTATTATTTTAGAGAAAAATTTGTTTTCTTAGAATTTAGTATAGTATTGCTAGTAAAAACAATTTACACCTCATTATCATACCCTTTGGTGCAAAAATATAAATCTAAATTGTTATTCATCATATGAAACCCATTAGATGCTGATTGAGAGCTAGATAATGAATATATATATATAACAATAATAATAATAATAAAAATAATAATAATAATAAATGTACGCCTAAAACCAAATGGATTATTTTCTGAGATAAGACATGAATCACTGCTAGCTAGTGGTTTCATTTGAGGATATGTTTGTCGAATCTTCTAACATGGAATCGAACAAGTTTTGCTAGTTCGTTTTTATTTTTACAACGCATAAATTTTAAAGATATCTACAAATATTTATCATTGTTTTCCTTTGCAATCGTCCTTTCAGATTTTTAAAAATTATTAATTAATGAATTAAATAGATTAAAAGTTATTATACTATATACACCTTTTTTTAAATAGTTATGAGTTGTTGTATATAAGGACAACTAGAATTCATCACATAGATACTATTTATTTTATTTTATTTATTTTTTTTAAATTTTTAATTTTTTTTTTTTGTAAGATCATAATTTTTAGTCCAGATTTAAAATCAAGTAGGTTTATTTGATAAAAAAAATATATATATATAAGACTAATAATTGATAATATTTGTTCATAATTCTCGACTGCCTCAAAAATATGATACCAAATCAAGTTATCTAAATTTTTTGTTTTTTTTTAATTTATTTTTTGATTGTCTATTTTTTATTGGCCTGATAATTTTTTTTTTAAATATATCATTAATTAATTTATTTATTTTACCAAGATTTTGAGTAAGGCATGATTTTAATCGTTGTAATTAGACAAGTAAAATCATTGCAATTGTGGGTCTGGCAATATAAACTGATGGTATTGTAATTATGTTATATGTTAATCCTTCTGACTTCTTTACGTCCTACGTAAGGGCAACGCCTATAAAGTCGGTTATATTAATGAGGTGTCCTATGATCAGTACAACGGGTCCTATCAACCTGTACCTTGATTTTCATAATCGGAAGCGCTATCAAGTAGCTTTCCCAATTTTGATCCCGGAGGCTGGGTTGACTCCGTCCCATAGACCCCAGCTAGAAAAATTTCCTTGCCAGGCCCGGGACTTGAACCCGGAACCACAAGAATGTGAGGCAGCTTCGCTAACCTCTCACCCTGTGGCGCCTTTTCAAAATGCTAATCTTTATTTTGGAAAAATATATAACCCTATACTCTTAGAGAAGTAAATCCTTGACTGCCTAACTTAAAGGTATTTTTTGGAGAGTGAGATTACACCATGCTTACTTATTATATATTATATATTAAAAAGAATTAAATAATTGCAATTTTGTTCGAGGTTAAGGCAAACATGTTTCTCTTTAATACTTGACTGGTTAATCACAAACGGTACTAGATAAAAAAAAAGGAAATTTTTTTTTTATTGAGAGTCGAGATGAAAATTATTCAGATACAATCGACTGCCGAATATACCTATATATATACCTTGATTGAAAAAAATAGAAAAAAAAACATGACTGAAGAAATTATTTTTACATTGAATGAAGGAACTAAACTAGAAAATTGAAAAAGGAAAGAAATTACATTTATTAACTCTAATCGTTTTATGTATACATATTTATAATTGTATGTAATGTAATATTAGAAACCAGATAAATCCATTTGGCAGTTGACTTACAATTGCACTGGCCCTTATTAAACCTACTTTAGAATAGAAACATATATATATATATATATATATATATATATTGGTATTATGATTATTATTATTATTATTTTATTTTTTTTATTTATTTATTATTTTTTTTTTGTTTTTTGTTTTTTTGTTTGTTTATGAATGAAGTATTTTCTCATCCTGATTAAAAAGTTATGGATGAAATTATTATTATTAATAGTATTTTTATATTGCATTTTTTATATTAATTGAATGCGAAAAATTTAAAATTATATATTTTTTAATTATGTAAACAAATATATATATATATATATATATATATATAAATGAGTTGGATGAATTGATGTTGGTGGTTGCTATAAGATTCCTTCGTGTGTTTCCGCAGTCTTTCATCACCAGAAGTAAAATGGATACAATCTTTGAATCTCATTTAAATTTACTATATTCTTATATATATGTATATATACATATATATATATATATATATATATATATATATAAACATCAGAAATAACTTTTGAACTACTCATAAAGTGAACAGTAATAATCATTGATTGACTAAAGATTTTTTTTTTAATTATATATATACGTATATTTTTTTTTTAAATTCTGAAAAATAAATAAATAAATAAAAAGTAAAGAATGAATGAAGATAATTCGAGGTGAAAAAAAATTTAAAAAAAAAAAATAAGGGAAGAAAGTTGAATATCATTCAGGAGAGAAGGCATTTTATTCATTTCCAAGGAACCCATCTGGAATTTATGGCATAAGCTGTATTGGTTACAAGATTTTCATATTACATTGAAAAAACTTGTAATTTCTTATTATTAAAATTGAATGAACCTAGCTTATAATGGGCCGAAAGTATGTATTAACACCTGTGATATGGTACCTAGGAGCTTTACTTCTTGTCCTCTGGGGGGGGGGGGGGGGGATTGGACCTGAAGAGATGGTCACTCGATTACTATTCTTCAGTTTCTTGGTCCCCAAGATTTAACTCTCATTAAAAGGAGCGACCTGATATTTTTTTTTGTTTTAATTTATTTATTTATTTATTTTTTTTTAATCAACAATCTAAACTTTGATTCAACTTTATACCCATGGATGTACCAATTAGGCACTTTCTAGGAGCTTAGTAGTATTGCTATATTAAGAAAAATCTTTCTCGGCTTGTTCATTAAAAGTGAAACGTAGAAAGAAGGAAAATTGACGCGTTGGTGTATATAAATCTTTTTTTTTTCAATTCTTTCGAAGGAAATTGAATAATATGTGCATATATATATAACAGAAGAGATCTATCGGAAGCTCGAGCTCATACCATGAATCCAGAACATTTGACCTTTTGGTTAATCAACTGATAAGAAATTGGATCAACATTCTAAACTATCAAAAAGAGTGAAAAGTAAGAAGTTAACGATCCTTACCACGTATATTCTTTTATTATGTTTAGAACCGTTGAATTCAGTATCGAAAAAAACAGAAAATTATTTTACAGACATATATCAGGGGTCGGTAAACATTTTTAGGAAAGGGCCAAATATAAAAATTTTAAAGATCCGGGGGCCAGACATGTTAGAATATATATTTTACTGTCCTAACGAAGAATCTAATAAAAAATAAATTTAAAATTAATTAATTAATTAAATAATAAATTTTGCATTAATGTAATGAATGTAATGGTTTTTTTTTGAGATATTATTCCATCATAATTGGGTACAAAGTTAGTACTTCCTATAATTAAAGTTGTTTGCAAATAGTCATCAGTTAATAATGATCTGTATTGCGATTTTGTATACTTCTTTTTCGAAAATGTCTTTTCACATTGGTATGTACTTCCAAATACAAAAATAAACCCTCGTGCATATGATTTTCATTGATCGTATTCATTCTCGGAAAGATATTCATAGAATTGTGATAGATCCATACCTTGGAACTTCGTTTTTAGTGTGTCATCATTTTGCAGATCAATGATTTGAAACTAAAGTTCTGACAGAAGTTCGTTAATCGTACACTCAAATGGATTTTGAATATGAAAATTTATTTTGCATTTGTATTAAAAATGACAATAAAATGCCGGATAAAATTAGATGATGTGCCAGATTTGGCCCACGGGCCGTAGTTTGCCGACCCCCTGAGATATATCATACATATTGTATTAAATTGATTCAGAAAAATATTACACCCATTTTCATTCATTCTTTTTTTCCCCTTTTCCACAAAATTATTACTAACAAATATTATTGAAATTTAAAAAGACTTCTTATATTAATTCATTTTTTTTCAAATTAAGTTAGTTGACTAGGAATGTACCAAGAAACATAAAAATATATTAATTTTTTTATTACAAATTATAATCGAAAATTGGATTCTTATTCTGAAATAACTATTAGCTAACTATAGATATATCACTAAAAATATTAGTATTTTTTTTTATTTTGTTGTTGTTTTTACTTTTTAGCTTTATTTGTTTTTGTTTAGTAAAAATTGTATTTAAATAGATGTGAATGCCAGTCTATAATTTTCTAGCCGGTTGGTGATAATTTATTTATATTTAAAAATAAGAAATATAAATACCATTGTAAAAATAAACAATATATATATATATATATATATATGTATATTAATGTTTCGTGATGATTGCATTCCACTGAAATATTTTTGGGGGTGACCTAAAATTGGGTTACTGATATTTGCAACTCTCTATTCCTATAAGAATTGCAACGGCTATACTCCTTCAAGTTATTCTAGGAAGGTAGAATGGGAAAAAATTTTTTATATATAGGTGAGCTGAAAAGTTCGTAGGCTGACACATACATGGCGCCACTAGTATCCAATCCATATTTTTTTTAGTTAGCCCTAACCTTCAAAGGACGCGTGAATAAATTTGACAGCTGTTGCACAATTAGTATCGGAGTTATAGAATTTTTTATGAAAAAACTTTTGTTAATTTGAAAAAAAGGAATTTCGTGTGTTGATAAAGCATTACGTTTCGAATTGCTTCCGCATCCACCGTATTCTCCAGATCTGGCCCCCAGCGATTTTTTTTTTGTTCTCAGGCCTTAAAAGTATGCTCGCTGGGCAGAAATTTTGCTCCAATGAAGAGGTGATCGCCGAAACTGAAGCTTATTTTGAGGCTAAAGACAAATCATATTATAAAAATGGTATCGAAAAATTATATGAGCACTATAATCGCCCTCGAAGGGAACTATATTGAACAATAAAAACAAATTATATCAAAAAATTTTTTTTTCTTTGCTAGCCTATGAACTTTTCAGCCTACCTGTTATATATATATATATATCTATATAATTTATTTGAACGTGCATTTACATATCCCCTCAAAAGGCTTTGGTTCACTTGGATTCATGGAATATCAAGAAAGAAAAGAAAGAAATAATAATAATAATAATAATAATAAAAAATAATAAATAAAGGAAAACATTTAAGAAATTTGAAGAAATGCACGCTGGCTTGTACTTATAATTATATTAGAATTTAGCCAATAATTTAAATTGAGATTGAGTATGTATATACAATTTGAAGAGTTTCATACAATTGTGAAAAATAGACTATTATAATAAATTTTAGCGAAGTTAACCCTCTAGTTGAGATCAATCATTAGAGACTATTTAACATTTTGTGTTTTTTTTTTATTTTTATTTTCATTTTTTTTTTTGTTTTTTTTTTTTTGGTTTTTATTTTCTTTTTTTCAATTTTTCATATATATATATAATATATATATATATTTGTTTTTTTTTTAATTATCTCATGAACACATAATAGAACGGTTTACGAATATAAATTAATATTTCTAAACTATTGACAACAGCGCATTTATATTTAGTCCCATTGCCCACCTAAAATATTAAATAAATAAATCACGTAATACTCGAAGTAATTATTGTTCCCCTGAAGAAGTGAATCCAATCACCTAACTTCCAATGCAGAAATAGTTTCAACATGTCAAAAATTGAAATAGTACTTTTTTTTTATCTTTATTAGAAATGCACATTTGCACACATTATAACAATAACAGAGATTTTGTTAATTTAATTTAATTTATAATTTATTTCATTTTTTTTATTTTTTATTTTTTATTTTTATTTATTTATTTATTTATTTTTTTTGAGTTGATAGATCATAAAATAGGTTAATACTAATTTTAGCGCGTCTCTTTTACTTACACAAATAATAACAAAGTTGTTATAATTTTTGGAGAATAGAAACGCCTTTTGTTTACATTTTTAATGTATCATTGATTTTTTTTTTGTATAAATAAGATAGTAGAGAGAGAAGAGCAACAAGAGTGAGGGTTCTCGATGAGTCCAAAAGGGGAAATCGGGAGTTTTTGGTGTTCTTGTAGAGGAATGTCGGCTCTGGAGACCGGAGGACGACGACGACTTTTAAACGTCGGGAACGATGGCTCGGTATTTGACCCGCCGTGTTGTCTCCAGGTGCCGAACGCGCGCTCATAACGTCGAAATGCGAACCTCTGGTTTCTGTTGCTCGGGGGATGCTTCTGTGGGAGAGGCAGGCGATACGGGCTCCACTTCACTTGTCGGATAGGAAGCAGGTAAATTGACCACCACAGAGGCTGTCATGGTAGACGAAGTCGAATTTGGTTTACTGAGGGCTGTCGTTTGAGCACTTGCACCGGCACCACTTGCAGTAGCGCTTGTCGAACCGCCACCGCTAAGTCCTGGACAACCACCGGTACCTGGGATACTTCCACCGGCCCCCATCGCCGTTGTCACCGATTGATGAAAACTCGCCCGGGAGAGACGATCCGGTGTCGGTTCACTCGGTGTCCGGTTCGATGACGGTTGCATTCGGATCTGAATTTCATTGAGTTCTTCCTCGTGGCCAGGGGAATCGACGGCGCCACGTTGTTGCTGCTTCTGTCAAACGAACACAGGCACACACCCGCAACACACACAGAACACTCAGTGGCCAGGGCTCTCCTGCCTCCTTTCAGGAACACTACGTGCACATCCAGAAATCAGGAGAGTCCGCCGACGACATTCGAAAAGAGTGCGCCAGCAAAATTGCAAAATAGATAAAAGAAAAAAACGGCAGCCAGCCTTTTTGGGAGTGACTCTCCTCAACATTCGGCACAACAACATTAAATTTATTTTAACTTTACTATTTATTTCGCTCTTTTTATCTTTCATTTTTTAGTTTACCACACTTTTTACAAAAAAAAAAAAAAAATAGAATCAATCTATTCATTTAAATTGGAACGAGATAATTTATATGAATTTTAAATTCGATTTATTCAAAATTAATTATTATTATTATTTAATATTATTATTATTAATGATATTATAAATATTATTATTATTATTATTATTATTATTATTAGGATTAATATTAGTATTATAGATTAACAGAACATTAAAACGGCTTGATCAAGAAAGCTTAAACTCAAACTAAAAGCCAAAAATAATTCTACTATAATATTTTATAATTGATTTCTATTTTTATGAAAATTTTCTTCAATATGAAGATAAAATTATATTATATTTGTTCTATTGAAATTTTTTTTTTTTTTGTTTTCATTTTACTAATCTACATCTAAAAAAATCCTAAATTAAAAAATGCTAATCCCTACATGCATTAAAAGAAAAGAAAAAAAAGAGTAGAAGAAAGCAGAAATAAGATATTTTTTTTTTTGGATAGTGAATAAAGTAAATAAAATAAAAATGGTGTATAAAATTATAAAATTAATTCTTATTTTTTTTTTTTAAATTAATTTGTGCATATCAAGTGATTAAAAGATTAGAGTCCATTAAAATATCACTGAAATTACCAATAAAACTTAAAATTGTTGATAGATTATTCTTATCAAAAAACGGAATAAATAATTTAACCATGATTTATCAGCATAAAAAAAGTGGGAGGGGAAAATTTACATTTCATGGTCCCAATTAAAAAAAAATAATAATAAAAAAATTCCAGCATTTATATTAAATTTATTAAACCCTATTAAATAAGTCAAATAATTTTTTTTCATAAAATTTACACTACTAATAATATTAGATTTTTCATCTAAAATTTAGTTAAATATTTAATTTTTAAGTTATATATATATATATATAATAATTATATAGTATAGGTTTAGATATTTTTTACAAGTTTTTATCATAATAATTATTATAATGACGCATAAAACGATGATTAATATGATAACAGCTGATTTTAAAGAAATTTAAAGCTACACAGACAAATAGAAATATCAATCCTTGTACTATAAATATACAAAATTAATAAAAAAAAACTGATATTCAACTAAAAATATTTGAATAATAAAAATATAAAAATCAATCGTTGAAAAATAATTTGATTCATTGAATTTATAATGAATTGAAAATTAGTTTGTAATTGTAAATTAGAAATGAGACGTCTTATCTGAGAGGAACATGATCGAGTAGAAATAAAACAAAATAAAATTTAGGGACCATTGAATTGTGGGGTGAATGAGTTTTTAGGATCTTGGTGGCATTTTAGGAAATTATCCCAGGATTATGTTGCCACTTGATAAGGAAAAACTTGATAAGAAGGACTCCTAAGATCGAAAATGAAACACTGGATATGCTCAAGAAGAGAAAGGATTATGATCAAGAAACATGCTTCTTATTTCTAAGATGGCATGCGTTCTAAAATCATTCCTGGGACAAAGAATGCATGGGAATTACCTTAGTTCGTACTTCAATCTTGTCGCTATAGACAAGTACCACGCGGTCCTTGCCCGGGCTCGTGGCGAGGAATGGGATGCTCTGCGGCGGCGGCGGCATGCGGGAGTTGCCATGCAGTGGCGGGCGGACATGCGGAACACACAGCGGGCGACCGAGCAGGACAAGACGAGAAGAGAAGACAAAGTGGGGCAAATCAGAACAGGCCTCATCAAGACAAGTGGCCGAGGAACCAGGTCTGAGAACAGGGAACCTGCTTGCCAGCCCGCTGAAAGATACCAGGTGCCCAACAAGAAATCTTTACGAACCAGGTGGCACCACTGACCATTTGTGATCGGCCTCCCTTACCAGATAGCCCACTCCTTGCAGCAAACCCGGATTACATTTAAGGAGAATTCACATTCCGAGCCAAGCGTGCGCTATAATTTTGATTAAAACGCTTTATGGAATTTGTTTTCCATAGTCCGCTTTTCATTCATATAAGAAGTATGTCAAAAAAAAAAAAGGATGGAACTCTCTTCTTCACGCCACGGTGACCAATTCCAGTGGGAGGCAAGCAACACGACTGGGATTGGTTTGACCGGGATATGGCATTCATAGTAGTATTAATGAATAGTATTCTGATACGATCAACCAAGAACAAGACACCTTTAAGTGCTTCATCTTGGAGATCCTCAGAAGTTTGCAACATGCCATTGATTCTCTAATTTGTTTCATTATAATAAATAAAATTAGAAGCACGCCCAAAATAGGATGCGTCCAAAGACAAATTATTTCACACCATTAGTTAGTTATGTTAACTACACTCGGCCACTCTTTTACACTAACCATATGAACTGAAAATAAATAAATCTATAATTTAATTTTGAGAATTCAAGACCATGCAGAACAAAGAAAAAAGCCGCCTGCGCAGAGCAGAATACAATATGGTTTATTAACATGGGTTTCTCTTTTTTATAATATATACAAGAAAAATTTCAATGATGACATAGGAGATTTTTAAAATCGTTTAATTAAAAATTCTCTTATTTGTTCTGTGGTCCGTATAAAAAAAATAAAAATTTTCAATAAATACTATTTTCAATATATTATATTTATTGTTTTCAATTTAAAAATTAATTTTATAATTATATCCGTAAAATAAATTAAATGGTGCATTCATATATTTATATATACTTATATATATATATAAAGAAAAACAGAAAAAAGAGAAATGAAAAAAAAAATGATAGCCTGAAATTGTGGAATAGATTAAAATTATTTTGGAAAAAAAAAATGATTGTAATATTTTTTTAAACTGTTCTGATTTTTCTTTTTTTTTTTTTTTGTTTCTCAATCAACGGAATTTTCATTCTCCTTGAATGCATTTTGTTATTATTATTATTATTTTTTTTTAATATTTAATTATGATTGAAAATACAATATTTAAAAACATACCTTTGAGATCATTGAAATTATTTTAGATAAGAGTCGAGCCGGGCGGAATTTTAATTAATTTCTCGATAAAAATTAATTAAAATTTATATATATCTATCTATCTATATATCTATATATAGATTGATATATATATATTTATATATGTATAAATGTATTAAAAACCGAACACTGCATTAATTAGTTAATGTAATGTGAAAGAGAAATAAGGTGAATTCCGGTATATACGAGTAATTATACAACTAAAATGAATAAAACAGAAGAATACTACATACGAATTAGCGGACGAGTCAGTCCATCTCAATTTCTTGGCCCTTAATAAACCCACCCTGGAACAATGAATATATCGGCATGACTGCAATGAGTGGATACTAAGAAGGGTTGGGTGCAGGGCCCTGGGCGGTCAGACCTGTTGGGCCTGATCTCTCTCAGCAACCTTGCTATCTTATCAATTATCATTAATCAACTTATCGGTTATAATTCGCTGGGCTTGAGACAAACAGTAGGGGACACGAGACATGCATGTACCCGCCACGAGTTTTCATTGCCCTCCATTCCTCGGGCAAGAAAGGCATGGCCGCTCCAATCCGATGCATACTAAAGAGCAAATCGGTTTTTTGATTACAAGATACTACACAGCAGATACTGGAAGTAAAAGGTGACCATGTTAAAAGTAATATCAAAGCGCAAAATAATTGATTGGGTTGATGAGATGAATGTTGTTTTGTGTTTAGCTGATGCCGCCCCGGAAACCTGATGATAACAAATTTGAACAAAAAAAAAGATTACATATTATATTTATTATATCCATACCTACCAACCAAAGAAGCTATTTACATGTTGATGGATATGATTATAGCAAGGATGATTGGAAAAGTATATCTCCCCCCTCCCCCCGAATATGTTCCAATATTATATTAGAAAAAAACGAATGTTGCATGTATCCTGGCACTGTCAAATAATCCGGCTGGTTCCCAGGATGAGTTAAAGGAAAAATGAAAAAAAAACCCACACAGGATCCATAATACGCTGCATACTACAACAATGTTGGAAAAATGATACATTTCGATAAATGAGAGTGAAATTAATGAACGAGAATGAAAAAGGGAGGAAAGTATAAGAAAGAGAGAGAGAGAGAGAGAAAGAGAAAAGGGGAAAAAAGAGATAGAAAAAGAGAAAAGGGGAAAAGAGAGAGAGAGAGTGAATAAAGTGTTTATACATAAGAAAGATTGTATCCATTATATACTCTAATCTTGACACTTAAGATTGCTAAATGAAGTCTAGGTACACTTTTCATTTACCCCTAGAAAATTTCAATGATCTGATAACAAATTACACGATTACGTTCCTCAGGCTGCCATTTCATTTCTTGCATACATTGATAAAAACATCCATAGAAAACAGTCCTTTCTTGATTAATGATGGCACTAATATATATATATATATATATATATATATAGATTGAGGTTTTTAATCTATAGATATAGAAAATAGAGAAATGAACTCGGAATCATGCGGGATGAAATGAATACTCTCTCTTTTACCAAGACACAATCATAAAATACAATTTCGAAATTCTCAATTCGAATGCGTTTAATAAACAAAGACATATTTGTCAAGCAAATAGAATTAATAAATATTGAAATTAATCAAAAATAATGAATGAATACGAGAAATATTTCAATAACAAAAGTTTCAAACAATTTCTAATTAATAGATAGTTTTACGAGTATTAAATGTGGGTCGCTGGATCTGAAACAGGATGTACCAGAAATTTTAGTAATTATAAACTTATAAAACAAAAAACTTTTTTTGACGGTTTACAGTAAATTAATTAATTTATTTTAATTATTGAATTTATATTTTTTAAATTTTATTTATTTAAAATTTTCACATTGTCTTAGAATTAAAAATTGCTGTTAATGGTCTAAAAGTAAAAAAAAAAAAAAAAATAAAATTTGTATACAAATCATTTGGGGTCTTATAAAATTTTCAGAAATATTATGAAGTCTTCATACCAAAAATTGTAACAAAATTTGGAATAAATAAAAAACAATTAACAATTTATTAAAAATAATATTTTAAAATTAATTAAAATACACTGTATTTTTATTCTTTAGTTGTAGTTGTATGGGCGCTGATAATAGAGGGCTCCAAATTAGGTCCAAAGACAAAAAACGATTTTTTGTATTTACCCATGGACGAGGTCCAAAATTGGTACAAAGGGAAAAAACTAAGCTCCGCCTTTATTTTCAAACCCATTATTTTTAGGTTTTACAGTCTTTATGGGTCGCCAAACTTTTTTGATCATCGACCCCTATATAATTTTTCGAAATCTCCCTCGACCCCCATAAAGGTAATTTTCAGGTATATATAATTAAAATAAAAAACTATCTATTAACCTTAATATTTAATAAATCAGAAACAATAAGTAAAGTAGCTACGCGGATTTTTTTATTTCTTTTTCTCCCAAATATATCTACGTTTATTATTTTATTTTCTATAAAGAAAATGATATTAAGTCAATTATAAAAAAAATTTAAAATTTTACATACAAAGTTAAGTATGTGTGATTTACGTATTAATAACTGTTTTTCCAATCAACCCCCATTCGACCCCTTGGGTTAGATCGACCCCTACTATTGTTAAATAGAACCCTGGGGGACCACTTTGGGGACCCCTGACTGAATTTACTTGAATTTATTTAAATAGACTTTTTCCCTCTCCATAGCAACGAAAGTTGAGCCCAAGTGTTATTTCAAAAAAGCTGTTTTTTGCAACATTATAAAATTTAATTATTATTTTTGTTTAAAAATTGTATTAATATATTAATTAAAAAAATTATTAAAAAAAAAAATAAAAAGATTACACTCGTAGAGATTTGAACCAGCAACATCAAAAGTATAAGTCTAGTACACTGCCGTCTGCTTCTCTATGAACTTGTATCTACATTAAGACTCATACGGCTCTCGCAATTTTCAATTACGATTTTCTAATTTTTAATTTTATATTCATTGTCGGAAATTTTTCACATAAAATATAGTAGTAATTAATAATTGAGTAATTAAACTAAAAATAAAAACTAAGATAATATAATTTAGTCATTTTAATTCAAGTTTTTAAAATATTTTTTTTAATACTTACTATATATATTTATATAATGTTGTTTGGAAATTAATTAATTTGAAATCGTCGGTCGGTTCTGTACCTGGCCACAGCTCATTTTTAACATTTCTAGTACTTAAGTCAAATACAAATTGATATTTCTTCTTTTTTTATCAAGATCAATAACTAATTTTTTATAAATTGTAAGTAAAAAAAAAAAATAAATAGCCACTGCAGGGTGAACAACCCCACAGGGCGCAAATAATAGTAAATTAATATCAATTTTTATGGGGATATAAATAAATATTTTATAGTTGTTAATGAATTAAAATAAACAATTGTCTAATTTCTCAAATTGCATTAAAACAACTTTTTTGAAAATCACTGTCAATGTTAATGTTTTTTAAAATTTGAAAAGAAAGAGAGAGTAAAGGATCAGAAGGTGAGAAAGAAAAAGAGAAAGCATAGATTAATAGAGAGAGAGAGGAGGGAGGGGGAAAGGGTGTTACAATACCATTCTGCTTCCTCCATTTCTTATTTAATTGCGGTATATTATATACGTATTTAAATATACCTAGTATAATTTTTTTTTATCTTGCTTCCTCTAATTGTATAAATGAATATATATTTTATTATTTAACATTTATCGATTTCTGAATATTAGGTATAAATTTTCAAAATTTTTTAAACAAAGGCAAAATAATAGAACATGTAATGAAATAATAATGAATATATTTTCACTTAATTAAGTGAAAATGATTATTAAATTCCTATTTATTATTGACATTTGTTCTTTATAATATATACTCACATATATATATATATTAAATTGACCTTTGTTTTGAACATAACAAAAATTAATTGAGCTTGGAGAGCAAATTTAACGCTCTTTTGCAGGTTACTACGAAATCAAAGATGAAATTGGAAATGAGAGTAGCTCCATAAATAGTAACATATACGAGGGCGGTTTCAAATATAAACGGTAATTTTTCTAGACCTTTATTGATCAATACGATAGATAAGTGAAAATGTCCAGTTGTAAGGTCAATTTTCATTTACCAAAGATTTGGAAGCACACTTATCCCATTCCATTGAGAAAAGAATGCAAGGTGGGTGGGAGTCCATTGCGCACGTGCTCTTCGGTATCATCATTGCTTGCCTTTCCTTGTTCCATGATAAAATACGTAGGTACATCATTACACTTCCGAATAGAAAATTGGCAAGGAAAACGATTCGCAAGTAATGAAAGGTAAAAGATCAGATTAGTTGTCATGTCATGAATTTGGATAAAACTTTACTATGGATTCCTTTTATAATTCTAAAGAAACTTTTCTTATGCAATAGTTCTCAGTCTCTTCTAGTTTACGAGATAAATAAAGATTTTTTTAAGTTTGATAGATTAGCTGGTTATGAACGTCGAAATGTGCAGCCATTAAGTAATATTTTATTCACTACTTTTCGGTTTTTTGGGTTCGGTTTGGATATATCGAAATTATTTAATTAATTAATTTTTTAATCTTCTTATATCCAAACCGAACTTATAAAAACTTACAAAATTAGTGGAGCCCTCTGCTGGTCAAATTAATAAAATATGGTAGCTAAATAGAATATCAATGGATATGCAAATTTTAATAATTTTTATCTTGTTAACTAGAAGCGACCCGCAAAAATTGCATGAGAAAAGTTTCTTTGGAATTAAAAAAGGAACCCACTGGTACAGTTTTATCCAAATCCATGTCTTGATGAACTTTTAATATATAATTACCAATATATATATATAATTATTTTATTCACTGTTTGACAGACAATCGGACCTATATTATGTTAATATACACAGCATTTGGATTTATATATATTAATAAAAAATATTATATTTTTTAATTTTTCAATATCCAATCCGAACTGAAAAAAAAACCCCGAAAATTAGTGAAGCCCTTTGCTGGCCAAATAATAAAACATGTTAAGTAAATAGAAAATCAATTGTTTTATATGCAAATTTTAATAATTTTTATCCCGTAAACTAGAAGCGACCTGGAAAAATTGCATAAGAGAAAGTTTCTTTGGAATTAACAAAGAATCCACTGGTAAAGTTTTAACCAAATCCATGACATGACAATTAATCTGAACAATTACCTTATAAAAAAAATCGAGGCTCAACTTCCCCCCTTCATCATTTTAGGGGAGAGGGATATGAAAACTTCCTAATCATCGACGGTATTGTGTTAAGCTTTTCAAGAGGATGTATATAATAAAATAAACATTGCCTTTTAGTATTATAATCAATAAAGGTTTAGAAAAATTAACTATTTTATTTGTATTAGATCTACTCTCATAGATTATATATAATTACATATTGCTTAAAAATTATATTAATTAATATATACATGCATTTATTAAATAAAATTAAGATAAAAAAAAATCATTACCAAAAAAAAAAGAAAAAAATCCACTCGAATGGATTTTAATTAAAAAAAAAAGCATTTCACATAAGTTAATTTTTCATTTTTGCTTTATTCAAAATGGAAGACCTCCCTTGAATACACACGTCGTTCATTTTTTCATCAATCATGCCAGGATTTTATAATTTCAGAGATATAAAATATAGATTGACAAATTAGAAAAAAAAAAATAAAACAAATAAAAAGTAAATAAATATGTAAGAGAGAGAAAGAGAGAGAGAGAAAAGAATGAAATATATAAATATAAATATAAATATATATTGTATTTAAATTATTTATACTGCATATTAGACAATGTATAGTAAATAATTGTATGTTAGTTTCAAAATTTGTCAAAGGATGACTTAAAATAAAAAAATGATTATTAAATTGTAAATTATAATCTAAATAGATTTAATTTATGATTCTATTAAAATTTTGAATTTAAAAAATATTTTTTTTTTTAATAAAATAAATAATCTAATAACACATATCAATATTATTATTATTATTATTATTATGATTCAATAAATTTTGATTTTTTTTAAAAAAAATAATAAAATAAATATACTATTCACCGAGATATCAATTTAATTTATCATTCTATTAAAATTTTGAATTTTTAAGTCCTTAAAAAAATTATTTTCATAAAATAAATAATCTAATAACACATATGAATATTATTATTATTATTATTATGGTTCAATAAATTTTGATTTTTTTAAAAAAAAAATAATAAAATAAATATACTATTAACCGAGATATCAATTTAATTTATCATTCTATTAAAATTTTGAATTTAAGTCCTTAAAAAAATTATTTTAATAAAATAAATAATCTAATAACACATATCATTATTATTATTATTATTATTATGATTCAATAAATTTTGATTTTTTTAAAAAAAAAAATAATAAAATAAATATACTATTAACCGAGATATCAATTTAGTTTATAATTCTATTAAAATTTTGAATTTTAAAAATAATTTTAATAATTTTAATAAAATATATAGTCTATTAACACATATGAATATTATTATTATTATTATTATGGTTCAATAAATTTTGATTTTTTTAAAAAAAAAAATAATAAAATAAATATACTATTAACCGAGATATCAATTTAATTTATAATTCTATTAAAATTTTGAATTTTAAAAATAATTTTAATAATTTTAATAAAATAAATAGTCTATTAACACCTATCAATATTAGTATTAATATTATTATTATGATTCTAAAATGAATTATAAATTTATAAATTCAAAAAGTAAAACTAATTAAATTATACTTGGTGCAATAAATATATTTTAATATATTTTTAATATTTTTTTTTTATTTAATTTTGGATGAATAAATTATTCCAATCAATCCAATCCAAATCAACATGTTTCTTCTATCTCTCTTAATTATACCATTGGAAGTCATATTCAATTCCCTCCTTGAAGCATTGTTCACTTCGAGTTCGTATTCCGGCGACGCGCTTTGTACATAGCTATTTGTGCCCCCTGATTATATTTTAAATAAAAAACATATTTGATTCTCGGTCGTATCTTACTAATATATATTCCCCAATCGGTATTTGTTTCTCGGTCGTATTTTACAAATACTTAATATCCCTCTCGGTAGTGTAAACTACAATGACTGACCCGAATGATCAGTTTCAACTTTCGGATTCGCATATCCTCGATTTAAACCGCATCTTTTATGATATCAACTTTCGAAATGCATTTTCGAATTACGATTTGGGAGACCAGTGGGATCCCGATCGTAGTTTTTCCCTAAATCCGTTCAATTCCCAGCCGACAATGT
Source organism: Labia minor (assembly GCA_963082975.1). Taxonomy (NCBI): domain Eukaryota; kingdom Metazoa; phylum Arthropoda; class Insecta; order Dermaptera; family Spongiphoridae; genus Labia; species Labia minor. The sequence goes on along the minus strand of OY720348.1, from coordinate 57,696,106 downwards.
CTACTTCTTTTGATGGTTCATCCGAATTTCAACTGATTGGAATTCGAAGTAGATATGAAAATATGCCTCTACCAGCCTATTGCAATACATGCAATAGATTCACCGAACCGATCTGCTTTAAAAAAGTAAGTACAATTTATTTCCTATTTCTACTATTTTTATACTATTTCTCTCTTTTTTTATCATTCATTCATTTAATATTACATTGAAATACTTTTAAAATTTTCATAATTCTTTTAACATTTTATTTTTAATATTATTTAAAAATTAAAAAAGAAAAAAATTGTATTTCTTTCTTAACTAGTCGCCATTTTGGACGCTTATTTATTTATATCAAAGCACGCTATTTGATTGCTGTGAGATCGGAGAAATATTTTGAAATAGTCCGAATTTCACTCAATTCTTAGAATTAATATTTTGTTATTTTTTGTTTTTGATCTTAATTCTAGGAATTACAATTTTGAATTTTAGAACGTTTTAATAAATTTAATAAAATAAATAATCATTCATTTCATAAGATTACATTGAAATACTTTGAAACTTTTCACATTTCTTCGAACATTTTATTTTTAATATTATTTAATATATATATATTCTTAATAAGTCGCCATTTTGGACGCTTATTTATTAATATTAATGCGCGTCAATTCATTGCCTGCATTTTTATTGCTGCGCGATCGTAGAAATATTTTGACATAGTCCGAATTAATATTTTGTTGTAGTTCGTTCTTGTGAGCCTAATTATAGGAATATATATATTAAATTAAAGGGAAATATATATATTTATTTAACAAATGAGAGTAAAACAAGAAAAAAAAAAATTTGATCATGAAAAAATGTATTAGTTGATGAAAAAAATAATCCCAATAGGTAATCACATAGGAAATCATAATTCAAATAGAAAATCAAAAAAGTAGTTCCTGATTGTGTAAATTTCGAATATAAATACTTCTAGGCTGTTAGGGAACGAATAGTAATGACTTCCATGAATATTATTGAAAATATTTTCGTTTATTAATATTATTATCCGATCAATTTCAACAATAATTTATTTTTAATCATATTATTCTAATTATTCTGTTTAATTAAGGCCTAATTAAATTGTTTTCTATTCAATTTTAATCATATACAAACATTTAATTTTTAAATAGGTGACAGTATTTAATATTTGTTAATTCAAATAGGTCAGTTAAGAATCTTGTTAACTACTTTTTTTATTTATTAGTCAGGAGAGGGTAATGGGACATGTTTTGAATTTTTTAATATTTCCCTTCAATAAAAGGATGGGACGTTAACTAATTTCAAACAGAGATGTGAAAAATGAATACCACGTACTTTGTGAATTTATATTGTTCATTGTCATCTAATTATGTTAAAAAAAAGGGAATGAGAACAGAGGGGGTGGGGGAGGGGGAATCACCTCTTTATTGCAAAAATTAAAATTTCTCCTCAAATTAATTTTCCTTTAAGGTTGGTAAATAAATATACTATAAATTTAGCAAAATTTCCCTAAACAGAAAAAAAAACAGAAAAAATTATTTTTAACGTTTTTATTTAATTTTATGGTAATTGTTTACAAAACGGAAAGCTTCAAGGATTTGGATGAAACTTTGTCAGTGCATTCCTTTTTTAATTCCAAATAAACTTTCCTTATGCAATATTTCTCGGTGTCTTCTAGTTTACGAGATAAATAAAGATTTTTTTTAATTCTGACAGATAAACTAGTTATGAATAAGCAGCGATTTAATAATGTTAAATTGACTAATTCACTAATTTTCAGTCCAGTTTGGATATAGAAAAATTATTTAATTAATTCATTTTTTAATTTTCATATATCCAAATTTAAAATTTAAAAAGGAATCCACTGTCAAAGTTCCATCCAAATCCATGAAGCTTCCCGTTTTATAAACAGTTATCTATTTTATTATCAATTTAAAAATCACCTAAATTATAGTTGATTTATTAAATTTCAGATAAAATATAATTTCTATTATCTACTGTTTGGGTATATTTTAAAGGATAATAATTGGATTATTTTTATTAAAAAGAGATTTCGTTGAATATATTCTATTTGTTTAATAACCATATGAATAACTTTATTCAATTTGATATATCCCTTGTTCGTTTGTCACTCTAATTGTAAATTTAATTCTAATTACGTGAATTTTGTTCCTATTTTTAATTTTTACTTTTCATTATGACATTTGGTTAGAGAAATAAAGCTATATATGATTAAATCCGTCCCTTTGTAAATATTTTCATTTTAATGCAAATAATTAAATTTAATTGTAAATGAATGTAGGAATTATGATTCCCTATTATATAAATCTATTTTAAATTCTGATCTTTCATTACACATCAATTCGACATCTAATATATTTAATTATATATCAGATAGGGGGAATATATTTTTAAATTTAAAACAAAACATCAATTAGGTTATACTAAATTCTGCTATGACAATAAATACTATTCCGATCAAATGATTTGTATATTTCAATTTTATTGAATTAATACATCATAATTTAATATAAATTTAACAAAATAAAATTACTTGAAGATTATTTCTATCTTTTTTATCATTTGTTGTTGTTTTTTTTTAATAATTTTTACACTTTTATACGAATTTTTACTTAAAAATAATTATTTATATATAAAAATATATATATATATATATTGAAATATTTTATAATTAAAAATAAAAATTTTTATCTGAAATTTAGTGTATAAAAGGATTTCATTTGAAATTATCAAAAAACCAACTTAAAACCAATAGACAAAGTGATATAATGTAATATTATAATTATTATTATTAAAATTAAATAAAATGTAGAATGTATGGAAAAAAATTTATTAATTTTTTAAATTTGAGTGAAAATTTAAAATAATATTTTAACAAATATAAATCGAATTAGTATTATTTATTTTATTTTTATTATTTTTTTTTTTTGTTCCATTAATTTTGTTCATTATATTTCGACAAATATTTTTTTTTATGAATAGAACATTTTTTTTTCTTTTTTTTTTTTTGTTAAATTTGACAAATTTTAAAATAAAAATTATCGTGCTTAATACTAAAATTTAATATTTATCTGGGCATTTGTACCGTGAAAATAGAAAAGAAAAATAGTAGAGGTTATTTTTCCTATGAGGTTGTAGTTTTATAAAAACCTCCGAAAAAACAACTAGGAATAAGTAGTTGGGGAGCTATTTTAACATTTTTATTTGACCTTGTTTTAATTGGACGAATTTAACTTATAAATAAGAGAAAAAAAAAAAACTAAGAAAATAAATTCATGATCAGAATTAAAATTAACCAAAAAGTTGACAATTTATTAGATTTATACTAATTAAATAATTTAATTTTATAATCTTTTCCTCATTTTAAATTAATTTGTAGTTTTTAACGGGTCCTTTGTAATTAAAACGAGATGGGCGAGTGAAATTATAATTCAATTCTTTAAAAAAAATAATAATAATTTAATAAAAAGTTAAATAATCTTTTAATTCTTATTTAATAGAGAGAAGTTCACTTATAATTTTTCCTCTACTAACATAAAAATAACAATTTTTAATTTAAAGAAGTACGATATATAACAAATAAGTTTTATTTGAGGGGTAAAAATAATTTTTTTTAATATAAATAATTCAAATTTTTACATTTTATTTAAAAGATTTGTTTATATTATTATCAAGGTGTAGTTTGTTAAATTTTATATGGCCTCTTTAAGAAATTTTGTTTTAAATTAAACAGGTTTATAACCTTAAGATTGTTATTATCATTAAAGATGACTGACGTCACAACTCTATTAAACAAAATTAAATTTTATAGTTTTTGATTTTTTTTTTTAATATATTTTTAAAGATGAAAAGCTATGATGTTTTCTGTTTTGTTTTCATTTTCATATATAATCTATAGATATATAGGTAATTATATTGAATGGTCATCCAGTCATATGAATTTGGATAAAACTTTACCAGTGGAATCCTTTTTATTTCCAAATAAACTTTTCTTGTGCAATTTTTGCGGGTCGCTTCTAGTTTACGAGATAAAAAGGATTAAAGTTTGCCAGATTAGCTTATTATGAACCTCTAAATATGCTGTCATTAAGTAATGTTTTATTAGTCAATTCACTAATTATTCACTTATTCGTAATTTTTGTTTTTTTCGAATCGGTTTAGATATAGAAAAAATATTTAATTAATTATTTTTTAATCTTCTTATATCCAAACCGAACTTATAAAAACTTACAAAATTAGTGGAGCCCTCCGCTGGTCAAATTAATAAAATATGGTAGCTAAATAGAATATCAATGGATATGCAATTTTAATAATTTTTATTTTGTTAACTAGAAACGACCCGCAAGAATTGCATGAGAAAAGTTTATTTGGAATTAAAAAAGGAATCCACTGGTATAGTTTTATCCAAATCCATGACTGGATGACCATTCAATATATAATTACCGATATATATATATATAATTATTTTATTCTTTGTATGATAGACAATCATATTATGTTAATATACACAGCATTTGCATTTATATATTTTAATAAAGCCAGTTTAATAAAATTACAGTGCTAAAAACAAGTTAACTATTTGCTGTTAGTGTTATAGATAGGAAAGCATATAAAATCTTAGAATTATCGCGCATGCTAGCATGTTAAACTGCTTTATCCAAGAAGGTGGATTAAAGTTGTTTTGTTATTTAGATTAGATCCCTAAAATTCATTAAGGAAAAAAACAAATAAATGATTAATGTAACCAACATAGATCATCATCTGAATAGAGTGAGCAAAGAAAAGATAGTAACTGTGGCGTAACAATTGTTAAATGAGCTTCTATTCACTACTAGGAGAGAATAGGGATGAACAAAATTAAAAATAAACTGAAATTAGAAAGAAAATAAATAAATGAAATAGCTGAATTAAAATAATTCAAGTCTGTCAGGCTCCAATTCAGAAAGAAACGGTTCTAACAAGTGCAAATCTGTGGGTGAATAGTGGGAGGATGTTTTTGATATTCAAACCCTCTCCATGTTTCGATTTACACTTTATATATATCCATATTTCTCGGTCTCTTTTAGTACGAAAAAAAATTATTAAAGTTAGACACAGATAACCTAGTTATGAATGAGCAGCCATTTAATAATGTTTTATTGACTAATTCACTAATTATTCACTTATTCACTAATGCTTCGGTTATTTTCGGTTTGGTTTGGGTGTAGGAAAATTATTTAGTTAATTAATTTTTTAATTTTCATATATATAAATCGAACTGAACCCCCCGAAAATTAGTCAAGCCCTCTGCTGGCCGAAATTGAATGTTAATGGATTTATAATATGTAAATTTATATCGTAAACTAGAAGAGACAGAGAAATATTGCATAAGGAAAGTTTCTTTGAAATTAAAAAAGGAATCCACTGGTAAAATTTCTTCCAAATTCCTGTAGCTTCCCATTTTGTAAATTACCATTATTGAATTATATATATATATATATATATATATATATATATAATATAAACAACTACAAAAATAAGACTAGAACAGGGAGGAGGGGAGTATATATCTATATCTATATATCGATATATATATTGAGAGAGAGAATATGTGGAAACATTCCTTTCTTTGTTTTTTAAATAAAAAAAACAAACAAATTTTGATCATTTTTAGAAAAGGCGAATATAATTTTAAAAATAAATTTTCTCGCGTTTTTGTATTAAATATGAAGGGAATATAAACTTCAGTTTAATATATAATATAGTATATATTCACTGCCCTTATCCCCAGGATTTTTGTAGTTGAACTTTATATAAAATTACTTTTTGTATAAAAAATTCTTTAAAAGGAAAAAGCCAACAATTTTGAATTTTTTGCAATTCTTTTGATATATATATAGTGTAAGTCACTCATTGAAGGTGTAGTGCATCTAACCACCCTCGAATTTTTTTTTCATACTCATTATTATTGAAACTTTTGAGCCGTTTCTACTTGAAGTATTTTTTTATTCTTCTATTTTTTTTTTTTTTTTTTTTTAAATCGAATAAATTCGTTATGCCACAGGATTGTACAACTTAATAAATAAAATGATATCTTTTCTATTATAATCATTCTATCAAACAACAATATAGATAAATATTAAATAATATGATAAGATAATATGAATAAATAGGTAAATAGAATAGATTAATAGAGATGTATAAATTCGGTGTAGATTGCTTTTATCGATTAGAATAGGTAGAATATAATAAATAGATATATTCCAATACATCCATTTGCCTGTATATATACTTATAACTAAAATCCTTCTCAATCCATGAAGATGGAGAAAGATAAAAAGCGAAATTGAAATAGAAAGAGATGTAAACATATATGCTTAAGAAAAGAGATACTCTATCAATTGCATTGTGTGCGTAGATCCGAAAATGCCAGATTAACACATTAGATATGAGTTTCTAAATTACCAAAATACAAATAAATTAGCTAAAAGAATACTGAAACACATTACACATGTACCAAGTCCTACAGTGTGATATCAGCATATCTAGACAGAACGAAACTAATTTGACTAGAAGAATTAAGAATTATCACATACCTTGTTTAGAGACCTAAACCCACTGGAATGAAATAATTATGATAGCATAATTTTTAAATTGAGTAATATTAATATAATTTTGTTTTACTGGGACTACACTAAACGTATACGTTTTATTAATATTTTTTATTAAAAATATAACTAAAGATTTGATCAAATTCACGAGATTTATATATATATATGTATTTATATGTATGATTTATGTTTTTTTTAGGTATATATAAATATATATATATATATATATTGTTTCCTATGCATCAATCACCATGTTGGAAAAAGATTAATTAGTTGTATAAAAGTTTAGATTTGTACAGAATTGTTTTTCAAATTCATGATTATAAAATTTTTGGAGGTATATTATATTAAATTAAGACTAGAGGTAGGTTTTTAGGGGCCAATCTGGCTCGGAAGACATTTCTCCGGTGTGATATAGGCTTGATGCCACATATCTTGGAGATGGCCTACGAGCGAGGTTGGCGGATGAGGAGTGTCAGCTTGAAAGGAGAGGATACCTGGTAGCGTTGGCCGCAGCAACGGCCGCAACACGCGTGCAGCAGTCCGGGTCTGCTCGAAGCGGAATGGGCCGGACTGGCCAGGGGCGATGGCGATCCGGGTCGTTTCGGTTGCCCGTTATACGGGATCTCCATTTCGACAAACTCTCGGTCCTGGAATATGCAAAACAACGAGTTACCCATCTTGATTCATATTATAGATTGCATAATTAGGAGATTTTGTTGAAAAAGAAAAAAAAAATTGAGAGAAATAATCTCTTCTAATTTATATTGACGATCATCTTTTTTTTTTTAAAAAATAAATAATTATTTTAGATTCACAACAAATTCCTATTTTATTTCTCTTTCTATAATATTTGTTTTTTGGTAATTGGTTACAAAAACGGAAGTTCCAGGGATATGTAGGAAACTTACTTGAGTGGACTTTTTATTTAATTCCAAGTGACTATTAAATTAGCAAATGGTTCTGTCATTTATAGTTTCCGAGAGTTTAAACGGCCATTGACATTCAATTTAGCTACCATATTTATAATGTTTTATTCATTTTGACAGTAGAGGGCTTCACTAATTTTCTGACTTGTTTTTAGTTCCATTTGGATATAGGATAATCATTTAATTATTTTTAATTTTCATTTATCCAAACCGAACCGAAAAAGTGAATAAGTGAATAATTAGTGAATTAGTTAATAAAACATTACCAAATGGCTGCTCATTCATAACTAATAGTTTATCTGTCAAACTTAAATATTTTTTATCTCGAAAACTATAAGTCATCGAACCATTTGCTAATTTAATAGTCACTTGGAATTAAAAAAGAAATCCACCAAAGTAAGTTTCCTACATATTCCTGAAACTTCCGTTTTTTTAAAGAATTACTGGTATTTTTTTGATATTAATGACTACAATGACTTTCTCTACAATGAATAAAATAGAGAAACATTAAAATTTATTTATTCAAATTTTTCTTAAATTTGTATATATATACTAAATATTTATAAAAAATTTTTTAGTTATTCAGAATTCTGTTAAAAAAGTTTTGAAAAAAAATAATAGTTAAAAAATAGTTTTTATTAAAAATAAAGTATTTATTTGATTGATTTCAACTCACTGTTGTCTTTTCGAGACATCTCAGCAAATGATGATGCTGTAGTTCGAAGATGTCTTCTTGGTGATAACTTTCGTCCAATTCCATCCCAGATTCTTGAGCTGCCATTCTGGCCTCTGCTGCTTTCTTCTTACTGACGAACGCTGCACCTGAAGACGCCTTAGCGATGCGAATCCGTGCAAGTCGAGCTTTCTGCAAATATGCAAATATATCCCACCATTCAATAATTTAAAATTTATCAGATTATTCTAGTTCAAATTTTAAAAATTCAAACCTGATTTTGATTTCCCTTCATCATAAATACCACGAATATATGAAATATTTTAACCCCTGATAGTTATGCAACCAATTTTTCAGTCATTGGCTACAGAAGTGAAAATTTAAAATAATGAAATAACCGTATTATATGGAAATTTCCAATTTAAAGAGGTTTCATAATTCAAATTACATTATTTACAAAATAAAATTATTTTCATTAATCAATTTTTCATATATTTCGGTATTCCAAGCAATAATTATATAAATTTTAAAAATGATTGATTTATTAATTAAAATAGAAGTTGGAGTATACACCGCAGTTTGAACTAAAATATTTCTTTCCCATTTTATTTAATCCAAATTCTTTATTTAACATTTTATTTCATATGGTAATTTCGCTGGACCTATTTTGATTATTTTAGATTTAATAAAATTGAATGAAAGTTGGACAGTTTAACATGTTCCCGCCGACTCCATAATTTGTCTATGATGGGACCAATCATTTATGTACCACCGGTGGTACATGCCGGCGGGAACGTGTTAAATATATATTTGTATATTTAATATGATGTTTATTAACAAGAAAATTTGCTTGAATACGATTTACTATCGTGGACAATTGAGATTTTTGAGGACATAAATCGAGTTTTCATCAGAGAAGCCCAATTTTTGTCAGTGATATGGACTTCTTGGAGGTCATCCTCGATTCCTGACATGTCATTATTGTAGATCACTTTGACTGTTATTAGCTACAAATACTTACTAATATTTAAATTTTAAATTTACAAAACATTTCTCTTTTCATTAAAAAAAATGTCCGTTAATTCCTATGATCTGCTAATATTTCATTAATTATTTTTGTATATACAGTGAACACTCCATATAAGCAACTCATTTGAACCAATTTCAATAAAAAAGTTTCTTATTGGGAAAAGTTGCTTATAGGGAAAAAAGGAGTAGAAATAATTTCTGTATTAAAAATATTTTTCCTTATTTATTTTTAATAACTAAATTGTGTCAGAATAAATATAAATAACTATTTTAATTAACAGAAATTAACTTCAATACTGGCAGCACAGAACACAAACATATTCCAATAACATAATTTTTTACAATTTGAGGTTGTGATTGTTAAGAACTGTTAACTGAAATATTTAACTTTAAAAAAAATAAGTTGCTTATATAGAACAGTTGAACTATAAAAAGTTGCTTGTATAGAGGTCGCTTATAAAGAAGTTGCTCATATAGAGCGTTCACTTGTATTACAATTACATAATATTTACATTAGTATTAAGTATGATTGTCTTTATTTTTGAATATCGAAATGTGATTTCACCAATTTAATCATGACTATTCTATTTAATTTTCTTATTAAAATTATATTATGTTTTGTTTTTAGCTCCATGAATCTATTGTTGAGCCACAACTACTTCAGAATTTGCTGGGAGGTGCCTTGGACTTTACTCCTGTACCGATTTGTGATTGTCGTCCAACACTCTACGTCCCTCTAGTAAGTTTCAACTATTTTTTATATATATATATATATATATACAATATTATTAATAATTATTTGGTTCTCAACTAATAATTATTTTTAAAAGTTTTTTAACCTCCAAAAATGTGTTGCTATTATTTTTATTACGTTAGAGGAGAGGTACTATAATTATAATTTTTAAGGCATTTTTTAGTAACATAAATTTTGGAAACCTCTACGTTAAGGGATGGATGAACTGTTCAAAACATAAAAAGCGCCATAGTATATTTTATTTTTATTTACATTAAAAATTAAATGATAAAATGTCGATTTTTTTTCACTAAATTGAAGTGGATTCGGATAAAAGGATAATATTTGATTTTTCTTTTAAAGCTATGATTAATATACTATGAAACAACCCCTTTTAATAAAATGTCTATCTAGAGAATGAATGATTATGGTTGAATTATTTTCCCACTTAAACTTCCATTTATGGCAAAGTAATAGACATGCATAGAAGGAATATAATATTCGTTTTATACCATGTAAAAAAGTATCCACTCTTTTTAATGATCGTAATAAACCAGAGGTAAATTTTTAACAAACTTTTAGCTCAGTCGAACTTAATTCATTTTTTTTTTTTTTATTAATTGATAGAAAAAAAATAATCAAAATCTCTATTTATATTTATATATCTATTTCATAAACTTAGAGAAAACCATCCTGTTATTGTAAGGTTCAATATATACAATATACTAGTACAAGGATCGGCAACCTTTTTCAATAGTCGGGGCGAATTTGTGAAATAATATAACAGTGGTGGCCATACTTCGTGATACTTAGAGCCATATTGAAAAATCGAAAATGTTTAAAAGCCAAATCGGAAAAAAATTTTACCTAACTAAATGCAATAAACAAATTATTATCTAATTAAAAATTACACTCCAATCTACAATTTTCTTCTATTAGCATTGAGTTAGGATAATGAAATTTGGTAGACGGGTATTATTCAAAATTCGTATTTTTTTATCAACCTTTGGGAAATGTAGTTTAACTTTTGAGAAATGTAGCTTATCCGGAAGAGGGTCATTACCTACCACGTTTTCATTTTTTTCCTCTAAACTGACCGTAAAAATAAAAATATATGTTTGATAGTTTTTCACGTGATTAAAAATTGTATAAAACTGCTATATATAGAATTTCAGTTTGATTGAATCGCTGAAAGTACCGGAATTAATTTTTTAACACGTTGACTGCCAATCACGCACCAGCACGTGACGTGGTGCTATCAACAAAAAGCCAAACACGGGCTGGTATAATAAATATTATTTATTAATTTTAAAATTTATATTTTAATTTAAATAAAATATATGTTATAATTAATCTAATTCAAATTTGCGAGATAGTTGAGTGGTGACACTCCAGATTTTTAATAAATAAATAAATGTTGGTGGTTGAGTTGAAAGGGTTCCGGTCGATTTGAATTCCATCAATTCAATCGGGTCCAATTGGTATTAATGGCGAGATTAATGCGTGAACGGTTGACTATAGTTTGGTAACTGATGCCAATCAATCACGAGACGAAACAAGCCGAGGCCCATTAAACTAAATCAGATAGGAAATTAGGGAACGATTGACAATTTATATATAGCTATATACTCGTATATTTATACAATTGTGGAAAGTCAAAAAGGATGAATCAACATTGAAATTGGTATCTTGAAATTTTGAAAAATGAAACATTGAAATGGATGATTGAATTGGTTTTTTATAGGATTAGCATTTCAAAAAGTTAAACTTAATGAAGGGTAGTGGATAGGTTCGTTTATTAATTAATATTAAATCTTGCATTGGAAAAAATGCAACTTCAGATTCTAATAAAATATTCGTCTTTCTTTAGCTAATTAAGGGATGAAGATCATAAATATTATTATAGTCCTTTAATGAAAACACATTTAACGATCCATTGAATTTTCTATTTCTCGATTTTCCATAAAGAATTTCTTTCATTTTCTTTCTCCATTGCTTTGTTAATTCTTCTTTTCTATATTAAAAGAAGAGATTACAAATAATCTTGATTTCTAATTTTTATGCATAGAATTGAACATAAATGATTTTCATTCTTTATTTCCTATGAGCAATTTAACAGCGACAAATAATAATAACTAATTTTGGGTAAATATTCAGGTAAACTCATTTTCGTGGATTTGGATAATACTTTACCAGCGGGTTCCTTTGCATTTCCAAATAAACTTTCTTATTAAATTTCCCCCGGCATCTTATAGTTTTCGAGATAAAAATTATTAAAATTTGCATAAAAATCCATTGATATTCTATTTAGCTAGCATGTTTTATCCGTTTGGCTACCAAATGCCGCACTAATTTTCTGATTTCACTTATTCACTAATTTTCGGTTTTTATAAGTTCGGTTTGGATTTAATTATGAAAATTAAAAAAATAATTAAATCATTTTCTAATATCCACACCGAAATTATAAAAACCGAAAATTAGTGAATAAGTGAATAATTAGTGAATTCGTCAATAAAACATTACTTAATGCCACATTTAGACGTTCATATAACTAATCTGTCAAACTTAAAAACCTTTAATAATTTTTATCTCGAAAACTAGAAGATGCTTTGAAAAATTTCATAAGAAAAGTTTATTTGGAATTGCAAAGGGAACCCACTGGTAAAGTAATATCAAAATCCACGAAAATAAGTTTACCTGAATAATTACCTAATTTTGAAATTAGGAATTTAGTTGTTGCTGTCCTAGAAAGATCAACGCAATAAAGAAATTAATTATTATCTATATTTATTTAATATGATAAGATTTATACCTGTTCATGAAATATTATAAATTTTTAATTATTATTTAATACTATTGTACTCATAGTAAAAATATATTTAAATTTTTTTATTTCAATATTAATAGAAATAATTAATCAAATGTAAATTAATTAGAAAAGTTAAAAGATTTGTTAGCTACCAGTAGAAATTTAAAAAAAAATGAGTTCAAGTTGAACACAGTGATCGTTCTATATAAGCAACCGGATAAGCTACATTTCTCAAAGGTTGATAAAAAAAACCACGAATTTTGAATAATGCCCCTATACCAAATTTCATTATACTAGCTCAAACCGTTTTTGCGTAATCTTGTCTATTCACATACACACACATTTTTCTCAACCTTAGTGAAAATGACTCAGGGACCTTTAAAACGTATAAAAACATCAAAATCTCAACATCGAAAATTTTCGTGATCGCAATACTATCTCTGGCGAGATACAAAAAAAAAAAAAAAAATCCGGTGCTCTGTGTTTATAATATCCTAATAGTTATTTTCTTTATCAACCATAACAAATTATATAAAATTAAATTTAAGTATAAAAAAAAAATATTTTACTCTTAATATCTCCCCTAAAATGTTAAATAAATTGTATGTCTTTCTGGTTTATGAAAGTGTTGATTATTTTAACCTATATATATATATATATATATATATATATCGGAAAAAATATGAATAGATTCTTATTTTATTAAAAGTGATTTTAAATGTAATTAAGATAAAATAAAACGCGATTTTTTAAAGTCATGCTTAGTTTATATTCGATTTCTTCAAAGTGACAGTTCACACACACACAATGGAGCCAAAACCATTACGCCCCATCGGATTAAAGGTTTTTTTTAGGGTAAAGGTTGAGAAATACATGCTCGGGTTCGTTAAATACAGGATGGCGAGACCTGTCGAGGGCAATGCCAATCTTTTCTTGAATAGCCTTCTTGACGCCCTTTTTAAATTAGAATCAAACATTATTTATTTTTTCTATGTGTTGGTTTTTCTATGTTTATCAATACCACTGAATTCATGTGTTAAGTTTAAAAAAATCATTGAAAGTGTATAATAGAATATTTTTTTCTGCCCGTAAATTTTACAAAAAAATCTTATTGTACACACACTTCACCTTCATAAAATATACCAAATACAAAATTAATAATAATTTTAATATTCTTCTATAATAATTGATGAAATGAAGTGATTTATCCAATAAAAAGTACATGATACGCCATTGCTTTCATTTGATATACAAAACAACAATAATAAAGTTTTTCTAGACACACTTTTTATTATATTTAATTTGAAATTAGAGAAAATTGGTTTCATTTAGAAAAACCTTTCACTAATTAAGTTATATCTACTAAAATTCAGCTTAAATATTATACAATTTTTAATTAAACACTCTGGGAATGAATTTTTATGTTTATGGGTAGATTTGTTTTTATGCGTATTTTTTGTGTGACTGTTATACCATCGTTAGAATCTTTCTCAGGTTGTAACGAGATAAATGTAGTGTGTGGCGATAGTAAGATGCGCCACAGGGTAGGAGTTAGCGAAGCTGCATCACATTCTCGTGGTCCTAGTCTGGCAAGGGAATTTCTCTAGTTGGGGTCTATGGCACGAAGTCATCCTAGCCTCTGGGATCAACATTGATAAAAAGTAACGCCTCCGATCAAGAAAATCAAGGTAAAGGTTGATAGAACCCGTTCTACTGATCATAGGACACCTAATTGGTACAAAAGTCAGAGGTGTGATGATAGTAACCATTTTAATTTAAAAATATTCTTATTTAGTTTTAAATTTTATTTTTATTTTAATTTTAGTTGATATAATATATTAAAATGGTTTCGGTATAATCTATTATTATGATTCGGAATTTAATGCAAAACTCTTCTTTAATTTGGATTTCGATTGAATGCAAATAATAAATAAAATGATCTTGATTCAATTTTATTGTGGGATTAAGACAGTTACACATTTATCGAAAGACTATACAATTGTATTTATTGTAGAATCCAATTTCGTTTCCCAATTCGGGCACATTCCCTTCGCTTTTACTCATTTCGGGCGCACTTCTACAAAGAAAATTAAATCTTTTTTATAAAGGCCAAATATTTCGGCGTCTATTTCAAAAGCCATTATCAACTCCTTCGACAAAACGAAATTGAATTAGAGTGGGGTGAGAGTGAGAGGGGTGGGGGTGAATTATTAGCATTCGAATGGATATTCCAATTTTTGTCTATTTTTCTTTATTAATGATTAACCACCAGAATGAAATTAGAAAATGCTTTTTAATTTTTTTTTTTTTTTTGAAATGAAATTATTTCTTTTTATTACCTGCAGCAAATATCAATTAAAATATTGAGAAATTTATACATAAACATCAGAACATGTTGTATTATTCCTACTTAAGATTATAAATCATTAAAAATAATTAAAATATAATTAAAAAATTTAAAATGAAAATAATTATTTGAACTAAATTGGAATATCTATTAGAAAATATAATAATTGTAAATAATAATTCATAAATAATAATTATATATATATATAAAAATTTTGGGTAATTGTACACTTTATCATATGAATTATTATGGATTTGCATAAGACTTTACCAGTGGATTCCTTTTTTAATTCCAAGAAACTTTCTTTAGGTAATATGTGTCTGTCGGTCATTTCTAGTTTACGAGATAAAAATTATTAAAGTTTGAATATTGACATTATATAAACATTCATATGTCAGGAATATTTTAAATGTTTTATTGAGTTAGGCAGTAGAGGACATCACACCTTCAATAGATTTTCATACAAAAATAATAAACAAATATATATATATTATTAATATATCACTTTTAGCCAACACTCCACTCTTCGGTTTATATTCGGTTCGATTCGGTTATAGGAAGATTAATAAAATAATTAATTAACTAACAAAAATTTGCATTAAACAAATTTGCATTAAATTCCGAATCATAATTATTTAATTAATTATTTTTTTAATTTTCCTTTATTCAAACCGAAATGAAAAAAAACCGAAGAGTGGGGTGTTGGCTAAAAGTATTATATATATATACATATATATTTATTGTTTTTGTATGAAATGTAGGAAAAAAGTAAGCAATGATATATATACATATATATTACTTTTTATCTCGTAAACTAGAGGCGACCTAAGTTTCTTGGAATTAAAAAAGGAATCCACTGGTAAAGTCTTATGCAAATCCATTATTCTAATGATAAAGTGAAAAATTACCAAATTTGGATTGCTATTTTGTTTGAATTGATTTTGATTGTATTTACCAATTGCTAGTTTAACTCGTTAACAATAGTAAAAAATAGGGTATTATTTTTCAAAAATAGATAAATAATTCGTCGATGTACCCTTTGAGCTTTTCGCTTGTCTGCACGTTGATTTTGATGGTAGATGCGACTAAAGTTCGACACAATAACTGGAACAGGCAGCGCAATTACGAGCACGCCGCTCAGTGAACACACTCCTCCCACGATTTTGCCAGCAATCGTTTCTGGGACCATGTCACCGTATCTGGAACAAACAGATATTATTAATCTTAGGACATCATCAACGCATTTTTTCCCTAAATAATTCTAGAAAATTTTTTCTTGCCTTGATGCTTCCAATTTAAGTTTCAATTTCTTAATAACTTAAATGATGCAACAACTTTTTGATAAAATTGAATGAGTTAATTTTTTACTTTTTGCAATTTTGAAAAAAAAACGGTTTTAACAATTTTCAAAAAATCATTGCTAAATAAAAATAATATAGTTGATAACACAAAAAGTCCAGTTTGAAATATTCTAGGAGAGAATAAATAGTCAATTTTTTTTGAAGGACCTAACTATGCCAATATATATAGAAAAAGTCATAAAAATTTTTTGTATAAAACCGAATTATATATATTATAGATTTATGTTAAAGTTCAATATTTTATTATTAAAGGGATTTTTATTTAAGTACCACATTATTTGTAAATATTATTTATTAAATTAAAATAATAATTGTACAACGTTTCGATTGCTTAGGAGATTACTTGAGTAGTGCACAGCACTTGAGAACGATTGCAGAATAAGCAATCGAAACGTTGTACAATTATTATTTAAATTTAATAAATAATATTTACAAATAATGTGGTACTTAAATAAAAATCCCCTTATAATAATTATAATAAAAACCATTTAATAAATATGTTCAATATTTTAACCCGACAGACACTAAATACAATAATATTAATTCATGCAATTTTCAGAATTATTAAAATATAAATTTTAATATAATAAAAATTTTGTTCAAAAATTAATTTAACATTTTGAAATTATGTTAAAAACTCAAATTTAAGTATTTATTTATACTTTTTATTTATATAACTTAAATAAATCTCTCTGTTAAATAAATTAATTTTTTTTTAATTTAAAAAAAAAAAATAATAGAATATGTATATTTATAAAAATACCAAGGGAAACTCGTATTCTGTTCCCTATTTGGCTTGGCTAGGCCCTTGGCGAGTAATACTGCTAAATATAGGATTTGCCTTAGAACTATGTTTTAACAACAATAAAAAAATATACATGTTTAATAAAAGAAAAGTTTTTCTAACAGTAAAAATGATTTTAAAAAATCAAATTTAAACAAGAATTGTGTTCTATTAGTTTCGAGTTTTCTATTTATTTTTTATATAAATTGTAATTATATTATTATTTATAAAAAAGCATTATATTGGAAATTTTATTAAAAATATCTGGATAAATATTTAATCAAATATATATGTAAAATATTTCATATTGTGTGTAGTTTACGGGGAACTTGTGTCTGTTATGTTGGTAGTGTTTTGTTTTTATTAGATTGTTGTTTTGTCAAAGAAACAATTTTTAGATAAATAATAGTTGGTAGATATTAATAATATAATATTTAATTTGATTATAAAAATTTATAAAGGGTTGATATATGAAACTAATTGTTTTTTTAAAGTTTTACTTGCTCAAGTCATTTAACCTCAAACTAGTACCAACTTATAAGTATTAGTATCTAAATTTTTACATTGTTTTATTTAAATTTTTATTAGTGCTGTTATGAACTTCAAGGGTGTAATAGGGGGGGGGGGGAGGATGAATACGAATGAATATTGGTGGCATAAAAAGGACTATCAAAGGGAGAGAAAAATATTCAATCATTTTCATATTAATATTCAATATAATTCTAGAGATTTTATTATTAATTGAACGTAGTTGAATTTTATTTTATTAAAAATTAATAATATAAATAAAAATAGATAGATAGGATTAGACGGTAATTGTTTACAAAACGGGAGCTTCAGGGATATGTAGGAAACTTACTTAGATGGAGTTCTTTTTTAATTCAAAGTGTCTATGGTCACTTACAGTTACCGAGATAAAAATTATTAAAATTTGCATATAAATCCATTGATATTCTATTTAGATACCATGTTTTATTCATTTGGTCAGCGGAGGGCTTCACTAATTATCTGTTTTTTTTCAGTTCGGTTTGGATATATGAAAATTAAAAAAATAATTAATTAAATAATTTCTTTATATCCAAACTGAATTAGTCAATAAAACCTTATTAAATGGTTGCTCATTCATAATTAGTTTATCTGTCAAATTGTAAATAATTTTATCTCGTAAACTAGAAGAGATTTAGAAATATTGGATAAGAAAAGTTGTGCTTTAGAATTAAAAAAGGAATCCACTGGCAAAGAATCATCCAAATCCCTGAAGCTTCCCGCTTTATAAACTATTACCTTGTTTTTTATTTTTTTCAATATTTTATTAATATCAATAATTAATAGATAAACTTGTCCCTCCACAATTTAACTAAATTAATGCACTCCAATTTATCGAAATATTCAATAAAAATTTGTAAAATATTAGAATTCTATAAATGATTAACGAAATAATTGATGATTTCCTCGTAACTAAAATAATCGTTATAATTGGATACCTGAAGATAAATAAAGTTTAAACATTATTGATCAAAAAGCTGGATTTATTTTTAATAACAAAGAACTTGATTTTACCTCCGAAAGGCTTACGTCGAAAGTTTTACGTAACCTCAGGGTAATTTTCGTTTCATAAAATAGCTTATCTTTTAACATTAAATTGTAAAAAAATCATTAAAAATAAGGTGATCATATCAGAAACTGAAACTCCCACTTTATCATCTTCTTTATAATTTTATCCTGTTTTTCAATAAAATGTTGAAAACTTTCTTACCAAAGGCTTTTGATTAATCTAAAATTGAAAACATAAATCTTCCATCCTCCAAATTATATTATTAACTAAAAAATTATAATTTTTCTATCAGGACCAGGTGTCCATCAGTTTTTAATGCTATCAAATAGCATTGTATACAAAAATAGTTATTATCATTTAAAAGAAGGGTCTGTGTCATCTCCCTAATTTTTGAAACTGATCATTCTTAATGTCTTTTTAATGTGTTGAAATGTTCGTAATATTTTATCAAAAATCATAATAGTATAAAATCATTTTTTTTTTATTTATTGAAAAATATTGGGTGTTTGAATTAATTCATACCATTTTTTAATAGATGCCATTTCACAAATGGCGTTTTCCAATAGATGGCATGGGTAATATTCTCCGTAAACCTACTATCATTGAGCAACGTTATTAATATAATGTCATTTGGTTGAAGCGTAAATAACATAATTTTTTTACTTAATCGAATATGTCTATACAATAAAAATTTCAATGAAAAAGCTCATCTATGAGACTGAGTTTTTCCTTTTAATTAAATATATTCTGGATTAGAAATAAAGCGTAATTAAATAAAAATTAAAAATAATTTAAGATACCTTTCATAATACTGGTTCTGGATTATTTTACCATATACATGTATTAAATATTTTGCAAATATCTCTGAAATTTTCTATCACTATTAAATTTTTATCACAAGATAAAATATTCATCGTTTTATTTATTTTTTCGTATCTCTTTTGAGTTGAGAAAAGTTTTTGACCGAACTAACCATAATTTCCTAAATCGTTCCTAACCTCAATTATTTCTAATTATTTCATATCTTCTCTTAATTCCCTCTTATCTTCCTTTATATTTTCCCTTATTCAATCCTTGGTCTATCTACAAGTCGTTTTCAAATTGGTACACTCAATCTTGTTCTCTAAAATCATGGTCCACGCCTCATAAACCCATAGATTAAATCATAATTTAATAATGTTCAATAATGTTAGTTGGTTTTGATGAAATGAGTCTATTTATAGCGCATTATAACAGATCCCTCCCAATTGAAATCAAAATTAAAATTCTTTTTGGATATTTTAAAATATTTATTTCAATCAATGTCACCTACAGTAATATTAATTCAATTTTGACAGTAAAGGCACTAAAATAAAAGACAAGAATAATTGAAAATTACAAACAAGCAAATTAACTTAGAGTTCGTTAATTAGTAATAAACTATTTTTCATTAAACAACAATCCAGATAATAATTCCTAGATTAATTTAAAATTGACTTGTTGTAATTAAACTATTTGTGATTCCCCTGTGTTAATAAGTAAGTGTCATGGATTTTCAAAAATCCAATTTGTTGCGTATAATTCAATTATTTTTGATTATTAACCTGAAGCATCATTAATATACTCTATAAAATTAATTGAATTTTCTATCAGGGAAATTTCATTATTATTCCCAATGCTAAATTTGTTATTTATGGACATTTTATTATTATCAGAATTTAAATTTGAGCGTTCAATGTTTTTTTTAATATGGGTTAATTTTTATATTTATATACATATATATATATATTTGAATATTTTTAGAGCATTAATATTATTAAACATTATTATTATTATTAAACTTTATTTTTAATTTCATATATATCTATTTATGAAAATAAATCTTTCAGCTTTATAATTATAATTGTATATTAATAATATAATATAATTTTATAATTAAATAATGTTATATCTTTAAATATTATTATATATTGTAAATTGTACAAATATATTCCTTGTATAATGTTAAAAATAAATAGAAATCTGGGTTTATACAAATATACGAGGAAATTTTCGAAATGTCCCTTAAGGCTTGATTATATTTTTCCTTCTTTATATCATTCATTTATAAAATATAATCATAATTACTTTTTATAAAGATGATGAAATCTTAAAAATATAGATTCTCTGTTTTAAATTAAAGAACAACAGAAGGAAAAATGATTTTTAATTTATTTTTATTTTTTGTTCATATTTTTGTATTTCCTACTTTGAGACTACTTAAAATATGATTTACAAGTGAGAAGGGCGTCTAAAGATAAAAAAAACATTTTTTGATTGGATGCGCTACTTTTTATCAAATAGCTTCCCAATGTTGATCCCGGAGGCTGGGTTGACTACGCCCCATAGACCGCAGCTAGAGAAAATCCCTTGAACCCGGGACCACGAGAATGTGAGCAAGCTTCGCTACTTCTCACCCTTTTTTTGTCATAGCACATAAATAAATTAAAAAAAAGTTTTTTTTTGCCTTTGGACCTACTTTGGAGAGTAAATTTCAACCAACAATCTACTCATCTACGAAATTAAATGGTGTGTGGGTGGGAAATGGAGGTAAACGGGCCAGGGGTGGCAGAGTTGACTCTCAAAAGAATACCAAGGACAACCACAAAGGGACTATGAAGTTGGTTCCAGCACATACACTGATTTGAATAAAGAATAAAGCAACTAATGGAAAGTGACAATTGCAATTACTCTTTTTTTTCCACAAAAGCCCCTAGAAAAAAAAAAACGTTTTTGTTACAATCTCTGTTAAAGCCTCAGGGAATCCTTTTGTCCTCTTATGGTTTTTTTTTTCTCTTTGAAAATTTCAAATTACAATTAAGATGATTTCAAAAACTGTCTTCGAGATTTGATCTATGAAAGTTTATTATTTACTAAAAATATAATAAAAAAAATCATCACTCAAGCGGCAACACCGGTTATTTCATTTTTACTTAATTTTACAGAAGAGCTATTTACAGTAATACAATTTTTTTAAGGTCACTTTTTAACAACATAAACTTGATTGGCATGATTCCAACTGGTTGAACCGATAAACGAAGCCCAGAAAAGAATTGCCCGCGGAATTTTAATTTAGAAACAACTATGATCTCAATTTCATAAAAAAAAAAATGAGATTGTTCCCGCTATAATAACGATATATAATAACTTTTTATTTTAAAACTAAAATTATGATTTATTAAAGTATATTATAATCTAGATAAAATGTCTACGTTGAGTTGCAAAAATATATTTATTTAAACTTTTTAGAAGTTTATTATAAACTTTTGATGGGTGGGAAAGACGGAGGAGGGGAGGGATGGTTATTTGAATTTTGTTCTGATATAATAGCTTAGATTAAAAATGCACTGTTTAAACATTAATTTTATGATTAACTGATGTAAACAATTTTTTTTTTATCTTATGTATAAATATTCTCTTCTGATAAATTTTATAAAATTGTGTATTCTAGCACGATACAGAAAATAAGGGGTAATTGTAATTATTCTTTAATCATATAGCTATATTATTTCCATATTAAATGTTATTGTACCATATATTCATCTTTTTACTTTTAACTACATTAATTAATTTATATATAAATAACTAGCTGATCCCGGCCATGCGTTGCTGTGATTCAATCTGGTTAAAAGAGAAAATAATATAAATACATAAGAAATTTTGTAAAATAACGTTTTTTTCATGGACAAAAAAAAAAAAATTTTTCTATAAGCCTGACAAAGTTAATGGATGGATGAATTGCTTCATATACAACGAAAAACATTGGGCGCATTTAGTTTTATTTATTTATATGAAATATCAAGTCAAATTTTTGTAATAATAAAAATATTATTAAACACATAACTGACAATTTTTTTTATTATGCAATAAAATTGATAGATTAATATTTAAAAAGCATGTTTTTTATATTTTATATTTATACTAATTTTTTTTTTTTGTTGTTCCAAGTGATAAATTATTTTTTAAGAATAACTAATTCTAGGCATAGAATTAACATTTCAATGACTTGAACATGTTTTTTTAGCAAATTTCGAATTTGCACCCCTTTTTGATTTTATATTTTTTACTTAGAAAATTAATTTTAATAAATTAATTTGTATAATTATCAGTATTTATCTAATTTTATTATCGTAAAAAACTAATGAATTATGTAATTTTCAAAAAAAGCAAAGAGAACTTTCACTTATTATTTTTATAATTCATCTGAGTATCCGACATGTGGTCCTGAGTCTCTTTCATGTTTTAGCTGCCTTATACTGCACAAGTTTGAGCCTCCTTTATAGGAGTATAATTATAACTTTGTAATAATATTTGAAACTAATTTTATTTGAAATTAATTTCTGTATAAGTTGTAAATCTGATTTTAGATTTGCTATACAAGTGGCTTATTCATTTGGTAACTTTAATCGATTTTCTTCATTTCATTGAACATCTCAGATTCCATCATTATACATTATGTAGATATTTCAGTAACTAAATTTTTACGGGTTTTTATTGTTTTTTGCTACTGGAGATTTTTCTCTTTACATCAATTATTATAATTAACCTTTTCATTTATTTTTTATTCAATTGTTTATTTTATCATATAATATCAAACCCCATTTATTTGATCATTTAAAATTACTTAATTTAATTTTTTAATCCAGTTACAATTTTCATTACTTTCTTTGGATAAATTTTCCGAAAAGAAGTCCGATATCCTTATCCAATTATAATTTTTCATTATTTGCATATTTTTAAATAAAATATCGCTGGAGACACACAGTCAAAAGTTATGTATTTACCATTATTATAATTTACCTTTTTCCCCATTCCCTCCCCCCTCATTTTCATCACCTCCACGTGCGGAGAACCCTTTTTTACATGTGAATTTTCTTGTCTTATTCATACATACGTTCACAGGTGTTTTTCAAAAAAGTCCTTTTTTGCTTACAATTGGACCTCTCGCCTTTTCAAAGGGAAACAAAATTCAAATTTCATGTATGGGGATATTCTAATGCAGGGGTCGGCAACCTGGTGCCCGCGAAGCCATTTTCAAGTGCCCGCATGCAAATTACTAAGTATTAAATATTACTTAGTATAATATTAATTTAAAGTCATGACACAAAAAAACGGGTAAAATGTTTTTGCGATCAGGCTCTTAAACATTTTCGATTTTTCAATATGGCTCTAAGTATCACCAAGTGTGCCCACCCCTGTTATATTTTCTCAGAAATGTGCCCGACTATTGAAAAAGATTGCCGACCCCTGTTCTAATGGATTCAACTTCTTTTGTTATCTTAGATATAATCCCGAGTAGTGTTTTCTGATTGTGGCCCATTGTAGCGTCTCTATCCTTCTTGGAAGAGAATTGATTATTAATTGAAAAATGTTTCAACATAAACGCTCCTCCATATTATATATATATATATTTCCCCTAATAGTTTTAATTCTAAGTACGTCCGTGTAATCACAAGTCTTGGTTTGATGGTAAATATTTCTTGAAAGGTTGATATTATATATATATTTTCCTTTAAATATTTTTTATGTATTCTTTCTATAGCAAGGATTGTAAATTCTCTCTTCTATTTGGCAAAAATAATTTCAACCCTTCCCAAGGCACTCTTCTAATATCACTATTTTTTTTATCTGTCATCTATAACAATAATAATTTCCATCGTATGTATGTGATGTCTGTAACAATTTGAAGTTAGTTACAAATACAGTTTGAACTTAAATTGAAAACATCGTTTGCAACGGGTTCGTCTATTCTTTAATAATAATTTCCGTCATAAGTACGTATGTGATGTCTGTAACATTCTAAGTTAGTTACAATTTGTCAAAATTAATTTAATTTGTAACTAACTTCATTTTCCTATAAATTATTATTATTATTATTTTGTTTATCAGAATAATATACGTTAAATATTTAGATCTATAAAAAATGGAGCCAAATGAGAAAAGATTGAAACGTGCCGAGTATATGCGCGTGAATATAGGAGAAGAATGCTTGAGATAGAAATTGTGTTGATACTAAAAAATGATCATTAATATACAAAAAATATTGTTTTCAAAGAACTATTTAATTAATTGCGGCCAACTACAATAAATTAAGTTTAAACTGAAATTGCAAACGCCGTTTGCAACGGGTTCGCCTTAGTTTAGTAATAAAAGCAAAATATTGACGACGAGAAGTCGATACACTCTTTTATCATTAACCGTAATAAAATGAAAAATGATTTATTTTTAAAGCTTCCCTGTCCACCCATTAAAAAACTTAATTTACTCAAATTAAAAAAAAAAAAAAAAAAAAAAAAAATAATAAAAAATGAAAAAAGGAAACTTGTTTTAAGTTGAACCTCTAGTCCAATTTCATGTGTTAAATGAGCATCCCTGGGGTGAAATTAAATCCTAATTTTCCAAAATGCTTACGTCTCTATGACTTACTAAATAAATGCAATTCAATTTCCAATTCATTTAAAATTGCATCGATCGATTTCTAACTTGAAATATTCAAGCAACTAATGAATGTTTAATTCGTTAATCAGGATGGATTTCCTGATTCTACTTAAATTGAAAATAATGGAATGGTAAATTTTTTAGTAACCCATGTCGGACGATTAACTCCATTTCAAAACCTCTTTTAATTAGGATTTAGGTGTGAGATGGGGCGTATCTGCACACATACAGGGTGTACCCCTTCCTCCTCCTTCTCCCCCCCCCCCCCGAGCAAAAAGCAGGGCACAGCGGTCGATAAGTATCTCCATGAGAGAGGGTAACCATGTGGAGGCCTGGTGGTGGCCCGGCTGGCTTGGCTACCGCCATTCACCTTGGCCTATAAGCCACTTTAGAATCAGCCGAAAAAAAAACAACAAAACAATTAGACCTACACCGATTTTATGCTTTTATTTATAAGCCATGTTTATTTATAGCAATATCTATCGAGAGGGCTTAATTGATTCAGGTCAAAAATAAATAATGCTAAAAATAATCATCCACCTTTATTTGGACAAAATTAATCTTCAACTTCAATTTCACACAATGACAATAATTATAAAATGTCAATTTATTTTATTACAAAAAAAAAAAAAAATCTGGAGTGTTTCAACTCGACTATCTCGCAAATTTGAATTGGATTAATTAACATATATTATATTTAAATTAAATTTAATTAATTAAATTATAAATTAACATTAATAAGTAATATTTATCAAACCAGCGCGTGTTTGGTTCTTTATTGATGACACCACGTCACGTGCTGGCGCGTGATTACCAGTCAACGTGTTAAGAAATTAATTCCGGTACCTGCAGAGAGATTCGATCAAGCTGAAATTCTATATATAGCAGTTTTATACAATTTTTAATCATGCGAAAAACTATCAGACATATAGCTTTATTTTTGCGGTCAGTTTAAAGGAAAAAAAATGATACAGGAACCTTCAAAACGTATAAAAACATCAAAATCTCGACATCGAGAATTTTCGTCGGGATAGTAAAAATGAAAACGTGGTAGGTAATTACCCTCTTCCGAAAGAGCTACATTTCTCAAAAGTTGATAGAAAACTTCGATTTGTGATTAATGCCCGTGTACCAAATTTCATTATTCTAGCTCAAACCGTTTTTGCGTAGTCTTATCTACGTACACACACACACACACGAAGTCGAGATTTTGATGTTTTTATAAGTTTTGAAGGACCCTGAGTCATTTTCACTAAGGTTGATTTCTCTAAACTGACCGTAAAAATAAAGATATATGTTTGATAGTTTTCGCATGATTAAAAATTGTATAAAACTGCTATATATAGAATTTTTTGGTTGCCATCAACAAAGAATTTACTTTTTAAATTTTGACTTAAAAATGAAGGTAAAGGTTTTAAATTTAAATTTTATATATGTTAATTAATTAATTTAATTGAATAACAATACTATACTGTGAATTTAAATTTTTTAATTAATTAATTAATTCAATTCAATTATACTTTATTTATAATTTAATTAATTAAATTTAATTTAAATATAATATATGTTAATTAATCCAATTCAAATTTGCGAGATAGTCGAGTGAACGATTTTTTAATTTTGATAGTCCTTTTATTTTTTATGTTAATGAACAAACAACATAAAGCTTGATATGATTCGATTGGAAAAAATTTGGTTTAGTAAAAAAAAAATATTCTATTCTAATAATTTCTTCTTCGTTTTGTGAAATCTCGTTGGCAATAGAATGAATGAACTGGGAATGGTCTCGGATTGCTCGGAAGGGATGGTGCTGTAACCTAACGGCTCTTTTCAAATCACAACCGAAAATGCTCTCCTGGGGCTTGGAAAAAAACATTTGAGAAAATATCATCTACCTACATGGAGTACCAAATTGAGAATCATGCCTTGAATTTTGTAAAATTCATTTTCCAACTCGTTATCTTCTCTTACTTCACCCCCTCCCCCTCCACACATACTTTCGTTTTCATCCCATTTGAAAGGAACATTTAAAAAAAATATTTATCATAATGACCGATGGCATAAAGAATAAATTCAAAGTTATAGAACTATTTTAACTAGCTAACTAACTAGTTAACTATTCCATTATCCATTTTCTAAAGTATATATGTATGTCGTAGGAAAATGGCAATTTCAGAAAAATAGCATTTGCCTAGGCAAAAGCTATTTGGCTAAATCGCATTGTTTGTAAAATTTTACAAATCTTCACTCTTCATGTGTGATCTGTAGAACCCAAATATGACTTTTGTATTTTTCATGTCTGTCATTTTATTTTATCTGCCTGTTTGTTTGGGAAATTTTGAAGTTATAAACTCAAAATTGATTGGGGCGATGAAATATTCTTATATGCTCTTATTTTAATATATTCTGTAATTTTTTTATCAATAATTATTAAAAAAAAAGAAAAATTAATTTTTTAAAATTTATATCGAGCTTAAGAAAGATTTACTTTGCTCAAAGGACGGTTGGAGAATAGTGCCAAGATCGCAATCTTTTTCTAGAATTTAATATAGCATTGTCAAAACAAGAAAATGCAAGTGGTTCACGGTATTAGATATAAATTTTGCTTTTTTTTGGTCATTATCTACATAATCTACAACTAAAAACTAAAAACTAACATCAATTAAATAATTTCCATACAATAAAAATAAAAAAAAATAATAGACAATTTTTAGGAAAGATATTTTTATCACAAATAAATTCCAAATTTTTTAATAATCATTTTATTTTTTTAGTATAAAGTTTAATATTTAAAATTATAACACTTCTCTACATGGTAGTTAGAATTTATACAAAAATATTCGATTATATATTCAAGCTAAAAAGGATACAGGTGGAGGAGAAAAAAATCATGATAATTTTCAAAAAGTTTTTTATAATTTTGTGGCACGAACATTGAAAAAGGTTCGCCATCCCTGTCGTAGGTAAATGGAAATTTTAGGAAAATAGCATTTGTCTAGGCAAAAGCTAATTGGCTAAATCTTTGTTGGGCAAATAGCTTTAACTATTCTAATAGCCAATTACAAAATTATTAAAAAATTTTTTTGTTCTTTATTGTATATTTATCTAATTTCAGCAGCAAGTCTTAGATAATAACAAGTTTTAGATAAATCTATAAAATATTGTAAAACTTTTTGGTTAAAATCCTCTCAGATAATAAAGTTAAAATTATTAATTAATTTCTTTCATCAATCAATATTCAATTTATTAAATAAAATAAATTCTTATTGAATGAAGGAAAAATGTTAAGTGTGATGAAATTATTATGCTTAAAGCTATTTGCCCAACAAAGATTTAGCCAAATAGCTTTTATCTAAAGAAATACTATTTTCCTAGTCAAATTGAAATGAAATAATAGTTGGCCAGACAAATGGCTTTATCCTATGTAAATGCTATTTTCCTAAAATTGCCAGTTGCTTACGACATATATATATATATATATATATATATGACGAAAAAAATTTTTACATTTCCATCTTGAATCTCCAATGAAGTCACCACACACACATTCCAAACTATAAATTACTCACAAAATGATTAGATTTTTGATCCAATAAATCTTCTATTCTTTTTTAAAATAATATTTTTCTTTTTTTTGAAAGAAAATGCGTGATTTATTAAGGTCATTAAGACTATAGTAATTTATACTGTCATCTTAAGGCTCCAATCTTCCAAACACATCAACAAAAATGCAATTTGTTCTATTCCTATTATATATTAAAAAACGTTTTGTTATAAACTTATCAAGATCTCTCATACAATTTAAACTTTTCACTACTATAAAATCTGGAATTTATCAAACGAAATGCGGTTTGTTGAAATGATAGGAGAGAAAAGAAAATGCTTTCACACAAAATTATAATTAACTAATAAAATATAAATATTAGAATATATGTTTATTCCTTTTATTTAATAAAGAAAATACCTCTCCAATGGATAAATTTGGAATATCAATTTCATTTTCTATATTGAATGTTGTTTACCTTTATTTTGCAAAAACTAATTAATTCAAAGAGCTTTTCGTGAAACAAAAATATTCTACAATAAAATAATATTACATATATATTATTTTTTTTTATTTACATTCTATTTTTTTATAAACCTTCTAGCTATATAGATGGATATAAAATAATTTAGTTGGTCGTTAGTTCAGAGAAAATATAGCAATTTTGGTCAAATTGTTTTTTCTTGCTAAAAACATACTTTAATTTATTTCCGCTATCCAATCGACACTTATGATTTTTTTACTGATAGATAAGAGGGATAAAAAGGCGACACAGGGTAGGGGACAGCGTAGCTAGCTCACATTCTCGTGGTCTCGAGTTCAAGTCAAGGGAAGGAAATTTCTTTAGCTGGGGTCTATGGGACGGCGTCAACGCAGCCTCCGGGGATCAACATTGGGAAAAGTACTTGATAGCGCCTCCGATTAAGAAAATCAAGGTAAACGTTGATAGGACCCGTTCTACTGATCATAGGACACCTCATTAATATAACCGACTTGATAGGGTTTGTCCTTGCGTAGGATGTTAAAAAGTTCGAGGTTTTTTTTAAGGAAGACACACCACACACGGTAAAGTAAAGGATAGCGCTTGGTGGGGAAATATGGTTGCTGATGGAAATTTCAGTTTATTAATGCTATCGAGAGAAATAGATAGAAGATTTAACCAAATTAAAATTAGAATTTGTCAAATATATTTTTAATATTTTTTTTTTTAAAATTTCCAAAATTACATAATTTGAAAAGGAATCTAGTTAATCTCATAAATTGATTTTAGTTTACATAACTTATATATGTTAGGCTAGAATGGGAGAGGAAAGAATGGCGAAAAATATATTAGTGGGGAGGCCGATTGAGAAACGTCGGGTTGGAAGACCAAGGACGTGGTGAGTGGATGAAGTAAGAAGGCACATGAGACAGATGGGAGAAAATGGGAGTTGAATGGATGTACCTCAGGATTTGGAGGAATGCGGCCAAAAGAACTTTCGAGTTCAGTAGAGCCACATAGATACGTTATCCAGTCAGAATATCAATAAAATATATAAAAAAAAATAATATAAAATAAAATATAATGAAAAATTCTAAAAAATAAAAACAAATGTAATAATTTAATAAAAAATCCCGAGCACGTAGTTTGACCATTGCATTGATTGGTCAGGGTTTTTTGCTCTACGTTTTTTCTTGATTTCTGATTTCACTACGCTTGTTAGAGAATAAATTGCAAAAAATATATCTTTGTTACCACCGGCTTAATATCTAACTATATAAGATCAATTTTTATCGCTTGAGTTAAATTTATAGGTTTTTTTTTCTCTCTTAAAGGTCAGGTCAAAGAAATAATCCCGCGTTTCGAGGATTGATACTAATGAGCTTTTGCATAAAGGACTTCTATCGAAAATAACACCCCTTTTTACTTTATTATTATTAATATCTATTATTCAGTCAACATAAAAACCTTCTTTCATTCTTTTTTATCCATTTTTTATTGTCTTAAAATCTGGATATATATTAATATCTCGTAGGGACATTAAAATAGTCGTAAAAAGAGTAATTTTAACTCTGTACTATGTATAATTACAAAAAAAGTTAAGTAAATTATATGGGAATAATTAAACTTCTTTTATCAAGTATTGATATAAGTTGTAGGCTGAAGAAATGTGAAAGGTGGTGCGAGTAGGAAAAGAGGGCAAATAGGCATTCAGGAAAGGTGAAAAGAAGTAAAAAACATTGTAAATAAAATGTATTAAAGGTATATGGAGCATTTATTTATATTTATTTTTATCAAACTCCACATTTACGCTAACCCCAGGCAAAAAAAAAACAAATTTTTGATTTTCCATGTATTTTATTTCATTAGAGTTGTAAAAATAAATTTTAGTTAAAATAGAATTTCTTAAACATCATTCTCTTGGTCTGGTTTGGTTCATTTTAATAAGGTACAGAATGAATTGAAATGTTGAATCGTGACACATTTTATTTCAATTTTTATTTCCATCTAATCTATTCTCACTATTATATTATTATTTATTTGTTTGTTTTTATTATATAAATATATTATATTTATACCAACTATCCTATTATACAAAATCTTTTATAAATTATTAATATTTAATTAATTTTATATAATTAAATCTATTAAAATAAAATTTGTATAAACAGACATAATAATTATAAATAATAATTAATTTTATATATTACTGAAAAATTGCAATTCAATAATTCTTATTTTTTTTTTTTTTTTTTTTTTTTTTTACTAACAAAACTCTTTTATTTATTTGATACTACAACTTAAATAACTTTTAAAAAGTGGTGATCAACTTATTTTATCTAAGGGCCAAACGAAAGTTAGACATTTTTTGGCGGATCCAGGACAAAAAAAAAATAACTTTTATTCATCCTTCAATATTTAATGAACTATTCACTTAATACCAACATATTTCTTTCAAGGGCCCAAAAAATTGTATCATTGTTGTAGCGATATATTTAACTTAACAGTACTCAAATAGCCTGGTAAATTTTACCATACCAAGAAGAGCATAAGGTGGAATTGTAAAATAAATAAATAAAATGTTCTTATTTTACTTTTTAAAAAAGTTAGTTCAGAAATTTTTAATTTCTCTTTTTAATCAAATCTACTCAATTGATCGAAATATATCAACCACTACTTAAAATTATGTTTGATTGATTAATTATTAGAAATTAAAATTCAACTATATATATATATAGAGTGAACTCTATATAAGCAACTAATTTGAACCAATTTCAATAAGTTTGGGAAAAGTTGCTTATAGGAGTGTAAAAATACTAACCGTAGCAAAATATTTTTCCTTATTTCTTCTAATGACTAACCTGTGTCAGAATAAATATAAATAACTATTCTAATTAACATAATAATCAATACTGGCAGCACAAAACACAAACAAATTCCAACAACATAATTTTTTACAATTTAAGGTTATTTTGTTGTGAACAGCAAATATGTAGCTTTAAAAAATTAAGTTGCTTATACAGAACAGTTGAAATGAAAAAAGTTGCTTGTATAGAGGTTGCTTTTAGAGAAGTTGCATAAATAGAGCGTTCACTGTATTATATTAAGCGTCTGAATTACTAGAAATAATATTAATTGATATATAATATAGTACAGACAATGTTTAAAAAAAGCCATTTTTTTATATGTCCATTTTCTTTTCAGTTTGCAACCAACCATGATCTTGTCTGCGATATGCGATGCCGTCCTTCGCGATTTGTCCCGAAAATCTATCCACGCAATATTTATCGTACTCCGTATATACCAGTGAATGACTCTTTCGAGCTGGCATCCGACAGTAAGTAAAACCTTTTATTCATTTCACACGACTATCTTGTTTTGTTTGTTGTATTTCTGTTTGTTCATGTTCTAATCTACTTGATAGTATTTGTCGGAACGTGCACGTTGAATTTTACCACTTGATATTGCAAATATAATGATACATTTTCTTTTGGAATATTTTCAATTTTTCTGATTCAGCATTTTTCGATAGCACATCGTCATTGAAAAGTACTTTTATCTTTTAAAGTGCAACTCTTGATTCTTTTTTGTAAAAAAATATCTTTCGAGAACCCAAGTTTGATCTTTTGTGTTAAAACTTTTTTTTTTTTTTTTAATATTCACTTTTTAATAATATTATTTACAATTTAAATTAATTTATTTAATTTAAAACCCTTTTCAAATATATTGCTTATGAATTTATATTTTTAAATTTTTTTTTTTTTATTTCTTTAAAATTTTTATATTAATAATATTAAAAATAATAATAAAAAAAAAAAACTTAATTGAATTTATCGATGCATATGAAAAATAGTATTTTGGACTATGTTAAGAATCTCCCTTTTTCTGTTCCTTTATTTATGTCAATGAATGAGATAAAGTTCTGCGAAGTAATTCTATTGAGGGATACGAGTTGTTGTAATTTTATTCGTTGTTCTTTAGGTGGAACATTACCGAGCGAGGAAGAGCTCCATTGTAATCCCTCTTGATCCCCCTCCCCCATAGTACATTGGTATGGTAATAGAAGAACTGTTCCTACTTGATAGTCAATAAACATGCCTTGCCAGAAAAGGGAAACGTTAGATTAGAATAAAATGTTTAATGCTTTCATTATTTAGAATTGAATTTAACCCCCTACCCCGAAGCCCTTGATGATTCTTTTAGGAAACGAATTAGGCTCCCTATCAATCGATTTTACACAAATTCTTGCCATTCGTGACAGAAAATGGTAGATAATTTAATATATATTTATTATATAGTTTACATTTTAATTAATAAAAAATTTAGAGAATAATTTCTTATATATTAAACAAATAAATCAAACTTTCATAGTGTAATTGTGAAATAAAACAAAATGGTAATTGTTTACAAAACGGGAAGCTTCAGGGATTTTGATGAAAATTTTCCAGTGGATTCCATTTTTAATTTCAAAGAAACTTTCGTTATGCAATATTTCTCGGTCTCTTCTAGTTTACGATATAAAAAATTTGTTTGTTTTACAAATTAGCTGGTTATGAACGTCGAAATATGCAGCCATTAAGTAATGTTTTATTGACTAATTCACTAATTATTCACTTATTCACTTTTTTTAGGTTCGGTTTGAATATAGAAAAGTTATTTTATTAATTATTTTTTTAATTTTCATATATCCAAACCGAACTGAAATAAAAAACAGAAAATTGCTGTAGCAAAGTTTTTTGCAAATTGTAATAATTTTTATATCGTCAATTAGAAGAGACCGAGAAATGTTATATAAGGAAAGTTTCTTTGAAATTAAAAAGGAATCCACTGGCAAAGTTTCATCCAAATCCAGCTTTCCGTTTTGTAAACAATTATCAACAAAATTAATATTGAGAATGAAATTAGTCTTAGGTTTTTATTTCTAAGTATTAAAGGAATTTCAAAAATTCTATAATTATCTAAATCCAACCAATAAAAATGTATATAAAATATTTATTATGTATATATAGGAAAGTAAATAATTTCCCTAAGGTAAACATTGTTCATTTATGGGAGATTTCAAAATCGAAATATGTAATTGAGGCGTTTATTGACAACTAATATTCCAGGAGATATATCTTTTATAGGATTTTTAACACTAAATACTAATAAAATAAAGATTCAATGTATAGAAATTGCAAATTTTAGATTTAATGGACAAACCATTAATAGATTTTTATAGATATATAATTTGAAATCATTATGAAGTTTATTAACCGAAATATGAAATATAATCATTTATTAATATTGTTTAAAAAACTGATTTATCTTATTAAAAATATTAATTGGAAAAGAATAATATAATTTTTTTATCAAATATTAATAAAATTTGGGTGTATTTTAATTATGTACCATGGCATATATCCACAAAACTTGAATTTAAATAATATTAAGAAAATAATCATCAAAGATTGAAATTTATACATCTATATATTTTTTTACTTTACTAAGTTTTTTGAGAGTAAAGGTATTGTAATCCCGATTGACTTCCAATATACGTTAAGTTTTTCGACAGATTTCCTCGTTTCAAGTCATTAAAAAAGTAATTTTCCCGTGTAGTTTTTTTTTTATCTTGCCCCCCCCCTCCACCAACCATACTTTCCCTTTCCGCTCGATCTTACAAGCTCACTTTACATTTAATCGCTTACTTAATTTTTCTTTTTCGTTAATTTGTATACCATAATTCGATTTTTTTATTAATGGTTTTCTAATCTTGTTTAATAGATAATATTTTTTTACACTTTAATATATTTCGATTAAAAAAAAAGTCTTATGGGGACTACCAAAAATATTCATTTGGTTTTATAATCAGGTGATGCCTGTCATATATCTTAGGCATGGCCATGACAAACTAGTTTTATAGTTATAGTCATTTATAGTATTGGCCAAGTTTATTTATATGAGAATCAGTTGGGAATCACTATTATGTAATTCAAGGATGCCATTAACTGACATTATAAAGATAGAGATGAGGGTTTTGGGAAATGATATCAAATGGATTGACTAAGAACTTTTTTATACTGTACCATCACAGATATATATATATATATATATATCTTTTTCTATATCTATAGCTATATTTATATATTCATTTTGGTTAACAAATTTAATGCAGAATTAAGTGATTTTCGTCTAGTTTTCATTTTGATTAGACAAACAAGTATGAAATTCTATTCAGAGAAATGGATGGGGGAGGAAGCTTTCATGATATTTCTTTAATGTTCTCCCATTGTTCCTGATTAAGTGCAAATAATCATCATCATTATAGGAACTTGGTCTCTTATCATTACCAGCCACTTGGAATTCTTTTCTATAGATTAATGAGCACTGTCCAAGTAAGAAATAGGACTAATTCTTTAAATGAAACTTGGAAGGAAAATTAAATTACGAAGGTTAATTAAAAAATAAGCGTTTAATTAAAAAAGAAGCGAATGGAATGTCAGAGGTTAATACATAGACACTGTTATCTTGGGGGAGGGAGGAGGATGCAAATTTAAATACGAACTTTAGAAAAAGACTTGGATGTCTTCCACCACCTAAGATTTATTTCATTCACTTTCTTATTATTTTTTATTATAATTATTAAATATAAATTGTTAATAAAGCTATATGTATATAAAAATTAAATTTAATTTAATTATATATATTAGAATAATTCTAATGAAATAATAACAATTAGGCAATTATACAAAATTATGAAATCACTTTCTAGTAATTATTGAAACTTTTTTTAGAGGTAATGGTTTTGATTCTAAAAACGGTAGTTTTAGATTGTTAAAATATTTATACACTAGAGAAAAATTGAAAAAGGTTTGATATACATATATTTCTATTTATACTTTTGTTTTTATCAATTTATTAGTTTGTTTGTGATACTCGGGTGAGTATCCCCCGAGGGCCTCAACTCACCACTTTAAAAAATCTATATGAATAGGAAAGGGGCTTTACAAAAGAGAATGTTGACAAAAAACAAAATAAAAAATTTACCGCCAGATCCATATAGATAGATAGATCTTTTACATTTGTTTTGGGGTGGATAGCCTTTCTTAATTAATTAAGTAATGATTTTAGGATATTGAAATTAATAATTATTTAAGGAATAATAATGTGCCTTCTTCTCTTATCTATATATAAAAAGTTTAAACCTATTTTGAATTAACAGTTAAAAAACATTTAATAAATATGGGTCATTTCATAAAACTAATAATAATTATCTCTACTAAACTCAAAAGTTCTTGGTCATAACACAATCATTACTTCAACTATCCCTTTTATTCACACCATACTTAACCTCTCCTAATTCCCTTTCATATATAGTACCTGCCAGGCCCGGGACTTAAACCAGGGACCACGAGAATGTGAGGCAGCTTTGCTACCTCCCACCCTGTGGCGCCTTTGTAATTAAAATAAGTTTAATTTATTTGGAACTGCATATAGATCATGAAATTTCTCTTTATGCAATGACCAGGAATCCCCCGTTATTTCATTGTTTTATCGGTTTGTAAATTCTTCAAAGAAATATATATTCAAACAGCCGTAATCTAATTGTTAATATATCTTGTATAATAACATCAAACTATTAAATATAAATAATAATTCGTTCAAATTATCTTCTTTTTATTTGTCAAATTATTTTAATTACTACTACTAACTGTATTTATTTTTCTTAGACGTTAATTTATTCACGAATTTCTTTTTATATAAGTATATAAAATATACGATTGGTCTCTGTACCATAGCGAAGTAGTTTCTTGTTTAGGCTCACTTACTTTATTCCTTTATCGAAATTTTCTCCCGTCCATTCAGTGCAACCGACTATGTAGCTTTATAAAAAATTCATAAAAACATTCTCTTTGTAGTGGTTTTACTATTATTATTATTATTATTATTACTATTATTGTATTTGTTTTAATGTACAAAGAAAATTTAAAATGTTTAAATGAATAAAAAAAAATCTATAAAATAAAAGTTTACGAGTGTAACATGAACAATTTTAAAGAAAACTTTCTTCAAATAATTGTTTACAATTTATGTCAATAGACATAATAACTCTCCTTGTTAAATTCAAAAATATCTAAATTGAAGGGTATTCTTTAGTCTGGACCTCTAGAAGTTCAAGACTCTTACTATAGAAAAGGAAAATAAAAATGGGAAAAAAGAGAGCTGAGATAAACAAAATAGAATTCGTTGTGCTTGTAGAAAAAGTAGTCAGCCTTTTGTAATTTAATTTTTTATTCTCAGTTTTTTTTTCATTTGTTTTGGTTAACAATAAGGAATAAGGAAAAATTTACTATACTAATTGGCAGACCACCTGAAAAAGAAAACGATTTTTTTTGAAATGACATATTATTATTCATGACTGGGTATGTTAATTTAATTAAATTATTTCTTAATTTTTGGATATATCCTTGCGACTAATTCTAATCCCATAAAAACATCATAAACAAGCAATCTTCTTTTGAAAACTTCAACTTTGTCAATTTTTAAATTAATTATACCGAAACATTTTATATTACTAGTGATGATCACATTTTCCCCCATATATCTAACAAGCCAATGAGAACAAATATTGTATATATATACATAATATTTTTAATAAAATAAAAAGATCAAAATGTCACAGGATGTAATTATTATATTTTACATAAATACTTAGAGCTACAGGCTACAGTAGTTGTTAAATGCGACGAATTTTATTATTTATTTTATTATTATTATTATTATTAAATTTATTATTAAAATATTTTAATTTCTGTCGGTTTTTATTTTAATTTTATTTTTTTTTAAAATTTAATCATTAAATTAAAAATATATAATATATCAGTTTATTGTTTAAATTAAATTTATAAAAATTTATTTGAATAAGTGTGGGAATTGTTTGAATTCAGTTTTTTATATTCATTGCCAAATGCGAACGGAGAGTTTCTTTGTGCCTGTCCGTTACTATGAATTCTTAATGATTTTATACAAAATAATTAAATAATTATTTTTTATTGAGATACAAACTATATTCTATGTTCAAATAATGATATATATATTGAGTATATCCATAACAAGGGGCCCAATAAATTCGCCAAGATACAAAAAGATATAAATATCTAAAAGTATATTTGGCTTCACTATTTAACAAAAGGTAAGAAGGTAAATATGTTTAATTTCTATTTAATGTACTGTCAAAAATCGTGCATACATATATATATATATATATATATTGATGAATTAATTGATATTTATTTTTTGATTTTCTTATTGTAAATTAATTAGTTAAATTTAATTAATGAATGTATATTTTAAACAATTGTATAAACATCAATTGTCATCCAATACAAGTATAAAAAATGTATTGGAATTTGAGTAGATGAATATAAAAAGTATTTTATTAACCATTCAAAATTTGTAGAAGAGAAATATATATATATATATATATATATATATAGAGTGCAATAGTAGGAAGAGAAAAAGTAAGATAATCAATCATAAAGAATTTGATTA
The DNA here is from genome assembly GCA_963082975.1 of Labia minor. Lineage (NCBI taxonomy): Eukaryota > Metazoa > Arthropoda > Insecta > Dermaptera > Spongiphoridae > Labia > Labia minor. Next base: position 57,657,263 of record OY720348.1, on the reverse strand, counting down.
TAAATTGTATCAATATATTAAATTAATTATATAATACATTCGTGTTTAAGGATTTATTAAATTTCTCTCTCTTTTCTATCAAAATGAAAGAGAAGTATCGATTATTCCACCCCAATTTTTGATTTTTTTTTCTAATACACTCATCTTTCTTTTTACAACAAAGTTAACTTTAATCGGATTGGTGAAATGAACTTATTTCATTTTATTTTCAAACTTATTTCAAGACTTTAAAAAACAACTACATATTGGCGATATAATTAGAATAGTTATTGATTTTTCCCATGAAAATGTATCGTGATAAATTATAGAAATAAGTCGATGTATTTAAACTTGTGCCTTTAGGAATAGAACCTGATGAAAGGGGAAAACTCAATTATGCATGTTAATTAACTTAAGATGCTGTGGTAACCTCCCAGTGAATTATTGAAATATGCGAGTAATTTCTCTTTTCAAACAGTATTGTCTTATGTAGAGGTACATTCTGTATTCCTTTTTGTCTGCAAATGAAATAGAATTTTATGCAGCGGTTTTCTATAAGAAACAATCGATTTCACATTATTATGAGATAAGAGCATTCATAATGGGAGTTTGTTTTCTCTTATTTTGTTTATTAATAATAGTAATAATAAAACAGTGAACGCTCTATACCAGCATCTTTTTTTACTTCACCTGTTCTGAATAAGCAACTTATTTTTTTTTAAAGCTAAATATTTAAGTTGACAGCTGTTCACAACAAAATAACCTCAAATTTTAAAAAATTCTGTTGTTGGAATTTGTTTATGTTTTGTGCTGCCAGTATTGAAGTTAATTTCTGTTAATTAGAATAGTTATTTATATTTATTCTGACACAGTTTAGTTATTAAAAGAAATAGGAAAAACTTTTTTTTATTCAATTGTTCTGTATAAGTTAAATATTTCAGTTGACAACTGTTTACAGCAACATAACCTCAATGTGTAAAAAATCCTGTTATTAGAATATGTTTGTGTTTTGCCAGTATTGAAGTTAATTTCTGTTAATTAGAATAGTTACTAGAATTTCTCATGGTTTCTGTTAATTAATTAATATTTTTTTGCTTTAAATTCAATTTTTCCTTATAAGCAACTTTTACCAATAAGATACTTTTTTATTGAAATTGGTTCAAATGAGTTGCTTATATAGAGCGTTCACTGAAATAATAATAATAATAATAAATCATTAAGAATAAAAACGATCCTTAGAAAAACGATTCTCCCTGTCCATGAAGAATGTTCATTTTTATGAATCATTAAAATTTCGAGAGACAATTGATTGATGGCCTATCAAGAGCATAAATAATGAAAAAAAAAACCGATAGACACGTTGACTTCACTAATTTACCCTTTGAGCCGTGATTACTAGTAATTCTATTTCTAATTCAACTTATACCTACATATATTTGATTTGATTAAAATATAACAAACTATATAGCAATTTTTTTTTAATATACCTGTTCTATTTTTCTATAAGAAAGCAAGATTAAAAATGTATGTGTGTGTGAATGAGAGAGAGAAAGAGCAAGTTGGGAGGGGGTGGGGAGGAGAGAAGAGGGGGGGAGTTTATATTTAAAATAGGCCGCATTCATTTATTAGCTTTGATTCTATTTATATCCCACTTTTAAATATGAATACATTGAATTAAAATGTGAAACACACATTTCGCTTATCAAATTTTAACTTTTCCTCCAGGAAATAAATAATAAATAATAGTAATTTTAATTTTCAATGAATGAATAAAATATTACCACATCGATTCAATCCCATTCATTTATTTATATGAATTAATTTTTATACTAATTAAAAAAAAAAACTGTAAATTTTTTAAAAACTTATAAATCAATTTTTTAAACTTGAACAAATCGAGATTGGTTTATATTTAATAAACCATGCACATTTTATAAATTATTGTCTTTGATTTGAAAAAGTATAAAAAAATAAACAAAGACAAAACGATTTGTTAATAATATTTATTTATTTTATTTTTTCGAATTGAATTAATGGAGGATTCAAACCCAGACATCTCTCTTAATCATATACCAAAATATTTCTAAGTAAAAATCACATTACGCAGTAATTATGAAATTTCGAAATTTTGAATTAAAATTAATTACAATTTTATTCTCTCCGATCATAGGATTTAAGGTTTTTAACATAATTTTCACTGATTACATTTTATTGAAATAAGAAGACTTTGTCTTAATACTATATTTTTGAGTTGCACAAATTTATGAAATACCCTTCCAAATGAGCTACTATTCTCAAAAGTTGATAGAAAACTACGAATTTTGAATAATGCCCGTTTACTAAATTTCATTATTCTAGCTCAAACCATTTTTGTGTAATCTTGTCTACATACACACACACACACAATTATTTTGCACTTTAAATTATGAAAAAATACTGAATTACCATTTTACCGAATTACCATTAATTTCAATTATAATAATATATAAGAATATAGGTTAAGTAAAATTTATTTTGCACTTCAAATGAAAATTAAAAAATGAGTTATTTTGCTAAAATGATTCATTCAGAGATGATAAAATTAGATAATGCAATTTCGATAAATATATATCTTGGGAGGGGGTGGGGACTCAGGGGAAACTACCTATCATAGTTTTTGTTTCTAATTGTTTAGGGAGAGTAAGTTACCTCCGGACTAGGCACATTTTTAATATCTATGAGATACAATTTATAAATAAATACTTTATTTCAAGAATATTTTTATTTAGCATTAATAAATTAATCACCACAACATTTTGAACTTCATCTTATGAAAACAGAGTTATTTATTTATTTCTCAGATGTTACTGAACTTGAAAGTTCTTGACCACAGTAACCACATTCCTTCAACCGTCCTTAGCAGCGATATAATTTTATCCGACCCTCCACTTGATTCATTTAATTAAATTAATAAATAATTTTATTTTTTTTTTTTGAAAAATTAAGTTTTAAACTGTATTAACGAGCTTGATATAGGCAGTGCTATCAATTAAACTAAAAAAGTTATCAAATTTTTTAATTTATTTCATTAGAAATTTAAATGAAATAATGTAAAATAATTTTGAGTTTTTAAGGAGTTGAATTTTGAAATGATATTAATCCCTAATTTTTGTTAATATTCATTATTTATATTAAATTATGTCAATATGCCAAAATTCTAAATGTTAAAACGAAAATCTATAATAAAATAAATATTTTTATATAATTTTACTCAAAGTTTTTTTAATAATTTCGATTATTTTCAATTTTGTCCCGAATTACAAAAAGGTTGCTAATTCATTCTAGAATCTAGAATATTATTTTAATCATTGTTCAAAAAATTCAAAATCAATCTATTTTTAAAAATTATTTTTACAATTTAATTGTAGAAATTAAATGGAAAATGAAAAAAGCAGTGTTTTTGAGTTTTGTAATATAGCCTCTGGTCAGGATCGGAACCGGACGATTGGTTTAAAATTAAAGTTTTTTAATGTTGATTAAAAAGTTTACTGTATAAATAAAATTTAGGTAATTTCAAGTAGATGATTATTTTAGTAATTCAACTTTTCAGTGAAAACTAATTTGACAACTTTTCACTTAATTCATTTAGATAATTTGGATTTAGGAGTTGTTTAAATAATAAATAATTAATTAAAATTCGGTCCTTGGAGTCGGGTATTACTAGAATTTTCATAAAAAACTTAAATAAACAAATTAATTTTAATTAATTAAAGCTAATGAAAATCAATTTTGAATCAAAATTAAAATATTATTATTATTAAATTAATTTATGAATTTAAATTCTAATTCGTATATATATATATATATATATAAAAGAAAATATATGTTATAAAAATTCAATTTTATTTTCTGAACTTTTATGTTAATAAAGTAAAATAGTTGAAATTTATTATCATACATAAATCTCTCATTTATTTATTTATTGTAATATTTTATATACAATTTAAGATATACCGTAACACACATCTATATATGTATATATTAGGGGCTTGCATGTATTCTGATCATTTTTTCACTTTAAAAGGCATTTATTCAGAAAAATTTGTACAATATATATTAATCAAAATATTTTCCATCATTTTCTACTACTTTTACCCATCTTCCTTGCAACAAATCGATGTTGTTTTGGGAGCGATCGAATCATCGATCCATTTTCGCATTTCTTCTGCATTTCTAAACCGTGTTCCATCCAAGCTATAGATCTGAACAAGTGGTAATCAGAAGGCGCTATGTCTGGTGAGTACGCTAGGTGAAGCTTTTTGCCTGGCATCAATAAAACCGTTATGTTTCAGTCAATTCGTATGTTAGCCATATTTCCTCTTTTTGGATCTTTCTCATTGTATGAAAACGTCTCGGAACATTTTATTCTACTGCTAGTTCTTTGAGAGTTTGAGCTGGGTTTTCGTCTAATAAATCTTGCAATTCATTGTCTTCGACTTTTTTGATCCTCTAGGCCGACTTTTAAATCTTTTAAACCAAAACCAACAATTGTGATATGACGGAGCAGCATCACCATAATTTTCTAGAAGTATTTGATGGGCTTCGGCATAAGATTTCTTCAAATCAAATAATAAAAGTAATGAATGTCAAAAATTCAATTTTGAGCATTTCATGATTGTCTATGTATACTGAATAATTCAATAATATAAAAAAACATCGAATTTAATAGTTAGGTTAGTTTGTTTGCATTAATTCTTCGTATCTTCACGAATAGATGTCGAAAGTAGCAATTATATTATTTTAGCCACCACTCCGGAGTAACATGCTTACAAATCCTGGGCCTGAGAGTGAAATTTTTTCCTACCTTTGGTTAGGAATTACCTATGTACATAGAAATGAAAAATAAAAACATAATAATTCGGGGATTAATCTTTCTCTAAGGTCACATTTTAGTCTTCTCTTTTAAAATTCAAATTGTTGATGTTTAAAAAAAAAGATGACTAGTTAATAAACATTTAAAGTGAGCATATTAGGAGAGTAACATAAAAATGTCAAATGGGAGCTGGCATATTTTTTTTGTTTCTCTATCAAACACAATACGATAAATGCAAGCGAATCATAAAAAGATTATGATTCTCTTAAAATAAAAAACCCATCTCGTTTCAATTCACCTCTCTTTCTCTCTCTCCCTTTTTTCTCTACTATTTTCACTGGCGGAATGACATTTTAGAGATATAATAATGTTGTAAGATATAAAATTAAAAAAAAAATACCCTATCCGGTACAAATGAATATGAGTTGCTTTTAAAATAAAAAAAAATTACAAAGTAAAATATAAAACAATAACACTAAAGGGTTACAGAATTAATATATCTTAAATTATATATATATATATATATATATATAATCCAAAATAAACTTTTTATTTAATATATTTAATATAAATGTATATATATATATATATATATTCTTTATAATCTTGATTATAATAATTTATTTATTTATATTATCTTTTAATTACACACTTTTCATATTTTGAAATGATGTATTAAAATGATAAATTAAAAAAATTTGAAAATTTAAAAATAAACATTAAGTTTTAATATTTCTATTTCACAAAAATGACAAATTGACAATTATTCATAAATGTTTGTATTGAATACGAGGTCTGTTCAAAAGAAAAGGTGAATTTTGAATTTTCACGGGCTGTGTACATTCGATTATCGAATTTTTTTTTGATATGTTGGTACACATTTGTTTCTCATATGTTGACATTATTAGCCACTTTGGATTAGTAGTTTGTTTCTGACAACTGAAAAAGTTAGTCACGTTTTTGTGTTCTTCGGTTTTTACTTAAAAAAAAAATGGATCAAAGAATCTGTATTAAATTTTGCGTTATAAAGTGCTCCAACGCATTTAAAATGTTGACTGTGGCATTCCGAGAGTGTGTGTGTGTATGTATATATATATATATATATATATTGATTAATGTTTCATAAGTAATTTAACGCAAGAGAAATTTATATAAATAAGAATATTGTGGAAAATATTTTTAATTAGTTATGGGACAAAGTAAAGATAAGTGAAAAAATTTTCAAATTTAAATTATGAAACTCTAGACTTCTCTCTCTTTCTCCCAATATATATTGTACATATTATATTTGGAATATTTTCCACAAATTGGGTAAAATCGAAATTTAAGCCAAAAAGTAGCGTTCCAGTCCTTTACATGAAAATATGATTATTCGCCTTTTTTATTTTTCATTTGACGACTTTTTTTTACACATCTCTAAACATATCCTTTTTATTTTGTAAAGAAAATAAAAAAACATTTGGTTGAAAAATTATTTGACATTATTAAAATACTAAGCCTATTGGATTATTGATATTTTTGTGAAATGCCTTTTATATATATATATATATATATATATATATATATGTAGAATATTATATACACCATACTAGTTTGTGTTTATTTAGATCTGATATTCTGTAATACATAAATGGAATAAAACAAAAATCAATACAGACAAAAAGTCCACTAGACTAGAATTTTATATTTTAATTCTTTTCATTCTGTCATATTTAAATTATGCACAATATCAGAGAAATTTACATCTATAATTAAATTCATAGGTAATTTATTTGAAATTTTTCAGATTTTTTTTTATATCAAATATATTAATGCATTTTTGTTTCCTAAAGCCAAATAATAGAACTTAAAGAAAAATGTAAACTAACAGCAATTTTCGATGTAATTTCCTTTGTCAAGCCTCGCATAGTTATTCAAATGCAAATCGGCGTACATCCAAAGAGTGGGTGGGATTCGATTTATTTATTCTCTTTAGTAAAAAGACAATGTTAAAAGCCTGGTGAAATTACAGAGCAAAGAATAAAGAAAAAACATTAATAGAAATTATTACTATATTATTATTTATTGAAAATGTTATGTATTTCTTTTGTACAGAAAAATCCCGCTTCCTAAATCGAATAAATATTAAAGAGAATTAAGAATAGTTATTCCTCACATAAAAAGAAATAACTGTTTTAAAATGGAAATATTTATTTACTTATTAACATTTTTTTATTCTATTATTTTTGGTTTGTTTTGTTATTTTGACTATTATAGGCCGAGCGATGAGGAATTTCAGGAATCTTAAATAACTTTTGAACAAATTCTAATTTTAAATATATATTATATATTTTTTTATTGTTTTTCGAGTATGCATTCTCCTCTTCTGTTAGTAGTGATCACAACTAATATTTTATTGTTATTGTAGTTATGAAACTATACGATTTTATTTTTTATTGCATAAATACAAGGGGTTGTTGATTAGTGGCGCCCTCTTGAATTAATTTTTAAAATGTCCATTTCAATTTCATTTTTTGATATCAAAACATTATGCAAATTATATTTAGATTATTATTAGATCCTGGGGTTAACGGAGTGGTACAAGTCCCGGGCCTGGCAAGGGAATTTCTCTACCTGGGGTTTATGGGATGTCAACCCTGTCTTCGGGATTAAAATTGGGATAATTATCAAAATTGATTTGGTGAAGCAGGTACTATTACATTATAGAGCTACAAATATTACATTATTTCCTCTGAACCCTATCATTCCAGTACTTCAACATCTCTAATATACAGGGATGAACAATTCGAGATTTAATTAATATTTCAACTTCAATAAACTATAAAACGTCATCTTTTCATTTATAAAAAGCCCTACAATGTTATGAGATTTTATTCTGGCAAAACCAATACACAACATTAAAGAGAAGGTAAACGAACCACAAATGTGGATAGCCTTGGAACGTAGGCAACCAACCATGTTCTGTTTTGTCATCCGCATATAGAATATCAAAATAATGGCGTTAGTAACAAATTTTTTCGCTCCCTCTCCGAATAATGTTCATATTCAAATAAATTCATAATAAAATAATTATAATGAAATATTTACAGAAAACATACATCCAAGGAAAATAATAAAATTTTACATTAGCTGAATTAGCTAAAATATTATTATATGTCCATGTTATTTACAATCATTTAAAATAAATGCATGTAAATAATATACATTTCAAAGAAAATGATTTATTTGTGTGAAGAATATTTTAAAATTAGAATAAATTAATTTTCCATTCATTTTTTTCGAATTAAAAAAAAAAAATAAAAATAAAAAAAGTAAATAGAGTGTGTGGGATAGACATATGCGGATAAAAAAGTAGAAGTAGAGTAAATGGGGAATGAATAGGGATTGGGAACTAACTAAAGTCGTTTGAAGAAGGAAACAGGAAAGGGGAGAGTCCCTGGGCGATGATCAAAGTCAGTTTAAAAACCTGATAAACGGAATAAACAAAGAGGTCTGGAATAAGTTAGCAGGGTAAAAACATTTTCCGTAACAAGAACATTAATGAAAAGGATTCGGTCTTTTCGCTGGATTTGATCGTTTCATTGTTTTCTAATTTGAAAATTTATTTTCGTATGGTAAAACTTTTCTGTCTCACATATAATTAATTAAAAGAAAAAACTTACAGAGAGGTTAGAAAAAAGGGAATATTAGCTCTCTTTCATCTGCCAACCCTTTCTCACAATCCAAATTCTTGGATTGTTTAGTTATCTATCTTATCTCAATATATAGGCTGTTTGAATTAATTCGTAGCGTTTTTTTTTCTGAAAATTGAGACCGTGTCTGATGAACGAATCGTCTTTAGAGGCAATCCAAGAATCGACACATTTTTTACAATCTTCATAAGAAGTGAAGTGTTGCTCGGACAGGCCATGGCTCATCAACCGAAACATGTGGTAATCAGATGGAGCAATGTCTGGAGAGTGCGGCGGGTGAGAAAGGACCTCCAATTGGTCGTTTCGATGTAGGTGACCTGTTTTGAACTCTACGAATTAATTAATACACCAAATATTAATTTGTGATTATTATCTCTTTTTGTAACACTATGAAATTCGAAAGTTCTTGGACAAAGCAACCACATTGCTGGAACCATAAACTGTGTCATCCTCTCGTTATAGTCAGCTCATGGTATTCTTGGTCTGTTCAAATTGATTTCACTTTAATCAATTTTCCTTGCTAACCTTTTCTCAGGCAAGTGCCCTGCCCTTCGTTGATTTTATAACTCTAATCGTGTTGGAGGATGCTTAGAGGTGATATAATTCGTAATTCAATTTTCCTCAATTCCCTTGTGATCTCAACTTTGTTGATCCATAGATTCTACGAAGAATTCAAACATATTTACTCAAGCGTGATGAATCTATCTATTATCATCTCCTAATCATTAGTTACTGTTAGATTTCTAAAAATCAATTTCCACGCATCGAAAAGTCGACAGTGTGGGTTGCAACCTTCATTTTGTTATATTTTCTACACCCACGCAACTTCGTATATTCACAGCAAACAACATATTTACATATACCGTTCGAGAGTGGGATGGAAAATTTCAGGTTAAAGTTGAGAACTTTTCGGATATTTAATATATTCTTTAAATAAATAATATAGAATATTTACATACTATATATTATAATATCTGCGAAAAATAATTTATTTAATATTTGAAAATCCAAACGGATTAATTTAAATTAAAATGAAAAAGTTATCTACCCTCTTTCCGACCATTTTATAATCTTAACTATATAAATATATAAATAAATCTGTCACATAAATGACTATTTTCATTGGTAGTTAAGTATATTTATGTCCTTAATCCTTTCCAGATATTTGTACAAAAAGCAGGAGCTCTACCAACGTTATCAATGTCCCATAAAAATAAAGGCAAAATGATTAATCTGTTCCCATAAAAAAAATCCTATTGATCTTATATTATATTTTTACGAAAAAAAAAATCCGTTAAAATTAAATCACATTTCTAATAAATTTATTATTATCGGAAAAAATAAATTTTTTAAAAATTTATTCATGTTCATATAATATAACAAAAATTGATTGTAACATTTTATGAAAGGAAAATAAGAAAATTTCATGATCACTGAAGAAACAACACCGACTATTCAATATTTTTGACAGAATTGAGATTCGAAATTAAAATTAAGCGAGCTATCGAGCTCAGTTTCGCGGTAACCACTTGAAATTGGCTTCGTCACCATGAATTCAATAGTATTTAATGTGTAAATATGACGTTAAATCCATCGTTTTTTTTTCAATAAAAATGGAAGGTAATTGTTCACTTTATCAATCATATGAATGATGGATTGGATAAAACTTTACCAGTGGATTCCTTTTTACTATCTCGCCAGAGATAGTATAGCGATCAGGAAAATTTTCAATGTCGAGATTTTGATGTTTTTATATGTTTTTAGGTCCCTGAGTCATTTTCAAGGTTGAGAAAAATGTGTGTGTGTGTGTGTGTGTGTGTGTGTGTGTGTATGTGTGTATGTAGACAAGATTACGCAAAAACGGTTTGAGCTAGAATAATGAAATTTGGTACATGGACATTATTCAAAATTCATAGTTTTTTTTTTATCTACTTTTGGGAAATGTAGCTCATCCGGAAGTGGGTCATTACCTACCGCGTTTTCATTTTTTTCCTCTAAAGTGACCTTAAAAATAAAGATATATGGTTGATAGTTTTTCACATGATTAAAAATTGTATAAAACTGGTATATATAGAATTTTAGCTTGATTGAATCACTGTAAGTACCGGAATTAATTTTTTAAAACTGCAAATCACACGCGCCAGCACGCGATGTGGTGCCATCAACAAAGAGCCAAACATGCGCTGATTTAATAAATATTATTTTTTAAATTTAATAAATGTGATAATTAAATCCAATTCAAATTTACGAGATATTCGAGTGGAGACCCTCCAGATTTTTTAATTCCAAGAAACTTTCCTTAGGCAATATGGTTGCTTCCTTTTTACATACTTCCAATAGATTTTCATACAAAAATAATAAACAAATATATATATTTTAGTCAACACCCCACTCTTGGGTTTTTTCGGTTCAGTTTGGATATAGGAAAATTACTTAATTAATTAATTAAATTTTTAGATTTGCCAAATACCCAAATTTATTGGATGATTACTTTTTATCTCGTTAACTAGAAGCGACCTAAGTGTCTTGGAATTAAAAAAAGGATAATAGAAAATTAATATTCCAATGTTGTTGTAAGGGAAAATGGAGTGAATATGCTATGGAAATAAAGCACACATAAAGAGCATTTAAATTTACAACATCTCGTCCAGATTTTATTAAATTAATTTAAACTACAATATGATTTATTATATATGTATATTTTACAAGCAGTCCTACATTAAAATATATCTATCCCTTCATATAAAATAGAATATAGGAAAAAATTTAAAAATGACAGAGCATTGCAAATATTATTGATTGGAATCACGAATGAAATATGCATGTTTTGTGATGGGTTAATTTCTACTGGCTAAAGCCAGTGCCCTCGCCCACAACAAAACAAGAGTTAAAAGTAAGTTTCAACGATAAATTAACAAACGCTATAGTGTAATCAATCAAAATGTTTTTTTAATTGGTTTTCTATAAAAAAACGAAAACATTAGGCAAGTGTCAAAAGTCAATTTCAATGGAGATCCACAATTATATAGAATAGTTTTTTTTTGGAGGGTTGGTATGTGGGATTTGCATTGGAAGGAAAAGCCCCCCCCCCCCGGTCAATCAAATAAAATGCAAAGGAAAACGAAATAAATTCCATCGAGCAGAAGAGAATGCACTAGATGTGGGAATATGTCGACATTTCAGGATGTAGGAGAGAGGAAAGGGCCGACCAGATTATTCAAATAAATTCCACAGAAAATTTAGTCGCTTACTGGCGAAGGAAAATTTTACACAACATACAAGTTCCATGTTTCCATTACTCGGAGATAACCAGAAATAGTTTCAATATGAAAAAGAGGCAAGGAAATTAAATAAAAGATGAAATCATGTTAAAATAAATACAAAAAAATCTGGATTAATTAACATATATTATATTTAAATTAAATCATAAATTAAGTATAATTAAATTGGATTAATTAATTTATTAATTAAAAATTTATATTTACAGTATAGTATTGTTATTCAATTAAATTAAATTTAAATTTAAAAACTTTACCTTCATTTGTAAGTCAAAATTTAAAAATTTAAAAAATTAATTCGCGTGTTTGGCTCTTTGTTGATAACACTACGCACGTGCTGGCAATCAACGTGTTAAAAAATTTAAAAAATTAATTTCGGTACTTTCAGCGATTCAATCAAGCTGAAATTCTATATAAAGCAGTTTTATACAATTTTTAATCATGTAAAACTATCAAACATATATCTTTATTTTTACGGTCATTGTTAGAGGAAAAAAAATGAAAACGTGGTAGGTAATGGTCCCCTTCCGAATGAGCTACATTTCTGAAAAGTTGATAGAAAACTACGAATTTTGAATAATGCCCATGTACCAAATTTTATTATTCTAACTCAAACCGTTTTTGCTTAATTTTGTTTACATACTCCCACCCACCCACAGACATTTTTTCAATCTTAATGAAAATGACTCAGGGACCTTCAAAAAGTATAAAAACATCAAAATCTTGACACCGAAAAATTTCGTGATCGCTATACTATCTACCTACTAATACACCCACCCACCCACAGATATTTTTTCAACCTTAATGAATATGACTCAGGGACCTTCAAAACGTATAAAAACATCAAAATCTTGACATCGAAAATGTTCATGATCGCAATACTATCTACATACTAATAATCATAAACGAATATTTTTACGCCAAGGGAGAAGAGGGTAGTTTTCATTCAAGTTTCGAATAAACTAATTTGGATTGTGAAGCAATTCGGAATTGATAATCAATGCTCTTTAAAATAGCAGCAGTTGTCTAGAAGTGATTGAATGGCGCGTTATTGATAGAAGGTTTCGAGCCCTTAGGGCACTCGCACCCGACGACCCGGCGATCCATTGCGCAGCGATGACGTCATCAACGAATCGGTCTTCGAGATTTGCAACGCACTTGGTTTGCATGCTCTGTTTGTTTACGCTATCGATCGAGTATAGTAGGAGAACGATTCTAATCTCGACTGTACGGCGAACGCCTCTTTTAGTATTTTTTCTCCCCTCTTCCACTCTCTTTCTCGCTCTCATCTTTTTCCCCTTATCCCTCCTAACTCACTAAAATAATAACAAGACAAACAGAATAATATTACTCCATCCAAGGGCGAATTTTCAAAAAAGCAATTTCTTTTTCGATTAACAAGCAAAAAAATTACATTTTTAAATTTTCAATATGGTATGTAACCATGGGTTTCTACTTTTGATCAAATAAATTAGTGTGAGAACATCACAATACTTTCACTTACGCATTACTAGAAAATAAAGAAAATAATCGAAAAAAATACAATTATATATATGAGTTATAGGAGCGAATTGGAAGTGAATGGATGTGGCTCAGGATAGAATGATTTTTAAAACTATACATAGACAATTATTTTAAAAAAAAATCACGAGGCCTTAAAATAAATGTCCTTTAAAATCTCTAATTTGAATTTTTTATTCACTCCCATATTATTTATTTTAAATATAATATATAACTAAATGATTAATCCATCAAACTACTCAAACCTCCATCCATCTTAAGGATATACAGTTTCATTAATTTATTTTCAAATGCTCTTAATTTATATACCCGACAACGAAAACAAATTTTTATCAAATACAGTGAATGCTCTATATAAGCAACTCATATGCACAAATTTCAATAAAAAAGTTTCTTATTGGGAAAAGTTGCTTTTAGGGAAAAATATTAATTATTTAATTAATTAACAGAAACTAACAGAAATTCTTGTACCTTTTCTAATTAACAGAAATTAACTTCAATACTGACAGCACAAAATAGAAACATATTCTAATAACAGATTTTTTTACACTTTGAAGTTATGTTGTTGTGGACGGCTGTCAACTCAAATATATTTAGCTTTAAAAAAATAAGTTGCTTATACAGAACAGTTGAACTAAAAAAATTACTTATATAGAGCGTTCAATATATTATATTTTTTCAATACTATTTACATTTATGTAAATTGCACAAGTTGACGTCTCCGTTGGTTTATTGTTAATGTTTTATTTTATAGCATATTTGGAATAAACCCCGAATTGTAGGGTATATTATTTTTTTTTCTCTTATAACCTCATCAATTATAGATAAAAACTTTTTCATAGTAAATTAGACTTTTATTACTAATTACACAGTAAATTGAAATAATTAAATTAGCCTTGATAATTTATTAATTAAATAAAAAAAAATGTAATATAAATATTATTTCTATTAGCTTAATGTGTCAGAAGTATGAGATCAATTAATTATATTTGAAAGAAGAAATAACTGGTATAGTAGAAAGCTATTCATATAAAATTTATAATTAACTATTTTTTCTTCGTTCAAAATAATTACTTGTTTTCATATTTTTAGTGCGAATCAAGATAAAAGAATATATTTTGAAATTTAAAGTTTTTTTATATTTTATTTATATATACATAATTAAGGTGAATATACCAGTAGTTGACACTATAATGACAAATTTATGAGAAAAATTTGTTCTGTTTTTTTTTATCAGATATCAATTTAAGTTTTCGGTGATAAGATTAATATTTTAATAATGAAGAATTTATCTGCAAAATAATTCAATTTTCTATTTCTTTTATTTTTTATAATTTTTTTAACATTAGAATCTAAAAATCACCAGTAGTTGAAACCCTTAAAATGAGGTAATATGGACATTCAATTAATAATATTTAATATTAATGTCAATATTAAAAAACAAAAATAAAAATAAGTGATTTGCTTGTATAGAGGTTGCTTATATAGAACGTTCATTGTATTTTAAACAATAGATATGTATAATATCCGACTCTATCCAGGAGTTAGATGGATGTAAATGAAAATAGGGGTGCTTGTTGCTGCGACCAACTACTTTTCAGAAGAGATTGATACATTTTCATTTCATTTTTAATTAATCTTTTTCTTTTAGATTTAAGAAACAATTTTTTAAATAAAAAAAGATATTCGACATGTATAAGATGGTATAATATACTAGTAGTTTATATTTATTTCATTTCATTGAAAAATTATTTTTGTTTACATTTTTTTTTTTATCTTTTTAAAATTACGGACCCACTTTTCGCGTATTCTTTGTATATTTGAATGAAAAATACACCACTGCACATCTTCTGATATTATTGTATTATATTTGTGTCAAATTACATTGGAATTTCTTTCTGTATTGATTTGTTTATTACATACACCTACTACATACATTTTTATACAACTTTAATGTATTAAAAATACCAACCTAAAAAGACTTCTTTTAATAATTCATCTCCATACGTCTCTAGCAGAAAATGAATGGTGAATGTTAACAATATTAGTTCAATTTTTAATTTTGATTCATCGATTGGGTTAAGATATTCAGAACGTGCCATCTTTAATATTACAGTGTTGATTCATTAATTATTATACCCTTCTTAAATTTAACATTCTGGTGCCATTTTTCCTTAGGATCCAATTTTTATAATCGTTTTTTTTACCGACCGACGATAGTAAGGGAGGTATTGTTTTCAAACCAAATTTCACATGTGGAGATTTTTACATATCTCCACGAATCATGCATTTTCTTAACAGAAAAAAGTATTTTTAGCATGATGTCTGTCCGTCCGTATAGATGTGTACAGCCTGAACGGCTCAACCGATTTTGATGAAATTTGGTATATTTACTTAATGCATCAGTGGGATGAATTGATCAACTTTTGGTGCAAATCCGGAAACCGGAAGTGGTAGTATTAGCAATCGACGATAGGAAGGGAAGGGTTATTTTCACACCAAAGGAGATTTTTTTATATATCACCACAAATCATGCACTTGTTATTGGTTTTATCCTCGGGAAAATCATATTTATTAGTTTTTTCTTGATTTAAAATTATATGACGTCATCCAGCCATTCATGACGTCATAGCCTGGTCTTGCATATATATTATAAATAAAATAAAATTAAAAATGTTTATATTTATTATTTATGTATCCATATCTGTTTTTTATTACATTAATAGATATATTAAAATTATTTGAAATTGTTTCTGTAGCTGGAAATTAATTTACTTCAGAAATCGTCGGTCGGTTCGGACCTGGCCACAGGTCAACTTATTTATGTTTAACTTCAAAAAGCTTTAAAATTTATTTTTTTAAAAAAATTCGAGGTATTTGTTCAGATTAGTTGTCATGTCATGGATTTGGATAAAAGTTTACCGGTGAGTTCCATTTTAATTCCAAATAAACTTTTCTTATTCAATTTTTGCAGATCGCTTCTAGTTTATGAGATAAAAAGGATTAAGGTTTGCCAAATTAGCTTATTATGAACCTCGAAATATGATGTCATTAAATTGACTAATTCACTAATTATTCACTTATTCCTAATTTTCGGTTTTTTCGGTTCGGTTTGAATATAAAAAAATTATTTAATTAATCAATTTTTTAATCTTCTTATATCCAAAACGAACTTATAAAAACAGAAAATTAGTGGATCACACTGGTAGTAAAATAATAAAACATGGAAGCTAAATAGAATATCAATGGGTTTATATGCAAACTTTAATCCTTTTTATTTCTTAACCTAGAGTCGCATAAATTGCATAATAAAAGTTTATTTGGAATTAAAAAAGGAACCCACTGGTAAAGGTTTATGCAAATACATGCCATAATAACTCGATTGAATAATAACCAAAAAAATTAATGCTTGATATAAATTTATTTAAAAAAAAAATCAATTATATTATATATAATAGAACAGCCTATATAGATCAGTGTTTCTCAACCTTTTTGGACCAAACGCCCCCTTTGTAAGACCCGCTTCTTAATTCGCACCCCTATAAATTTTTACAGATAAAAATTGCATGATAATCCCTAATATAAGGTAGATACACTAAGTGATACTTAGAGCCATATTGAAAAATCGAGTCTCAGAACCTGATTGCAAAATCATCTAACCTTTTTTTAGAACCATATTGAAAAAAAATTGAAAAACGAGGAAATATTTAAAAAGCCTGTTCGCAAAATCATCTTACCTTTTTTTTTAGAGTTGAAAATGATTTCGCCCCCCAAAAATAACTTATCGCCCCCAAAATCGTTTAGTCAAATAATCGCCCCCCAGGGGGCGATATCGCCCAGGTTGAGAATCACTGGCCTAGATCCTTCTATGTATTTATTACTGTATGTTTAATAAACACTCAACTTTGTGTGTGTGTGTGTGTGTTAGTTTCTATTCTATCACTAAAAAGTAGTTTTTTATTTTATTGATACTATGTATAAGGTAGCCCAATTTATTTAATTTTATTAAATATTTTTTCAACTGAGATGTCCTATGATGATATATGTAAATTAAACATTGGTTTATTAAACCATGTTCATTTTTCTGAGGATATCTATACAGAAATTTTCATATACTAATAAAAGAACGCATTGTCATTATTAATATGGTATATAAACAATTTGAAAGTCGAAAAAAAGTAAATAGGTAATTATTTACAAAACGGAAATTTCTAGGGATTTGGATTAAACTCTATCTGTGGATTCCTTGTATAATTGCAAAGCAGCGTAAACTTGAAATTACATATTAACAAAATATATAACAAAATTTAAAATAAAGACATTAAAAAAAAATTGGATTTTAAACTTCGGCTTTTAAACAAAATGACGCAATACGAGACTACGTTAAACGATGTTTGCTATATATACATACATATATAGATTTCAAATAGATTATTTAGAATAACCAGCGGGTGTTTAGAGATATTATGTATGTATATACATTATAAAATACATCGTTTAATGTATTCAGAATATTAAGAATTAAAATTAAAAATAAAATGGAAAAAATAAAAAGAGACGACATTCTAGCGCCTGGCTTTGAACTAATTAGGAAAAAAAAAGAAATATTTTTCGAAATTAGGATGTTTTGTCAAAATAAGGATGTGTCACACAATGAAACTTTTCTCTGGGTGAGGGTAGTGGAGAAAAATCTTTCCACCTCCTCCTTTTTTTTTTTTTTTAATGAACAATCGTAAGCGCAATAAAGCGCAATGGCATTTTTCCAAAGCAATGCTCGTGTCTCTTTTTTATATCATTCTTGTTTTGCTAACATACGCGACCTAAGAATTAGAAAAAGAAATAAAGAAATTGGCTTTTTATAAATATCCCAAGCGAAAGGCGACTGCCGGCTGCCATCAGAATTTTCTTGCCTAGGAAACAATCCTGGTTAATTAACTAAATCAATTACCGGTAACAAATTAAAGGAAATTCGTTTAAATGTTATTGTCATGGATCTCTCGTTGGAAAACTTTGCCGCCTCTTCCCCTTTTCAATCCAACATTACTGGGTAGGGGGGGGGGGGTTATTTCCAAGAAAATTAGATATTTTGTGTCGATCGTTTTTCTTGCAGAATAATTCATTTTCCTGCCTTTAATGAGAACGAAAATTGCTATATAATTTTCCTTCACCGGGTGTACGTTCATTATTTTCAATTGTTAAGTTAATCTGTACACTTAAAGGGTTATCTTGACTTAATTATCATATTTTATTAAATATAACGATAATCAGCTTAAAATTATTGTAATTAAAATTTTTTCTTAAATTAATTATATATATATTATTTAAATTAAATTTTCTTCTTTATATAAAAAATGGTAATTAGGATTTCAATTTAAATATTTCTATTTGAAATGAGAAATAAATTTTGTAAAGATTGAATAAATTAAAAAAATATACATTAATACCCCCCCCCCCAAAAAAAAAAAAATATTTACATATTTATTGTTTGTTTATTCTTTGTCTCAACAAATTCATTATAGACATTTAATTAAGCTATAAATTTAGAAATAAAAATAAAATAGGAAATAATATATGTAAATAAATAAATTGTTAAATTGGTAGATAGCACCATCCAGCAGCGCACAGATCCAAACACTTCATGTTTCACAATGAAATCCATCAACGTTTTATGCTTTTGTCTGAAAACACTTGCTATGATGTCATGTCTATTCACGTGGGATTGCCCAGAAAGTAACAGCTGTTGTATATCGTTTCAAGCTGGATTGCATGTGAAAATAATAAATAAATCTGAACGCCCGTAATGACGAACATATGACATTGCATTTCGAGCATATTCTTGCATGTGAATAAAAAGTAAATGATACTTGTTTGTTAATAAACAATGTAATTGGGAAGAGGTATTGTTTCTTTTGTGATTGTGATTGTATGGCGAGTGATCCACTTGCTGATGGTTCGGTCACTGGTACACAGCTGACCGTTAAAATTTTTTTACCTCAGCCGCGGTTATGTGACTAAATACGAAAAATAGATAAAAACCATCTTTGATGAGGATTATATATCTTTTCAAAATTTGAGCTCAATTGGTGCAGAATATTTCGAGTTATAGAAGCATACACAAACTAACATAACATTTCTATATATTCAGAAATATCTCGTTAGAATCCAATCTAATTAATTATCTATTTATCTGTAAATTTATATTCTCACAAAAAGCAAGCTTTTGTGTTTGTCCTTTCACCCTTCCACCCAGGCAATAGGGTGTATATTACTTAATATCGTCTTGTTTTAAGCACCTGGAATTTTCATTTTAATTAGTGTCTGTTTTTGTTTAAATAAAGATACAAACAGCAATTAGCCAGACAACCAGACGCACAAACATCGCATCGTCTGACGAAAGCGCTCCATTTTAATGGCAAACCTTAAGCAGTTCGTTGCTTGGGGGAGACGCGCATGTGGGGAGGAGAGGGGGATGGGTATAAACGAGCAATAAGAGAGAAGAGAGAAAATAACAATCGATGGACCACACACATCATTTGCTACTCTTTAATATATAATATAATTAGTTATTTATTTAAAATTTAAAACTAATTATCTAAATCAGTGCTTGTCAAACTTTTTGAAGTCACGGGCCCCCCTATTTTTTTTTTTTAGTTTAGATTGTTTAAATTTATAATTTTAAATTTCTATATGCAAACTTTTACTAGTCAATACATGCATTTACTAATATTAACAATGATCTTATTTAATTATTAATATTTATATGTCACATTTTTCGAAATTCCACGGTCCCCCTGCGGACAGTCTACGGCCCACCATTTTGAGAAACCCTGATCTAGATAATGATATTAAATAAAAAAATATGAAAAAAAAATAGTTTCAAAGAATTTTATCTTTAAGTTATATATCCTAAAAATTAAATTTTAATTATTGAACAAACAAAAAAGCAAAGAAAATTACAGTTTTTTTTAATTTGTTTTTCTTAGTTTTGTTAAAGTTTCAATTTTTCTTTTCCAACTTTTTGATATATGTTATTTTTTTATTATTATTTTGAGTAGCAATATTTGTTAGATATCTCTCTCATTCATCTCATAAAAAAAATTATTTTTTTTTTTTTGACAAAGAATAAAATTTCAAAAAGGAAGGATAATCCCTTATTTCCAGTGGCGGATTAAAGGTCCAGAGCGCCCTAGGCAATCACTTAATCGGCGCCTCTGTATCGGCCATAAATGCCCATCAAAATACTATAAATTTTAAAAATTCTGAGCTCGCGCGCCCCTTGTAACTACACGCCCCTAGGCACGTGCCTAGTTTGCCTTACGGATAATCCGCCTCTGCTTATTTCTATTATAAAATAGTATTATTAAATTAGAAAAAAATATTTCTTTACGGATTTGTCATATGTTCATTTATTGACGAAATTAGGATAACCGCATTTTCAAAAATAATAATATGCAGACAGTTTCAGGGTTAGTTCAACCACTTGGAATCGTTCAATCTAGCTTTACCATTTATGATTATTTTATTTATTTATTCGATTTTTCCCTTGCCTTATTTGGGCTTAGGGCTACATTTATACTTAAAATTCTTTAGTGAACATTAATTATTACTAATTTGATGCTTATATTACATATCTATTCAATTAACTTTTTTTATTTTCTTCTATTTTCTTACCCATCCTAGGACATTTTCCACCATTCACACATCTCTACATTCAACCCTCCATTTAGCTTTCTAATTCAATCTCAATTTTTACCCATTTTTTTTTTTGAATCCTTTACATCCATTACCAACATCACAACTTTACATTCCATCATGTGTGCAATATTTTCACTTTCAAATCCACACAGACAACATTTATCGATTCTCTCGTTTTCCATACGAATTTTATCCCATAGAACTCAGGACACATTTTCATTCGTCCTCCATTCCAATTACATTTTTTAAAAGTTTATAAATTTTATTGTAAGTTGGTAGGTCTACTTTTCTCCAGTATTTCTTGGATTTTTTTGACAGCTGTTCACAACAACATAACCTCAAATTGTAAAAAAGTCTGTTATTGGAATATGCTTGTGTTTTATGCTACAAGTATTGAAGTTAATTTCTATTAATTAGAATAGTTATTTATTTTTATTCTTACACAATTTAGTTAGTAAAAGAAATAAGAAAAAATATTTTTCCGAATATTTTTGTACTCCTTTTATCCTTATAAGCAACTTTTCTATATAAGAAACTTTTTTATTGAAATTGGTTCAAATGAGTTGCTTATATAGAGCGGTCGCTGTATTGAGATTTTCATCCTCGATGAGAATTTTGATAATATCCTCATTATCCATTCTTTTTCATATTTGTTTTGATTAAACTGAATTGTCTATTAGGTTTTATTGTTATTTTGATTTTAGACATATCTGGGGCCACTTATTTCTTGAGAGTTGATTTATTCTTAACAAATATTGGCAAGTTCTTTTTAGGTTTTGGTGGCAGACAATTCCACACCCCTAAATGTGTTTAATATTTTCATATGACGTTAAAACCATTATTGTTTTTCTATGTAGTTAGGAAAATGGAGATAGTCGATGTAACCCCATATTTCTTCATCCCATTTTCTCATTTCATAAACAAATGAATTATATAAGAAATATCAACGGGCAAAAGACAAAGGCAATTTGAAGGGGACTTAAAGAAAATAAAAGGGACATTCACACACGAATAAATGTTTTACAATGCTTATTGGTTTTATTTATGATGTTTAAGTGAATTACATTTGTCAACACGTATTATTGCCAATAATTTCTAACCCCCCAACGACCCTGATTTATTAATCACTTGGGCTGTTTTGAATCGAGACTACATTTAACATAGAAATGACAAGTAATAGCAACATGAAATCAATAAAAATAGTCATAAAATAATTTTTTTTTTATTATATTATTACAATATGGCCATACGAATATAATGTGAAAATTTAAAAAAAAAATTAATGAACCTAGGTATAATAATTAGGTATATAAAATATTAATTTAATTAATTAATATTAATTTTCAAGATGAATGATGTTTGATAAATTGACTTCCATAGAATTCTTGGGGAGTAGATATTATTTTTTAAGAAAATATAAATGATATTTCTGAAGGATGGAGATGCTATGATCCTTCTTCCTATGTGAATCGATTTTAGGATAGAATCTTAGAAAAATTTGGACAATGGAACAAAGGAGGCGATTTTAAAAATATGTTGTTCCTCAGACTTAATACAATGGCCAGGAATTAATGATAACTTAACAAAAAAATAAAAAGAAGGTTAATTGTTTACAAAAGGGGGAACTTCAGGGATATGTAGGAAATTTACTTGGGTGGAGTTCTTTTTTAATTCCAAGTGACTATTAAATTAACAAATGGTTCGGTCACTTATAGTTTCCGAGATACAGATTTTTAAAATTTGCATATAAATGCATTGTCATTCTATTTAGTTACCATGTTTTATTCATTTGGCCAGCAGAGGGCTTTACTAATTTTCTGTTTGTTTTTTTCAGTTCGATTTGGATATGTGAAAATTAAAAAAATAATTAATTAAATAATTTTCATATATCCAAACCGAACCTAAAATTAGTGAATAAATGGATAATTAGTAAATTAGTCAATAAAACATTATTAAATGAATGATCCTTAACAGCCAGTTTATCTGTCAAATTTTAATAATTTTTATCTCGTAACCTAGAAGAGACCGAGAAATATTGCATAAGGAAAGTTTCTTTGAAATTAGAAAAGGAATTCACTGGCAAAGTTTCATCCAAATTCCTGAAGCTTCCCGTTTTGTAAACAATTACCAAAAGAAGAATGAAAGATGACAAGAAATCAGACAAATAACTCAATCCATTCAATTACAGATGAATATTAATAAATTCCAAATTAGACAAAGACAAAACGGATTTGATCATTCAAACGATAAAACTCATTTAGAACAAACTGCAGAAAAAATAGAACAGTGAAAATCTTTTTTTTTATATATATATTTTTGTAAAAGCTTCTCTGCTTAAAATAGGTCACTAGATCTTATAATCGCCAAAATTAAGTTTGTCGTTTTAATTACTCTTATAAATTAATTAACAATGTTGCAGCTATTGTAGAATTTTTTTTTCAACATTCTCTTCGACTATTGTATTATATTTAAATATTAATTAAGCCAAGAACGTTTACTAATCATTATAAGAATTTGAAAATCAATTTTAAACATCCTTTATCATGTTTTATATATCTTTTATATATTTATTATTTTAAAAATAAATCAATATAAACAAACAAAATTTTATTAATATAACTAATATAATATTAATAATAATCTTATATAAGTTTTTCTAGATTCTATATATTTATAATAATAAAAATGAATTTTTACGATTGAACATCACACTACCTTCATTTATGATAATGTATTATTATAATCAGTAGCGTAGTAATGTGGAGGACACTTAAATTCGAAGGCAGATTTTAGATAAAAAAAATACATCAATTTTTATAACTTGCAGCTTATTATAAGCGCGTCTTCACAAGATAAGAAAAAAAAACAAATTTTTTTACCAGATCAACCATGGTGGATAATTTAAAAATATTTTCGTTCCTGACGCATTTGTCGTGAAATTTAATTTCTACTTTAAGGTCCTACTCGAATTATAAATCTATTTAATAATGAAAACAAATAATTTTTTAAATAATTTAAGTTGTTAGGTCTATTTGAGAATCTATTATATTTTAATCTTTTTAAAAATAACATCTAAATAATCAACTGAATAATACTAATCTTATTTTTAATGTTTTAGAATGAATTAAATAAATGTTTCAATATTTTTTCGAATTAAATAAATTTATTGCTACGAGGGTCTGTGACTTTTTGAATTTCCCGTCTCTCAAATAAAATGGCAACACGTTCCTGCCAGCTGACTCTTGTCTAAATGTGAACAAGCTGGGTCTTTTAATTATTGTTTGACTTTATTTAATAGCAGACTACCTCGTGATTGGAGAAAAAAATGTAAAAAAGTGAATTTCCATGAAAATCCATGAATTCTGATACGAATTGCTTACTCATCCGCCCTATTCTCCGGATTTAGCGCCAAGTAATTATTTATTGTTTCCAAACCTGAAAAAATGACTGGAGATGGAAAGAAATTTGACTCCAACGATGAAATCATCTCACAAACAAATGCCTATTTTGATATCCTCGACAAATCTTATTTTTTGGAAGGGATACAAAAATTGGAGAAACGTTGGACAAAGTGTATATACCTCAAAGGGGACTACGTTGAAAAATAAAATAATTTTTTATCAAAAAATCAGTGTTTAATTCAAAAAGTCACGAACTTATTGACCTGTCCTCGTATTTTTATTGTTTTTAATTAAAAAATCTTTGAATATGTCAGTTATAGTATGGTCACGTTGAATGTGCTGTCAAATTTCGATTGTTTAAAAGATGGGGGGGGGGGAATTTTAAGGTTTGATGAAATTTTATTGAAATGTTTCCATGGTACAGTAAATGTTGGGGTGGGATCAGAATTTCTTTAATCTCTGGTTGTTTGAATTTTATTTTTTTTATTCTAATTCTCAACTTTTCAATTAGAAGAAATAATACTTCTCTTCTAATCAATGAAAATGAGAGAAAGAAGAAGAAAATACAAATGGAGATGGCTCAGATTAAGTACATTTGGAGGAATGTAAATGCTGCTGCCGCTAAAATCTTTCCAATTCGTTAACGCCAAAGAGATAATTAGGATATAAATAATAATTCATTTCTTTATTTTACTATTTCTAGACAATTTCTTTTACAATTGATCATTAATGATTTTATAGTTTTCATTTCTATGCCAATTGTGCTGGTCAAGGTAATAGTATGTTTTCCAAAAGTATGCCAATGCCGATGCCCAGAACACTAAATACAAACTTATTTTTAGTAATTGCTCTTTGGGTGTTGCGTGGTCAATATCATTCCATCATAAATAAACCCAATTTGTCTGTTTAATGTTTTTCTTATTTTATCAAATGACTTGAGTTTATTTATCACAAAGAATTAAATAAAAAAATAAATAGATCGTTTAAATAATAATAATAATAATAATATAAATAATTTATACATATTTAAAAAAAAGGGAAAGTAAGTATGTATTTATTTTTGTTATCCTTTTGTTAGTTGAAAAGCTTTTTGTGTATAATTTAAACGCGTAAAATATTATATCAACTATAGTACATAAATGGATATTAGCGTTTAATAATTCATTCTTCAAGTCATAAAACGCCTTATCTAGTTGAAAATATGAATTTAAATATTCTACCATATATATTATTGTTAAGTGGCTATACTTGATGGGTATTTTTTTTTATCGAAAAGGGTTGGATCGTTTTTTAGTTCGCTCCAAAGAACCCTTTTTCGAAAATTAATCTTTCAATTGATTTCAAGAGGTGTGCTGATATTAAAAAAAAAGAAAAATCAAGAATCGTCCTTATCGTAAATTGATAACATATTGATGAATGAATTTCGTTCCAATCGATTGATCGACAAAAGTATTACTAATATTTTTTTTAAAAATAAGTGTTTATTTACATTTTATTAGTTAAATTGAGAAATTATTTATATATCAAAGAGTATATTTTTGGGAGATAATCTAATGGTGGTCTTTTTTTAGAACACCTTTATATTTATATATATATATATATATATATATATATATATATATAAATAATTTTAAATTTATTACCTATATTTACTCAGACCATATAATCACACAACCTATTCTTATCTTAATATCTGGTTCACCGAGCAGTTCGGTACTTTAAAAAAATTATTCCTTTTGAACTATGAATATTTAAGATTATTATTTAAAATAAATAAACGACAAAATATATCAAACATACAGCCCTTAAAAGTACGTATTAATGCACAGAAAGAAAGAAAAAGTATGCACTGCGGATATAATATAATATATATTCAGTGTATTTGTAATTTTAAAGTAAAAGTATTTTAATAAAGGTTTAATAAATTCCCCCTACAATATCAATTAGTAATGATGCTTTAATTGTTATAAAATAAATAATAAAATGAAATTTGGTATACGGGAATTATTCAAAATTCGTAGTTTTCTAACAACTTTTGAGAAATGTAGCTCAACCGGAAGAGGGTCATTACCTACCACGTTTTGATTTTTTTTCCTCTAAAATAAAGGTACATGTTTGATAGTTTTTCACATGCTTAAAAATTGTATAAAACTGCTATATATAGAATTTCAGCTTGATTTATTCGCTGAAAGTACCGGAATTAAATTTTTAAATCGACTGCAAATCACACCCCAGGTTTAATAAGTATTATTTTAAAATTTATATATTTAAATAAAATATATGTTATAATTAATCCAATTCAAATTTGCGAGATAGTCGAGTCGAGTAACTCCAGATTTTTTTTTTTAAATGTTCGGATCCCACCTGCCTATTTTTATTTATTCAACCTCCATCACTTTTCTTTTAAACATATCTTTTTATTTTATTTATTTTATTTTATTTTTTTATTTTTTTTTAACTTTAAAACTATTGAACTGAAATGTTTGGGAAAAATCAAACAGGATGATTTTATTGACCATAACAAACATCAAATGTCGAAAGGGTACAAACCAACGGGACGTTAAAGGATAAACATATCGAAAGCAAAACATCTTTTCTACTTTCGTTGACTTGCAACGAGGAGTAACAGCAGCAGATGATTTCGAATTCGATGGAGGTAATATAGAGTGTGTGTGGGGGGCGGCGGGGTGGGGAGGGGGAGGATGAGCCAGCCAAGAAAATTAAAATATTTACCTCTCACCTAAACGGGCAACCAAATGGATTTGGATTATTTATCCAAAGAGAGGCAATCGATTTCGAAAATGGAACAATTTGATGTTTGCCACCCTCCTTTCTTCTTCTCTCTCTTTCACTCTCACCCCCCCCCCCCACCCTCCCGTGCCTGTCCTCTTTTCTTTATTGATCTTTAGTACACATTGAATCTTTCAAAAGAAAAAAAAAAACATTACGCGCTGATTGGATTAACATCGAATCGAAAACGACTCATTAAAAATAACGACTACTGATAATTTGAATATTTTATGTGAAGTATCTTACTTATTTTTTCTATTTGATAGTCGTGCTTAAAAAAAAATGATTCAAAATATATAAACTATATAAAATTAATATTTATTTTTATTGCAAAGTGGAAAGGGGTGAATGAAGTAAAATATCTAGAAAAATTTAGTTATAATTAACAGCAAAGTTGAATAATTCTAATGTATAAAAAAAAAAAAATACAGCCTTGCATTAAAAATAAATGATTGTGATTTATTTTTATTTGATTTATTATGTTTTAGAAAGAACAGTACAATAGTAAAACTTGTTTCAAAGACTATTGTGTTATCAAATAACAATATCAAAATCCAAATATCAAAATTTTCTTTGTGTTTTAAATATATATATATATATATATTGATGTTTGAAATTTATGACTGTGTAATATGTTCGTTCGTAGTATTGATTTGCTATTTATTTGATTTTACTTTGAAAATAAACCTTTATTTTTAGTCTTGGAAATTAATACGCTTTGTAATTTAATGATAGCATTATTTGTGTAAAATACGTTATTTCACTCCTTTTAAAAAAATGATAATAGTAGAAAATTTTATAAACAACATAAGGATCGTTCTTCAGTTTTAGCCCTTCCCTTTTTATGTTGTATATTTTTCCGAGTCTAATTTTTCAATTATAATAGATAAGGCCATTAGTCCATCATGACAACATTTGGGATTTTTTGATTTAGGGGCTCTCATGAAAATCTCATTCCACAATCACCTTCGCTTCATTTTTATCTATTAACTATCACGATACAAAATTCCCATTACAAATATAATATTAATAATAATGGTATTTGTTTACAAAACGGGAGGCTTCAGAGATTTGGATGAATCTTTGCCAGTAGATTCCTTTTTTAATTCCAAAGAAACTTTCCTTATAAAATTTTTCTTGGTCTCTTCTCGTTTACTAGATAAAAATTATTAAAATTTGCATATAAATTCATGGATTTTCTATTTAGCTACCATGTTTTATTCATTTGGTCAACAGAGGGCTTCACTAATTTTCTGTTTGATTTTTTTTCAGTTCGGTTTGCATATATGAAAATTAAAAAATTAATTAATTAAGCCGAACGTAAATGAATGAATAAGAGAAGTGAATTAGTCAATAAATCATTACTTAATGGCTGCACATTTCGACGTTCATAACCAGCTAATCTTAAAAAATTTTTATCTCCTAAACTAAAAGAGACCGATAAATATTGTATAAGGAAAGTTTCTTTGGAATTAAAAAAGGAATCTACTGGCAAAGTTTCATCCAAATCTCTGAAACTTTCCGTTTTGTAAACAATTACCATAATAATAATAATAATAATAATAATAATAAATAAATAATAAATAATAAATAATAATAATAAATTCTTGCTATATATAGGTTGGGTTTATTATTCATATTCTCAATGGAGTTATAATTATAATTTTGTATATTGATAAATTCTTATATTTTTTATGTTTACTCTAAAAAAATAAAAAATAAAAATGAAATGTCAGAATGCTAAAATAATTCACCCGGAAATTTGAAAATGTCTTTTATTTGTAAATGAAAACAGTTATAAATGGCTTCAAAGCCGTGAGTGACGTCAGACAAGCCCTTAATATCAGTTGATTTAAATTAACCCCTAAATAAAGATATTTTTTATAATAAAATTTTATTTTAATTATATATATAATAAAATATATATAAGAAGAAAAAGATTAAAAATCAACAAAAGCATCATTCAAATGTAACTTACAGAATATAATTTCGTTTAAAATCCGAAAATTTTCGCGGAATAGAAGAAGGAAACCAGCGAAATAAAATATAAATTATAAAGAGTAAATAATAAATTATTTTATAATAACATTATTAAAATATTTGTGCTATTTCCAATTCCAATTCAATCTTAATCATCAACATGTAAATATATATGTGAAAAAATGAATTAAATATTATTAATATTATTAAAATATAATAAATTAAGCGCTGGGGGGGAGAATAAAAATTGTATTAAAAAAAATTAATATTGAAATAACTAATAACATCAGAATGTAATTTATCTTATTATAAAAGATATATGGTTACATTAAGATTAAATTTGAAAGTAGAAAAGCAAATGATTTAATATTGCCCCTTATTTGTATTTATATTCATCAACACGGAAGAGATGAATTTATTCAGAGTAAATCATATTTCTATTTTTGAAGAAGGTGTACCTAACAAACTCGGCTTGGCATTTGATCTCGACAATCTTAGAAGTTATTTTAAAAGATTAACGTTTTTGTATCTACCTCAATTGTAATATGGGCTATGAATTGCATGCAAATGATTAGATGATTTATTATTTAATATTTGATTAGGAAGAAAAAATTCAGATTAAATTTTATTTATTATCGTCAATGAAGAAAAGTTGAAATACTTAAAATATACATACAATTATAAATGCTAATAATATAGTGAACGCTCTATATAAGCAACCTTTATACAAGGAACTTTTTTTAGTTCAACTGTTCTATAGAAGCAACTTATTTTTTTTAAAGCTAAATATTTGAGTTGACAGCTATTCACAACAATATAACCTCAAATTGTAAAAAATCATGTTATTGGAATATGTTTATGTTTTGTGCTCTCATTATTGAAGTTAATTTCTAATTAGAATATTTACTAGAATTTCTGTTAGTTTATGTTAATTAATTAATTAATATTCTTATGCTTTAAATTCAATTTCTCTATATAAGCAATTTTTCCCAATAAGAAACGTTTTTGATTAAATTTGGTTCAAATGAGTTGCTTATATAGAGCATTCACTGTATTTGATAAAAATTTGTTTTTGTTGTCGGGTACATAAATTAAGAGCATTTGAAAATAAATTAATGAAACGAGTGGGTTTTTATAAATATTTTTTTTTCTTAAAACTCTTAAATTATTTATTACAATTGTTATTTTTTTCCTTTTTATTTTTAAATAAATTAAGATAGATATTTAAAAAAATGGCTTCATGTTTCAAATTATAAACTGATTAAGAAGAATTTTGATGAAATAATATAATGAATTAGATAAATTCAATTTCATTTTATAAAAGTATTGTGTTGCAGATTTTCACTATATTATTGAAATATATATAATATAGTAGATAATGATCAAACCACCATTTTGAAATTTAATTAATTTTTTTTTTGTTTTTTTTTTATAAAAACCAAATAAATTCTTCTCCCACAAATTGATAAGATATTTTTTTTTTTTTTTTTAAATTCAACCAATACGATATATCATCTATCAAATTGAAAATTCGATCATATAAATTTTTCTTTATATAAATACATTAACCTTTCTATCATTGAATCTATGTTATAATAATATTATTTTTAATATAATAAGTATTAATTTTTTTATATTATTTTTTTATTATTTTATATTAAATTTAATCTTAAAATTAAATTTAAATTATTTTAAAATAAAAATAAATATAAATTAAATTTATACGTAAATATTAAATATATAATAAAAAAAAATGTTTCTTAATGATTTGAATTTAATTGAAATTACTTGAAAATGTTAATGAATAATTAAAAAAACATTAAACGCTCCATTTAAGTAATTTCATTGAATGTTAAGGTGACTTTGAGTAGAAGAAATTAGCAAAAAATTAATTATTTAAAAAAAAAAAGTATCTCTAAAATAACGCTCAGAATTACCGTGATTTAATTATGATTTTGATTCAATCCATTTCATTTTGTTAATTGATTTACCTTTCATTAGCCGATTTGATTACATTGATTAGAAAATTAATAAACCAGGAAATCATCTATTGTTACTGAGAGAGACGAATTTTATTATCAAAATTTAAAATTAATAATAATAATATTACTCTAACACCTCCATCCTATTCCTATCTTTTCCCATCTATATATTTAAATCTTTAGTGCATTATGCTTATAGTTTTCAACTTTGTGTCCCTTTTAAGCAGCCTTTCTTCACCCATTGTAACCACATCGATTTTATAACTTGACCTATGTGTTTAAAGATGTTTATATATACGTAATATGAAAACTCCCCCTGTGATTGTTCTTTAGAATTTTATTTTTAATTACCTTTCATCTCATAAAAATTCTCAATTCCTAAAGTTATACTCCTTGTCTCATATCAATTTAGTATACAATCAATATAATGATAGTTTTTCGATTTCATTTTTAATATACCCCCCTCAATAATAGTTTTTATGAAATATGCATTACTCTTAATTCCAGAACAGATGTTAACCAACTGAAACCTTAATTTAAATTCTTCTTGCATTAGAACAATTTTTTTTTTTGTTATTTCGAAATAAAGAACTTGATTTCAAATTTCAAATGAGAACTGACAACTAGTCATTCTACTAATTGCTATATGGTTATTATAAAAGAATTATTATTCCTTATGAACTATGAATATATAAGATTAAGATTATTATTTAAAATAAATAAACGACAAAAATATATGAAACAATTTGAAATAATAATTTAAAAGAACATAAATTTAAAAAAAACGTCATAAAACATACACCCCTTAAACGTACGTATTAATGCACCGAAAGAGAGAAAAGTATGGCCTGTGGATATAACATAATAAATATTTCGTAATTTGAATACAAAATATTATTAAAATAAATATTTTTAATTTTATTTTATCTATAATATTTTGTATTTAAGGAAACGCTGTCGGGAGTTGCCCGGTGCCATTTTTTTATTATTAAAACTCCCAATTTAAATTAAGAAAGAAACTAACAAAGATGAATTTTTTCCGAGGCTGAAACCAATACAGATCTATTTTTCTTTATAAAAAATATCTGTGGTGTGAATTTCAAAAAAAAAATCTTTCAATCAGTTTAATATTTCAAAAATACAAATGTACATATATATATATATAAAATTTTTGCTAGTATAATAACATAGGATATATATATATATATATATTTGTTTCAGTTTTTCTATATCATTTTTATGGTAACCTTTTGAAACCTTTTGAATAACACTGCAATAAGACAAAAGCAACGCAGCTGTAAATAATAAAACAAACAGCTTTGTGTATGAACGTATAAAATTCTCATTGAAAACAAAAAAATAAAAATAAAATATTACATGATAATATTTTGTTCAGATCCTGGAATACATTTACAAATGAAACAATAAAGTAATGATAGAAATAAAATATTTTACTATTATATTTATCATTACAATTAAAAACCGGACTGTTTTTTTTTTCTCTCTATCTTTATTCCAAGCATTTAAATTAAATAAATATTATTGTTAAGAGAAGGTGAGTTTTATTTAGAAATTAAATTTATATTCCAATTTTTATGACTAAAGAGCGCCTGTCCAATATTATTTTTAGAATTTTAGGACGAACATTCATTAATAAATAAAAGGGACAAAAGAATGTTAATTCTAAGCTGTCTAGGGAAGGTTAAAGGTGGGATTCGTAAGGGATTTTTGGATTAATGGTGTTGGAGGGTGCTGCTGGTCCCTTTAGGCCTCACTAATCAATTCTAGTGGGATGCAAGCAACACTAACATTAGGACTGTTCAGACTTTCATTAGTAGTATTTAATTAAATACCATCCCAACATTTATTTATTTTTATAATAACACTCACTTCAAGATTAAGAAAATTAATTTATATGACATTTTTTTTTTATAAAACAATCTAGTAAAAAGTTTCAGTAACAAAAAAGATATTATAGAATTGAATTATTCTAATAGAATTTAATTAATTAATTCAATTAATTTCATGATTGATTCAGAGGTCTCTATCAAAAATTCCTCTGTTTTTTTTTTAAATAACTTACAAATTATTTATAAAACTATTATATAAAAAATAGGAATCGCTTAATAAACCATTTCACAAGTTTCTTCTTATTTTTTAAAATAAATATAGTATAATATAAACAGTATTTAAATAAAAAAAATATGATTCGATGCTGAGAGGTGGAGAATTTAAAAAAAAATGTATATGTCTTAATATGATCTGGAAAATTAAAAAACAAGAATATCTGCCCCCGTCTTGGTTTGTTTTAGTTTATATTGACTCTTTATTTTATTGAATGCGTTTCTATAACCAATATTTGAGGTTAATAACTCTTTCTATGTAATTTTTATGATTATCTTTGTGATTCATATTTATTTCTTTATGTTAAATTAAAATAATTATATAGAATGATCATAAACATTTTTTTAATGAGAATGTCAATAAGCATATTATAAGCTTATAACATTCAGGCAATTCCATGTTTAGAATTCGATTCCCATGTTTACAATCACTCGATTGGATTATATTTATAATTCATTTTCAAATACATTTAAGTGACTCTCTCGTGATCCTTTGTATACTTTAATAATTTCATTTTCAATAATTAAATAGTATGGATTGATTATTATATATTTAGGACGAATCATGACTTACCCTAATGTAGTCATTGTAACAATCGTATACCAAAAGGCGGCAGGAATGGAAGTAAAGTTGGTGTTATTGACATTTTTTTCTGCATAAAACATAACAGTGGCGAAGATAATGATTGCCATGGCGAGTGAAAAAACGAGGAAGCCAAGTTCGGAGGCGCAGGACTTGAGTGTGTAGCCGAGGATACGCAAGCCTTGCGAATGTCTGGAGAACTTGAAAATACGGAATACTCGGAAAACCCGAAGGGTAACAAATGCCCCAGACACATCATCGTTGTCAGTAATGCCTAGGCCGATGTAGTAAGGAAGGATGGCCACCACGTCAATGATACTCATGACACTGCGCACAAATTTGCATCTGTCCGGGGCGGCAAACAGCCGTAGTAAATATTCCGCAGTGAAAATCATGACACAGGCTGTATCTAAACAGAAGAAAACAATCTTATAGCGTTCACCGCACGGAAGGGTGCCGGCTTTACCAGGCCGAATGCCACAAGGCACAGTCTCGACCACGTTGGCCATCACCGACACTGCGATGAAAAAACCGGTGACATAATAAAAGACCAGCGCGGCCGTGGACGTATGAGGGTTCTCAAAGGCTCGCCACATTTTCTGCCGAATGTTGGTCAACTGTTGTAAATTTTGGTCACCGTTTTCCGACAGTTTATCATCCATAAGTCGTTCGGCATTCTCACGTTTTCTGTCTCGATAATCTTCATAACAACAATCGCCGATGACATCTGGTAAGATTCCAAAAAAGGCCAGTTCCTCATCATAACTTGTTAAACACTCGTGTTTCGGATAATGTAATTTTCCAGTGCGATAATAATTAAGTATATGTCTGAAGATGTCAGGATCTCGGTCAAAAAAATATTCTTTACACTCCTCGTCATAAAAGAATTCACGCTCGTTGGAGCCAAGGAGGGTGTCAGGATATTTTTCAAGCGTGTTTCTCCATGTCTCGAATCTGCGCCCGGAGACGTTGATGAGTAACTTCTCGTCGTCGGCCTTACGACGGTCTTTGGGGATCGGCGGCGGCGGGAGCGGGTGAGTTGCTATCGGCACCCAGCCGATGGCCGCCGCCCGAGCGAACGGCAGCCAAGCGGCGACCGAGGCCATGCTGTGTGGGGGAATGATCCCGGGACGGCGCTAGCGCGGCCGACGACGCTGCTCCTCCGCGGCCATCTTGCTCCCAACTGCGGCCAGCCCGGGTCCCGCCGACTGCCAATTGATTTTCCACGGAGAGACACCTAGCGCCTAACGAGAACACCCACCACGGGCAACGCTGACGTCGGCGTCCCACCCACCCGACACTTTCACCGAAACTCCGATCTGTTTTCCAGAAAAAAAAAACAAAACTACCAAAACATCGGTGCTCTACAAATAGAAATGCATGGATTGTATTGTTTCTTCTTCCATCGTGGTGTTTTCAACTCTTTCAACGGATCCCACCCACGAACCAGTAATTAAAATAAAAAAAAAAAAAATATATTGTAACCTCCTCCAAATTACATTCTTGTTCACAATTCAATTTCGAATTTTGTCAACAATTCTTCCTACCTCCGTTTAAAACGACAAGAACAACTTATTAACACCAATTAACAGTGCATATACTATTATTATATCTAATATACTTTTATATATAAACTTGGTTCAAACATCATCATAAATTCAAGTTAAGCAAATCGATCTAATAGAGGTTGTATTAAAAAAAAGTATTTTTAAATTAATCCCAACATGTGTAAAAATCTAAAACTAAGCTAAATAAATAGA
The DNA here is from genome assembly GCA_963082975.1 of Labia minor. Lineage (NCBI taxonomy): Eukaryota > Metazoa > Arthropoda > Insecta > Dermaptera > Spongiphoridae > Labia > Labia minor. The sequence continues at coordinate 57,621,627 of OY720348.1, read as the reverse complement.
ATTATCTTTCTGGGTGTATTTTAGTACAATAATTTCTCTTATATTAGGTGTATGTATTATAGTTATCCAAATTAAATTTACCTATGGATATTATACTATTTGATTATACTATATAATATGTAAAATTTATAACCCTCAAATATTCATATTAATAAATTTTCAATTTATTAATTAATAAAAACATACAAAACAAATAAAATTTCATAAACAAAATACAATTCTTTAAACAAATTTAGTAATTAGTATTTAAATTATAGTATATTTATTTTATTTTATAAGAATCCCTCTTTTGAAGAAATATTATTTAATTTTTAAGAGATGGTATAATTCTACATTCTACATTCAAAATATGAATTGTCCTCTACAATTTGCAAAAATATAAATTTTTATTGAAATTTCCCTTTGGTTTGTTTAAAAAACAAACTTTTTACAAGATGAACCGATCATTACTATTTATGTAAAATTGATTTTTGATTTTTTGATTTAATTTGAAATAATTTATAAGTTAAGTATAATTAAAGTAGTATCTGTACCTTATTGCCAGCTGAGCCACTGTGCTGTTTTCAATAAACCTTTCCATTTGGATGGAAAAATATTTCACTGTAAATATAATGATGAACAATTAACTTTTTTAAATTTTGTCAAGTTAATAGAAAAAAAAAGTTAATCTTCTATTTTATTAATTAACCAATTCAATTAATTAATTAAACAAAATTTGAAATATTAAATTTATATGACATTTTATACTTATATACACTATACAAATATATATAAATCAAAATGTATTTCTATATACAATTTTATTGGTGTTATTTACATTAATTTTAAATATTTTTGAATTTGAATATGGAACATTTTTTTTTTAAATGTATCTTTTTTTGTCATATTTAACATCTTTTTATTATTTTTTGGGAAAATATCTAACTCGAAAGTTTTTAAACCAGCAATCATTTTCTTCTTACCCTCCCTCCTACATAAAATCTGTGGACATAACTTTAAATTTAATTTATCATTTTATGAAAAAATATGATTAAAGATGTTTGCAGATATAAAGAAAACATTCAATCAAAAGAGAACTAGTTTATTTTTATTTTTATTAATATCAAAGAAAATGAAAAAGGTAATTTTTATACATCAGTCAATAGAGATTATACTTTTTGTATATAATAAGATTTGACTGACACTGCTTTAAGTCTAAAGATTAAAATTAATATTTTATATTTGTTTCCTATTTTTTTTTTTATAAAAAAAAACTTCAAAATAGATATAGCGGAACTTCGGATTACGAGTTTAATTCGTTCCAGAAGGCAGCTCGTAATCGTATAATAAAGTAATACAGTGAACGCTCTATATAAGCATCTCATTTGAACCAATTTCAATAAAAAAGTTTTTTATTGGGAAAAGTTACTTTTATGGAAAAATTGAATTTAAAGCACAAAAATATTAATTAATTAATTAACAGTCAGACACTAACAGAGATTCTATTAACTATTCTAATTATCAGAAATTAACTACAATACTTGGTGCACAAAACATAAACATATTCCAATAACAGAATTTTTTTACAATTTGAGATTATGTTGTTGTGAACAGCTGTTAACTCAAGCTTTGAAATAAAATAAGTTGCTTCTACAGAACAGTTGAATTAAAAATAGTTGCTTATATAGATGTTACTTATGTGTATAGAACGTTCATTGTATATGTATAAAATATTAAATCAATTGATTACTCATTGAAATTTATATAAAATACGTTGTGGGGTCAAGTCGGAGGAAAGATTAATCGCTGCTGCTTACTACTGCGATCTGCTGTATCTCGGTAGATCACAAAAGATTCAGTCTCGTTATTCCTAAATGTATCTTTTCTCGATGATGTTGATTTCCATTCATCATTCTTTTTAACTTTTCACTTTTATAACTTTATAATCGGCACCTGATTTTGACACAACTTTTTAACATCCTGTTGAAATGAGTCATTGTAACATCATCCATTAAAACAATAGCCCTAATACCTGCTGCTTCATCTGGATGATTTTAGCTGTAACCACATGGATCTATGAGCTTGATGAATCTCTTCTCTATCAATAGTTTCTTTTTCTCCATCTGATCTTCCTCCGCTTCCTTACAGAACCTCCAGGCGACTTGCTATTCGAAAAACTCGTGACCCGGGACAATCGTAACCCGAGGTTCCACTGTAATTGTATCATATTCATTATTTCCTTATTACCCTCAAATATATCAACTTAAACGTAGTTAAAAGATGGATTGGTTAACTATTATATATCTTAAAATATTTTTTATTGATTTAAGCAGAAATGAAATTCAGATTTTTTACTATCTCGCCAGTATTGCGATCACGAAAATTTTTGATGTCGAGATTTTGATGTTTTTATACGTTTTGAAGGTTCTTGAATCATTTTCACTAAGGTCTTCACTAAGAAAAATGTCTGTGTGTATGTGTGTATGTAGACAAAATTACGAAAAAACGGTTGAGCTAGAATAATGAAATTTAGTATACTGGCATTATTCAAAATTCGTAGTTTTCTATCAACTTTTGAGAAATATAGATCATCCGGAAGTGGGTCATTACCTAGCACGTTTTGATTTTTTTTCCTCTAAACTAACCGTAAAAATAAAGATTTATATTTGATAGTTTTTCACAGGATTAAAAATTGTATAAAACTACTATATATAGAATTTCAGCTTAATTGAATCGCTGAAAGGACCGGTATTAATTTTTTAACATGACTGCAAATAACGCGCCAGCACGTGATGTCGAGCCATCAACAAAGAGCCAAAGACACCCTTGTTTAATAAATATTATATATTAATTTATAATTTATAATTAATTAAATTTAATTTAAATATAATATAGGCGTTAATTAATCCATTCAAAGTTGCGAGATAGTAGAGTGAAGACACTCCAGCTTATTTTTATTTGGGCAAATTATTCTCGCTTTAAAATTATTATTTTTCTTATTTTCTTTATATTAATATAATACAATGTATGGCTTTTATAATAAAACAAGTAATTTTTTTTTTTATTATTAATATTTTCATTAAAATACAAAACAAATATCGAATATTTAATTATTTTCACTGGCTGTTGATTATGCGGGTTTATTATCTAAAAGAAATTTCAGTAAAAAAAAACTTTTGTTATTAAAAAATAATAAGTATAAAATTTATTTAGGTAATCATTTTTCTACCCTCTCCCTCCTTGATTTCATAACAAACATCGCCCCAAGCTTAAATCCTGACACTGCCACTTTATTTCTATTAAATTTCAATGAATTATATTTTTACCATTGCTTGCTAATAAAATATTTATTTTTTAATATAAAAAAATTTAATTTTATTTCTCTCTCTCTCTCTTTATTTATATTTATTTAATTTTGATTTTGCCTTTACTTTTTTTTTGTGCTAAAGGCGATATTTACACAACATAAAAACGAAACCTGGTATGAATGAAATTCTCATTACATTTTCTTAAACTCTAAAATAATATATTTACATATCTAAGTATATATGTTGATATATAATTTATATAATACATGTATTGAATATTATTAAACATTGAAATGATTAGTTAAAATACGAACGAATGAATTAATATAATAATCAATTAATAAAACATGTACCTAATATTAAACGGATCAAAGATATTTTGTATAGATTTTAATTTTAATTTAATATATTAATATTTATTTAATATTTTAAAATATAATTGTTTTTAAAATTATTAATTAATTTTATTATATATGAGATAAATTCATAAAATGAACATTATATACATATTTTAATTAAATAGGTAAACCACAGATAAATATACGATTATTTTTTTATTTTAACATTTTTTAATTGATTTTTTTTTATAACTAAATAAAATAAATTGTATTTTTGGTAGAGTTTTCAACTATTCTCAACAACTCTCATTACCCTTCAATTTGTTCTCTATTCAATATTGTATGTATTAATCATTAACATACTAAACAAATAAAAAAAAAATTCTTTTTTTTTTCAATTCTTATATACGAGGGTAGGTCAATAAGTCCGTGTCTTTTTGAATTTCCCGTCTCTTAAATGAAATGGCAATACTACTCCGCAGGTAAACAGCAGCTGGCTCCTGTCGAAATTGGAACCAGCTGGGTCTTTTAGTTTTTGTTTGACATTAATTAATAGCAGACTACCTCGTGATTGGAGAAAAAAAATGGGAAAAAGTAAATTTCCATGAAAATCAATGATTGGGATACCCCTCATCCGCCCTATTCTCCGGATTTAACCCCGAGTAACTATTTATTGTTTCCAAATCTGAAAAAATAGCTGGAGATGGAAAGAAATTTGACTCCAACGATGAAATCATCTCACAAACAAATCTATTTTGATATACTCGACAAATCTTATTTTTTGAAGGGATAAAAATTTTGGGGTAACGTTGGACGAAGTGTATAGAGCTCAAAAGAGACTACGTTGAAAAATAAAATAATTTTTTATCGATAAACCAATGTTTCATTCAAACAGTTACGGACTTATTGACCTGCTCTCGTGTTTTTATTGTTTTTAATTAAAAAATCTTGGTATTTGTAAATTATGGTATCGCCACGTTTAATGTACTGTCAAACTTTCGATTGTTTAAAGGATTTAACTTTATCTTCTGACATTTCTATTTTTTATTTTTATTTTTCATAAAATTGTTTTATTCGATTAGGACGAGATAATTTCATTTATACGTTTGCCCTTTAAAAATAATTTTGATTTTATTATTTCTCTTATGAGCACATTATTCTCTTCACCATTCTAATTGATAATCAATATTTAACTAATTCTAGAATTAAGTTCTTCTTGTATTACCTTTCTTCAATGATCCTTTCTAATGAAATTTATAGTTGAAGCTGGCAGGGGTGAATATTTGACTAGTAAGCCAATTTCTGCAAGGGAAGTCTTGAATGGCTCCTAATAACTATTTCAAACGTATGCTGATGAATTCAACCCCTTATCTAAATTCATTTTTAATAACTATGGGATCGAGCAGATGATAATGTATTTTTACGTGACCTAGAATTTAACTAGCATTTATTGAAACTAATTAATCTTAACATATAGTATTTACCTATTTACGAAAAAATATTTTTATTTGTATAAATTAAATTAAAAATTAGATTCATTATATAAATATAATTATATAATAATTATACAATTGTTCAAATAATAATATTCTAATTTTTTTAATTAATATAAATTTATAAATTTATTTAATACTCATTAAAACCAGTCTAAATTTATTTTTTTATTTTTTTTTTTAAATTATTTAGTATCCGTTAATTAAATGACAAATTGAAAATAAAGAGGGTCACTATGCCATTAGTAACAAAAAATAAAATGGAATAATGTCTTTAATTTTAAACAAAGTATAAAGTCCAGGTTAATTGATAAAAATTGAAGAATATATGTAACGCACAAAGAATTAGAAAACTTGAAACAAATCTGGAGTGTCTCCACTCGACTATCTCGCAAATTTGAATTGAATAATCAAGCTTTTTTCTATATTTGAAAATTAATTAAAATTTTATTCTATCCGATCTTAGGATTTAAGGTTTTTAACATAATTTTCACTGATAACATTTTATTGAAATAATTAATTAATACGAAATAGCATTTGTTTTCAACTGCTTTTAGCTGCATTTAATCATCGTTTTGATAAAAATTAAATACATTACCAGGTATTCGACGGAGACTTAGTAATTGATATACCCATTACATCTCTTATATGAGATGTGTTCATTGTGTATACTATTACACATATTTATATGGATAGTGCAATTTGAATATGTATTAAACAGGGGTATTATTATTATCGTATACACGCGCGCCAGCGCGTGTTTGGCTCTGTTGATGACACTACGTCACTTACTGGCGCGTGATTGCTAGTCAACGTGTTAAAAAATTAATGATCTTTTTTTTACTTCTAGTAGGAAAAATAGGATAGCTGTATTGTCAATTGAATACTAAATTTAAGTGAATTTTTTGGTCCGATAAAAAAATGGGGTGACCATATTGTCTAGTAACAAAAACGGGACATTATAATGTTAAAAAGGGGACTGTGTTATGAAATAGCGGTGGAAATTTGAAGAAAAGTATTACAGATGGTTCATGAATTTTACCTATCAAATTTCGTTTCTTCAACGCTTTAACCCTAAAACTTCTCACATTCCATACACAATTTTAGTTAATTTTTTTTAAAAATAGGACATTATTTTATTAAAATGATGGTCACCCTAATAAAAAATAACGAGAAATTTTTGAAGAGAGTTGACTCTAGTAATAAAAATTAAATTACTTAATAGTATATAAGATTTAAAATTAATAAATAATCATTAAAATTTTAACTCTCACTTGAAAATTTTATTCGCTAAGGGTACGAATGACCTAAAAAATTTTGGAATAATAATAACTGATTATCATCTTCCATTTGGTATATTTTCTATTTTGAAAATATCCCCATCTGTCTCATTTTAAGAAAGCAAAATTATGCTAAATCTAATTTTATATATATATATATATATATATATATATAATTTAAAAATAATTCATTTAATATAAAAATATAATTTTGGAACATATACCCAAAATAACATTAATTATATTATTATAATTTTTATGTGCAATAAATATAAAATTTAATTTTCCCATTATCCGATTGCATTTGCCACACTAACGCCATCTATTAGCATATTATAAAACATTTTTATACAAATTTACAACTTGCTAACTTATCCCTAAATGTCATTTAAAAATATTTATACACATAAATATGGGATCTAATGAGAAAATATATAACGATGTTCTTACTTATATGAAAAAAAATTTATATACTTATAATGAAGACTGGTTAAATGAAACTTTAGTTGCCTATCATTTAGTAAAACATGTAAGTTATATTTTCTCACATATAGAAATATTATTCATTGTGACAAAATATCCAAAATAAATTTATCTTGAAGGAAAATCCATCGGTAATACAATTTGTATTTGATAAATGGAAAAAATGTAATTTAAGAGATTTCAAATTGTCAGCTCCATCATTTAAATTTAATAAGAAATCAGAAAAAATACAAATTTTAAATGGATCCTATTGCATTCAGGTTGGATATCAATTCATTATTTCAAATTATTTTTTGTTTTTTTGTAACAAATAAGTAAATTATTTTAGCTTGAAACTGCTCGAAATATTAGAGTGTCTTATTACAATCAATATAAAGATGAGAAATTTGAAGAATCAGTGAAAAAAGGTCCCAGACAATTTTTATTTAAGTTATCGAATGGTTCTACAGAATACGATGCGATTGAAGATGAAAGAATAGAATATTTTGATACTCATAATTTTGCGCCAGGCATAAAGGTGAAATGAGAAAAAAAAGAATTATTGTTTTTATTTTCTAAAGATTTCAATGAAATTTATGAAAATAATGATATATATACTCTCACCCTATTTCTCTATTTCAATAAAACTATTTCTAGACTTTAAACTTTCAATTAATTTATATCTATTATTTTCTAAGGCTATCATCTCTGGTCCTATAAATTATATTAAAAAAACTCTTTTTATTAAATCAAAAAATATTAAAATAATTGGAGGACATGTTAATGATTATCTCAATATATATGACCCTCTCAACTTACTGCTAAACCTACTGTAAGAATATAATTATCTTTTGTTATTATTCAACTATATATATATATATTTATATTTCTTTCATGGTAATTATAGAAATATTAAAGATGATAAGAAACGTAAAGAAATAAATACTTCCAATCAATCAAATCAAGATTTTGAAAATGAGGTTGTAGAAAATATAGAGGAATTGATGTGTGCGCTTGAACATGATATTAGTATTGAAGATCAGCAAATAAAACAAGAATCGGTTCAAAGAAATACTACAAATTTTAATGATGATGTAGAGTTTCTTGATAATTATCTAGATCAAATAATTGATCAAGAATGTAATGCTTTGCTAAATGAGTCTAGTCAAAATGATAACAATCCTACACAAAGAAATAAAAATGAAAGAGCAAAACCAACTGGCATCAAAATTGATGAACAACCAAGTAAGAGAAAAAGAATTTGTGATGGAAATTCGGATAAAAAATCAAAAAAAGTCAAATCAGGCGATGAAATACCAAATGAAATTAGAAAAACAATAAATTCCAAACGCATAAAAGAAACTGCTTCAACATCTTCAAGTAATTGGGAAATATCTAATATACATGATCAGAAACCTCAAGAACCTACTAAGGACAATAGATCAAACGAAGGGATAGACAGGACAGAATCCAAAAGTGAAAATCACGACAATTCGATAAATAAATGTAACATTGAAGAAGAAATTGATGATTTGACTTCTTTGAGTGAAGTTATTCGTGCTCATCGCGAGGAAGAAGATGAAATATTTATTATAAGAGCAAAATCAAAAAAATGTTTGAAAAAACTATCATCTTTGAATGATAAATGGAGTATGACAATTTTACTCACAGATGGCAAGGATGAACTTTCTTGTATTTTCACAAATAATGTAAATTATATTCTATTTTTTTTTGTTTATTTCAATTTACTTAAAATATACACTAAATAAAATAAACTTTTAATTTCAATATTTTTAGGTTTTAAAAAAAATTATCTCTATGAGCGCTCATGAATATAATAATATACGTAATGGTGGAGATAGATCAAAATATGAACAATTAATTAAAGAGGTAGATCAATAAAGAAATTAACTAAATCATTTCTTTTGATAAGTGTTAAATATGTTTTGATTGAATTTCAGGTCGGAGCTAAAGTGAAAAATCGTTTAAAAGATTTGGATGCGATTATGACGATAGAATATAAATCTGATAGTGATTGTGCTAATGTTTTAAATATTATAAAAACTTTTAACTAGACTTGTTATTATGCATCAATCTAATCTATTTTTTTAATAATTTATAGATTTATACAAAAATAAAACCTTTATTCTCTTATTTTACACATCATTTTTTTTATCCCGATTTTTTATTTTAATAATATAATTTCCTTTAATTTATGGGAGTAAGAGAAAGCATGGATTAATAAATAACATTACATTCTCTCTGCTTTGGGAAAGGATGCTTCTAAGTTTTTGAAGTTGAATAAAGTATATTTATTAGACAATTTGTGATACATAAAATTTGTTTGTATCCCATAACATAACAAAAAAGGGTTTACAATAATTTTTACAATCAATTGGTTACTCATGGTCGTAATTAGTATACATTTACATTTTTATTTTTACAGCGAATTTCATTATTTACATTCTACATATTTTGAAATAATTTTGTTTTTAATTTGACTTGCTAACTAGGAAATGGCTATATATATAAAAAAAGCTAGTCTATATATTGGTGGGGAATGGCGGGGTGGAGGGAGAAAGGAAATATTCGTAGTGGGAGGCAATGGTATTTGTGATATAATTTTTTTTTTTTTTTTAATTATATACATTTTTACTATCTCGCCAGAAATAGAATTGCGATCACGAAAATTTTCGATGTCGAGATTTTGATGTTTTTATGTTTTTAAGATCCCTGTGTCATTTTCACTAAGGTTGAGAAAAATGTCTCTCTCTCTCTCTCTCTCTCTCTCTGTGTGTGTGTGTGTGTGTGTGTGTAGACAAGATTACGCAAAAACGGTTTGAGCTAGAATAATGAAATTGGTATACGGGCATTATTCAAAATTCGTAGATTTCTTTCAACTTTTGGGAAATGTAGCTCAACCAGAAGAGGGTCATTACCTACAACGTTTTGATTTTTTTTCGTTTAAAGTGACCGTAAAAATAAAGATATATGTTTGATAGTTTTTCACATGATTAAAAATTGTATAAAACTGCTATATATAGAATTTCAGCTTGATTGAATCGCTGAAAGTACCGGAATTTTTTATTACCGACACAGTAGTACTGACACTAGATGAAGAAATAAACTATTAGATTATAAACAATTAAAATAGTTAAAAAAATTTTAATAATAAAAAGCAATTCAAAAATTATGAATAGATGTAGAAAAATATAATTAATATAGTCATCATTGAATGAATAAAAGAATATGAAAAGAAAAAATTGTAAATAGAAAATTTCTAAAATAGTAAATGTTAATTCCAAATTTGCAAAAAATGACCCGCACTTACCCCACTTCACCTTACAATAATATGTGGGCGGCATAACCGTCCATCAGTACTTACATATACGCAAGGATAATTTGGAATTAACATTCGGCTTTTATTTACAAGCTTCGTTATATTTTTCTACATCATTTATAATTTTTGAATTATTGTTTTTTATTATTAAAATTTTTTAACTATTTAAATTGTTTATTATGTAATACTTTATATCTTAATACTTTTCCTACTCCATCTAGTGTCATTATTTGATTTATTTTGAAATTCATACCATAGATAGTATTTATAAAGAATCGATCTGTATTGGTTTCATCCTCGGGAAACATCATCTTCATTAGTTTTTTCTTAATTTAAATAGATATGACGTCACATCCACTGCCTCCTTATATCTTATCTTATATTATAAATAAAATAAAATTAAAAATATTGATGCTATATCCATATCTGTTTTTTATTGCATTAATAGATACATGTAAATTATTTGAAATTGTTTCACAACGTTTAGAAGATTTATCTTTATTCGATATAGTAGAATTAATTGACGTCATCAATTTCGTCATACGTCATAATTCCGTATAAAATATAAACTAGCTGCTCAGACCGCCTTGGGCTTTCTTCACACCTAGACCGGGGCTCTGCCCCTGTACCCTGTATTTAGTTGGAAATTTATATGTAAATGGTTTTTATCCATTTTATTTCAATCAGTATAGTACATAAAACATTCATTTCTTTTTGTGTTCTTATTTAAAATATATTTTAATTTATTCAGTAAATTAAATATATATTATTATTACATATGTTATATCTATCTATTTCTGTTGCTCTATGGTACTCGAAAGTTTTTAGCCGCAACATTTCTCCAAGTGTCCTTTCATACATTGTCCACCCATAATAATATCTTACTTAAAAATGCAAATCCAATTATGAGATCAAAATTAAAATTATTTATTCATATAATCTTAAAAATTAAAAGAGGTAATAATAGTCACAATGTGAATGTTTTCAGTGTGTTAAATAATTTAAAAACCCCAATATTAGAAAAATATAAATATTATAAACATTCTTTGAATTGTATTCTTTGCTATGCTGATTGACAACATGTAAATATCAAATTTAAAAAAAAAATAATTTCTGAAATATGCAAAAATATTGTGATGTAATTTCATCGAAATCGTTCAGCCAATTTTGAGTCTATAAAGTCAAAATTTCCCGGCAGAAAGACTTAATTTTTGCGGTTATTGAATATATATATCGATAAAAATAGAAGTATGTAAGAATATTGTGAGGTATTTTCATCGAAATCGGTTCATCAAATTTTGAGTCTATAACGTCAAAATTTCCAGACAGACAGATATTAGAAATTCTAAAGTCACTCTGGATTCTAAAAATGAATTATAAATTTATTCTAGCCAGAAATATAAATAAATAATTAATTTATAGGCATTGAAGTGGAAATGTATAAATAAATGACCACTTATCGAGTATAAAGATCCTATATATTGATATCATATCAATTTTTTTAATCGACGATTGAATAGTATTTAATTTTCAAATTTGAAAAATAATAAATTTTAAATTTGTTTTCATTTATTTATTTATTGTTAAATTAATTTTTTATTGTTTCATATATTGAAATAATCATATTTTTTTTTTTCAGAATTTCTACTCGCCAATACTGCATCGAAATACATGGACCTTTTATTGGAGCATTTAGATTTTAAAACTCCTGCTGTGAAATACGCCCACCAAGAAGCTGTTCCAAGTCAAGCACCACGTTTTAGTATTCCAGAATCACATCAGGGAATTCGAAATCTTGCAATTCCTGATGAACTTTTCGAAACCGAACTTTTACAAGTTCAAACAAGCTTAGTGGCATCGGACAGGCCCATAACCAAACCGGAATTTTTAAATGATGTATTTTGGCTTTCTCCTTTAATAGCAAACCCAAGTAATCAAGATAGGACACTATTTGATATAAATAGTGTAAAATTGCAACAGCGACTCCAACCAAGAAATTTTCAGTTTTTTTATAGTCATAAGGAGGATCCGTACTCATTAGAATTCCTATATAAATCAAATCAGCCTTCGATTGCACCCTATTATGATTCAACCTTTCCCGAATATACACTTATAAATTCGTTACCAATTGCATTCTGGGTTATAGCGAAACCATTCTCCAAAGGATACATTTTGGCGAAGAAATTGGCGAAAGTTTGGAATTGCGAATTTGTTGATGGTAAATATATATACATATAATAAACAAATGAAGGAAATAGTTATAAATAGATGAAAATAATCAAATTCTGGAATAGTCGCTTTTATTTCGTTCTTTTTGCAATATTATATCAATTTCACTACTAACAATCCTATGAATGTAAATACAGTTAACGCTCTATATAAGCAACACATTTGAACCAATTTCAATAAAATAATTTCTTGTAGGAAAAGTTGTTTATAGGGAAAAAAGGACTATAAAAATACTTACCGCCTGGAAAATATTTTTCCTTATTTCTATTACTAATTAAACTGTGTCAGAATATATATAAATAACATTCTAATTAACTTTAATAGTGTCAGCACAAAACAAAAACATTTTCCAATAACATAATTTTTTACAATTTGAGGTTATGTTGTTGTGAACGGCTGTCAACTCAAATATATTTATCTTTAAAAAAATAAGTTGCTTATACAGAACAGTTGAACTAAAAAAAATGCTTATATAGAGCGTTCACTATATTATATTTTTTCAATACTATTTCCGTTTGGGTAAATCGCACAAGTTGAAGTCTCCGTTGGTTTATTAATGTTTTATTTTATAGCATATTTGAAATTAGCCGTGATAATTTATTAATTAATAAAATAAAATTTAATATAAATATTATTTCTATTAACTTAACGTGTCAGAAGTATGAGATCAATTAATTATATTTGAGAGAAGATATAACAGGTTTAGTAGAAAACTATTCATACAAAATTTGTGTTATTAACAATTTTTTCTTCTTTCAAAATAATTATTTGTTTTCATATTTTTAATGCGAATCAAGCTAAAAGAATATATTTTTAAATTTAAATTTTTATATTTTATTTAATTATACATAATTAAGGTGAATGTATCAGTAGTTGACACTATAAGGACAACTTTATGAGAAAAATTTGATATATTCGTGTTGTTTTTTTAAAGAAAAAATCTAAAAGTCATTGATTTATCACGTTTCCGCCGGCATATACCACCGGTGGCTCATGTCGCCACATAAAATAAATAGACAAATTACGGAGCCGACGGGAACGTGTTAAACGAATAAGCTTTAACTACGAACCAAATCGATTTTTTTTTAAATATATAATTATAAAATTTTTACCAATGCAATGTGCATTATTTGAATTATGAAAAGCATATTTATACTCTAAATTTAAACTAATAATATTTTTTTTCTTCTTATTTTTCAGTGAATATTGTTTTGAGTAAAATTTTCGACTTTATCCCTTATAAACAGGCATCTCATATTCAACAACTTCTGAGATTAGGTTTAAATATCGAAGGGGAATTATTATTCCAGCTGGTTGCTTTTTATTTAAACACTGATTTCATACGTAGCCGTGGATATGTGTTATACGGATTGCCATATCCTTCAGAGACAATTGAGGCCACCACACAAATCAAATGGATGCTCTCATTTGATTATTTACCAACCATGATAATTTTTTATAACGTAAGTATAAAACATAGATATATGCCAATTATTAATTTATATTTTAATTGAATTTGGAATTTTTGATCATCTTTCTTCAATTTCAATGTTAAAAGAAAATATAAATAATATTTTATTATTTATTTTGTTGACTATTTTACCTTACAAAAGAGGGCATTTGACAAACAATAATCTAAAATTATACAAAAAAAAAAGAACAACATGACAAGGTTCTTAACAATAAAAGAACAATTATATATATATATATATATATATATATATATTATCTATCTATTCATACCACTCCTCCCTTATTTGGGTTTGGAGTACATTTACACAAATTATGCATATAAAATTTTTACATTTATTTACAAATATTTCCAAATTTTTGTTTTACAAAATTCATATTTTTAACCCACGGGGTATAGATGACTCCCAACACCTGATTTTTTCATTTCGGACTGGAAATATAAATAATATATATATATATATATAAATTGATCTTCATGTATGTCGTATCATTATTTATGATTTTTATGATACGATGCCAGGTCAATAAGTCCGTGACTTTTTGAATGAAATGCAGATTTTTTAATAAAAATTTATTTTATTTTTAAACGTAGTCTCCTTTGAGCTCGATACACTTCGTCCAACGTTTCTCCAATTTTTTATCCCTTCCAAAAAATAAAAGATTTGTCGAGGACATCAAAATGAGATGATTTCATCGTTGGAGTCTAATCTCTTTCCGCCGAGCCATTACGTCAGGTTTAAAAATAAGAAATAGTCACTCGCGGGGCTAAATCCGGAGAATAGGATGGATGAGGGAGCAATTCGTATCCCAATTCATGGACTTTCATGGAAATTCACTTTTTTCATTTTTATTTCCAATCACGAGGTAGTCTGCTGTTAATGGATGTTAAACAAAAGCTAAAAGTCCCAGTTGGTTCCAATTTCGACAGGAGTCAGCTACTGGTTGCCTGCCAACAGGAGCAGTATTGTCATTTCATTTAAGAGTCGGGAAATTCTAAAAGTTACGGGCTTATTAACCTACCCTCGTATCTATCTATATAAAATAGTTCAATAAATATTAGTTTATGAAATAAAAAATTTAAAAAAATAATTTTTTTTTATATTTTTATATATTTTTAAAGAATCAAAAAATTAAAAACTGATTTATAGAAAAAAATATTTCGAACTATAATAATCTAAATATATAATTTATACTATAATATACATTATTAATATACATATATTATAATATACAATAAAATTGATTAACAAAGCAAGGAAATGAGATTTTAATGATGTAGATAAGATCATTATATATATATATATATATTAAACTACCCTCGATATATATATATATATATATATATATATATATATATATATTACAGTGAATCAAATAATTTTTTTTCATTATTGTCTTAGCAATTTTGACTAATTATTATATATTTAGTCTCTTGACAGCTGGCAAAAGAATGAATAAGTTTTTGATACAATATTTTATCCTCCCGTATCTCTGCACTAGAATAATTGAAATAATTCTTCCTTAAAAACAATTTTGACCAATAAAAAAAAGAAAATTCTTTTTAAAAATTATTAATCCTTTATTAATAATAATGAATATTCCAAACTCTAATTATTTCAGTTAAATAATTAATTAATCTAATCAATCAATATTTCATTGCCAGATATGCAATATTTCAATTCAAAAGAATGAATAACTTTTTGATACAATATTTTTTCCTCATGGATCTCTGCACTAGATAATAATTCAAATAATTCTTCCTTACAAATAATGTTGATTAATTAAAAAAAGAAAATTTTTCTTAAAGATGATTAATTCTTTATTAATAATAATGAATATTATTTTAGTACCCGAAAGAAGAAATCAATACAAGATGTCGAGATGAATTCATAAATAATGTCTACTTTTACGAAGATGATCTTACTGATTTATTGAAATCCTATCCCGAGTTGATTACCACCCTGTCGGAGTATATGGTTGATAAAGCGTTTATTCGCGGAGAGGTTGTCATCCTATCTATAACCCTAGAATATATAATCCAAAAGCTCTCTAAAATAAAAAATTAATTTACAGACTGAGCCACATCCAACTTTCTATTTTGAAAATGCATTCTGGAATCAAAACACAACCGATACAGGATTATCACTTCTCTTCGAAATTACCATTCAAGATGTAATGAGCATTCTTCTTACAAAATTGAATCCTGAAAATGTAATTGTATTGGATGAAAGATTTTCCATCTATGATAACATGAAGGTAAAATTTGTATTTATTAGCTTAAAAATTAAAAAATAATTCTAAAATAATTTGTTTTTATAGCTCATAGCTGCCCACTTAACTGTAAATGGTTTGCTACCTAATCAGAAAGCGAAAAAATTAAGAACCGATTATAATGTTCTTATTATTAACGAAGACATTTATATTCCATCCGATCTAGATATGGAACGTTATATGGCATATTTGAGCGTGGATAATATTCGGATAGGATTTAAGTAAATATAACTGCATTGAAAATTTTTTAAATAGTTACCTATATGTATAATTATTAACATTTAAATAACAAATTTTTAGCTGGCATTTTAGTCCTTGGGGTATTTATTGCCCTTATGAACTTAAAAAAGGAAAATTAATTGCTGGAAGACCAGAGCTCTGCGCAAGGTAAATTTTAAGTCTTGTTTTATTTTAAAATTTCATTATTATATATTAGTTTTTTTACTCTATTTTGTTTTTTATATTCTATTCATTAATGAATCAAAAAATTAGTATCTTTTTACCGACCGACGATAGGAAGGGAAGATATTGTTTCTCACCAAATTTCACATATGGAGATTTTTACATATCTCCACGAATCATGCATTTTATATTCATTTCTATTCAGCGTGCGAGCTGCGACTATGTACCTGGCGCTCGTTTCCCACGCGTCCGGCCGGGGCTTAAATATAATAATAATTATATATATATATGTATAGGTCGAATTAAAAATGAAATTTAATTTAATAAAATTTAATTCGACCGCAATCCATTATTATTACATTAAATTAACTGATGAAATAAAACAATATATATATATATATATATATATATATAATGTTGTTTTTAATTATTTTTAAATCGTCGGTCGGTTCTGTGCCTGGCCACAGCTCATTTTTTTAATTAAATATTTCAATTATGACTGTTTTTTTTAATAAATGGATTTACGATAGTTATAATTAAAAACTAAAGTTATAGTATTATAAAGTTATAATTCAAAAAATATAATCATTCTTTTATTATTATTTTTTCCATAGTTATTACGATAAAATTTACTTTTTCTCCTCGCGAAGAGCAAGATCTAATTTTTTGCTGAGGCCGAAAGACTATTTATGTCACCCATATCCGATTCCGATATGTAAAATTGCAATTATTGGTCATCACTTAAGCGGAAAATCTATAATGTCCCATTTACTTGCATCCATTTTTAATGCAACAGTAAGTATTTGATTTATTTTAAAATTATTTATTTTTTTATTATTTATCTACTACCTTACAAAAAGATAAATATTTTATTTATTAAATACCGTGTTGAAATACAAGTTTCATTCAATAATTTTATAACTTTTATAATTCTGATTTATATATTTAATTTTCCTAAGTTTAATTAGATATATGTATAAACAGTTTTCCAAAATTAATAGGAAATTTTTAATTTACTTTATATTGACAAACTTACAGCATTAACATTGACAAGAGTTTAATTCGAAATTGTCTATATATTTTGAAAACCGTACCATTCTTTTATAAAAACTTTGTAAATTGAATGGAGACAATGAGTAAGTTTTTTAAATCCATCAAAACGATTGATTTTCTTTTCTGAAAAACAAATTTACTAAATTTTGTATGAAATTATCTTCTATCTATCTATCTCTGTGGCTCTAAAGAACACGGAACTTCTTGGCGGAGGCAACCACACCCCTCCAAGTATTCCTATTCTGAGCCACACAACCATGCAACTCGTACCCTCCTATTTCTCTCACGTCCCTTCCTACATTGTTCACTCACCGCGTCCTTGGTCTTCCAAGCGGACGTTTCCCAATCGGTCTCTCCACTAATATATTTTTCGCCATTCTTTTCTCTCCCATTCTAGCCACGTACCCTGCTCATCGCAGTCTTCTCGATTTTATAATCCTAACTATATCTGGAGATGCATAGAAGTCATGCAATTCCTCGTTACCCAGTCCATTCTCCGGTGACCTCATCTTTCTTTGCACATAAATCCTATTCTCAAATACTCTAAATCCACTCTCGTCTCCTAAGGTCATAGACTATGCCTTACACCAGTGTTTCTCAACCTTTTTGGACCAAACGCCCCCCTTTGTAAGACCTGCTTCTTAATTCGCCCCCCCCCCTCCTATAGATTTTTACAGATAAAAATTTCATGATAATCCCTAATATAAGGTAGGTACACTAGGTGATACTTAGAGCCATATTGAAAAATCGAGTTTCAGAACATGATTGCAAAATCATCTGACCTTTTTTTTATTTTTATTTTTAAGAACCATATTGAAAAAAATTGAAAAAAGAGGAAATGTTTAAAAAGTCTGTTCGCAAAATCATCTTACCTTTTTTTAGAGTTGAAAATGATTTCGCCCCCCAAAAATAACTTATCGCCCCCCAAAATCGTACAATCAAATAATCGCCCCCTTTAAGATTTCGATCGCCCCCCAGGGGGCGATATCGCCCAGGTTGAGAATCACTGCCTTACACCCATATAATACAACCAGCAAAATAATTATTATATATATTTTATCTTTTATTCTCTTTGATAATAATTTTGACGCGATAAGCCCCTTTACTGCATGGTAACAGGTGTTTCTCGATTACAACCTCGCTTTAAACAAAATTTGAAAAAGTTTTTTGTTTTTTTAAGAATTAATTGTTGTAAAATAAATTAATTAATAACAACTTCATTGAATTATTATCGATTGTTTTTTTTTCAGGTTATTTCTTATAAAAGTCTTCATGATAAATTCTTAAAAGCCAAATTAAGGGTTAAATTTGACTCTAATAGACACCAAGAAAGACACCAGCTTATAAAAAAACGACAATCTAAATGGTGTGGCGCGAATTCTCCTTTTATCACAAAGCTAAAAAGAGCATTATTTAAATTGTATAACATTATAGATGATTTTCTTAAAAAATGGAACAATGGCGAATGTAAATAATTTTTATAAATTAATAATTTTAAGTTAAACTAAATAATAATAACTTTTAATTGATCTCTTAATATATACTGTATTGCTTTGTATTTCAGTCGACTGTTATCTTAATCACCAAAACTTTCAAACGTGCGTCTTCGCAAGAATTCATCGAGCACTAGATTTAGCCAGCTATTTAATTTCACGTCCTTACGATATCGCCATCTTTCTAGATAACTGGAAAAACACGTTATCATATTTCCTACCTGAAGAATTGTATGATTATGCTAAAGCAAATTTTCCTAGAACTATTCCAAGTGGGGACGTTATTTACTACGAAATGATTGATAAAGCCGGTAATTATTTATTTATATATGTTTCTTGTGCTTCAACCGATTTGAAAAGATCTTGGTTACAGCAAGCACATTTCTCCAACCACCTCAAACCTCCTAATTTTTTTTTCACACCAAAATTCACATGTGGTGATCTCCACGAATCATGCATTTTGTTAGCAGAAAAAGTATTTTAAGCATGATGTCTGTCCGTCTGTCCGTTGTGTGTCCGTATAGACATGTAAAGCTTGACCGGCTCAACGGATTTTGATAAAATTTGGTATATTTACTTAATGTAGTATGAATTCATCAACTTTTGGTGTAGGTATATCGGGAACCGGAACTGGTAGTTTACAAAGTATTAATTTGATATTCATTGTCGGAAAATATTTCACTTAAAATATACTAGTAATAAATAATTGAGTAATTAAACTAAAATTAAAAACCCAGATAATATAATTTAGTTATTTTAATTCAAGTTTTAAATATATAGATATATTTTTTTTTATACTTTTTTTATATATATATATTGTTGTTTGGAAATTAATATATTTCAAATCGACGTTCGGTTCTGTGCCTGGTCACAGCTCTTTTTTTTAATCCTTTTTATACACCTTTATATAGTCAGCCTATTATATCCTCGTTCTCAATTTTGGTCTTTTCTCAATTGGTTTCCCTAAAGACCCTTCTGCTATCCTTTCCCCACCCATTCAAGCCAATGATGGATAAAGCTTATCCACTTTCCTTCAATCACCTGTAATTTCATCTTTTTTCTATATATAAATAATAATTTTATTTATTTTAATTAGAGAGAGAGATTATCAGAAATAACAAAACTTTATTGACGGATGAGATCGTTGGAATATTGGCTGCTGCCATTGAAAGAATTGAATTTCATACCCAAACTAAAACGAAAGGGCAAAAAATGTAACTAAAATTTTATACAATATATATATATTTAATTTTTTAATTGATTTCTTATTATGAATATTATCTTTTTAGGACTGGAGGCTGGATTATTGATGGTTTACCAAACGATGCGAAACTTATTTCTAAATTAAGAGATATTGGTTTCGGACCCGATCATATTATCTGTTTGCGTGACACAAATGAAGACCAGGCCTTTGCTCTCAGTGTATTTTTAAAGCATTTAATGTATAAAGGACGATTTTTTCATATGAATGCTTTAGATCCTGAAGTTCTTTCAAAACGTACGCAAATTATATTTAATTTCTTATAAAAAACAACTAAATTGAATATATATTTCTTTTATTCTAGTAAATAGCCAAAACGATGCATTCATGCCAATTATACCAAAACTTGATTATTTTAAACCCAGGGGTACATTTAGTAAAATCCCACAAAATGACATATTAGCATTTAGCAAGTGCACTTGTTCACTAAATCCATGCTATTGCGACGTTTATCAAAGAAAAGGTATTTAATTTTTTTTTTAATTTAATGAAAATGAAGAAAGACATGAAATATCATGAAAAGAAAATATATTTAAATATTGGCAAAAGTTATTTAAAAAAAACCCTCTGACTGTTTACGTCCTACGCAACGCCAATCAAGTCGGTTATATTAATGAGGTGCCCTAGGATCAGTAGAACGGGTCCTATCAAACTTTACCTTGATTTTCTTGATCGGAGGCGCTACTTTTTATCAAGTAGCTTTCCAGTGTTGATCCCGGAGGCTGGGTTGACTCAGTCCCATAGACCCCAGCTAGAGAAATTCCTTTGCCACGAGAATGTGAGCCAGCTTCACTAGCTCCCACCTTGTGTGGCGCCTTAAAAAGTCATTTAATACCTATTTATATAATAATTATTAGTGTACAATTTTCTTATACATGGTATATTTATTAAAGATAAACAGCTATATAAATATGATTATTAGATCTATATACCTAATAAGGGTTTGATAATTAATCATGGTACCATATTCATTTCTTTTTTAAAATTTAATTTTATTATTCCATGCAATAGTCTTTCATCACTCAATTATTGTTATTATTCTGACTAAACTCTTATGCACAAATAATTCAATTTGTTTTTATCAATTTCTATACTCATAATAATTTTCTATATTGCTAATTACATCTCTCTCATTGCATTACATCATTTATTATATTACTTATTTTTATATAATTTAGACAAAAATATAAATAAATCCCGTCTTATTCGAAACTAATATTTAAACAGAATAAATTTTTTTATGATATTTCATTTCTTTTTATTATAATTCATTTTATTCAATGAGCATCTTTTTTCTTTATTTCAGTTGAAGAGTTTTTGAAAAGACGTAGCTTAAAAAAATATCCACCGAGCTTTTATTTTTTCCGACTTCCTTATTTTAAGACTTTTGAGGATATACTTTCCCTGACCTTGATTCAAACTCAATACTATAATTTATATCTGAAATGTTTATCCCCGCTAAGAAAAGATGCAATGGGTTACCTTCTTTACCACACCTGGATCAAGAATTATTATAAATACCTCCAAAATTATAAAAATGGAATTGAACAATTCTTTCTTAAACTAAAATATCAGTGTAAGGACATATTTATTCACGATATAGATGTTGCTAATAAAGGTCCAGAAACTTTACTTAAAGAAATTTACGGCTCCTTGCAAGGTGAATTTTATATAGATACTATACTACCAATATATATATTGTTCATAATAATCTATTAATATTTTTATAATCTACAATTTATTTATTTTTTTATAGGAATTTTCCATATTCCTGCTACAAGAAATGTAAAAGAAGATATGGATTATGAATACGATCAACAAAAACTCGGGTCGTTACATGAGTTTGAAAAAGATTTCGGACCTAAAGATAATCTCTGCCGCGAGGTAAGAAAATTCAATAAAAATTTTTTATTATATTGTAATCAATTATCATGAAACGAGGTTTTGATGTTTTTATACGTTTTGAAGGCCCCTTAGTAATTTTCACTAAGGGTGAGAAAAATGTGTGTGTGTTTGTGTGTGTAGACAAAATTATGCAAAAATGGTTTGAGCTAGAATAATGAAATTTGGTACACGGGCATTATTCAAAATTCGTAGCTTTCTATCAACTTTTGGGAAATGTAGCTCATCCGGAAGTAGGTCATTTTTTCCTCTAAAGTGACCGTAAAAATAAAGATATATGATTGATAGTTTTTCACATCATTAAAAATTGTATAAAATTGCTATAGAATTTCAGCTTGATTGAATCACTGAAAGTACCAGAATTAATTTTTAAAATTTCTTAAAACATTGACTGGCAATCACCCGCCAGCACGTGACGTGGTGTCATCAACAAAGAGCCAAACACGCGCTGGCGTGCGTATATTCGTTTATAATAATATCCCTGTTTAATAGATATTCAAATTGCACTATCTATATAAATATATTTAATGGTATACACCGGGGTTCCCAATCTTTTCTGGTTTCCGGCTCCCTAATAATCGTATTTTTTCCGAGTCTCCCTTAATTTTTATATAATTTTTTTATTTTCTTGAAAAATTGGAAAACTTTCCTTTTTTAAAAGCGATTACCCATTTAACAGCGAAAAATTAAAAAGCTTACAATACTACCTTTTTCACATTTATTTCTTATGAAATTAATCTCTTGGTTTTAGGTCTTTTATCCAAAAGTGAGATATTTATACAACTACGGCGAATCCTTTGTGTTTTGTCCTGTCGCATTAAAAGACTATAATATTCTATGGCGAGGAAAAGAACAATATCATGCTAAATTAGAACACAATGTAAGTTGAAATCATCAAATTATTTTTCAAATAATCAATTTTAATTAATTTGTTTTCTTTTATAAATCAGGATATCTTCTTATCTAATAAAGACAACTTTGAGCGATTCTTGAAAGACTCAAGAATATATTTACCCTATCGTACAATACCAATATTACCTCCACTACGAATCTTTATTACAGGTAAAAATTATCTTTTTTTTTAATAAAATCTTTAAATAATTAAGCCTGGGATTTGTGGTTCGTGATTTGTATAAATTTAATTACTTATATCAAAGAATATCTTTAATTGGCTTAAACAAATTACTAATTATATTTTATTTTTAGGACCACCGGGTTGTGGTAAAAATGAAATAACCAAATCATTAGCTGATCATCTTTCATTGGATATAATCAATTTTGAAGAGGTCTTTAACCTCGTTTTAACTTCAGGAAGAGCAAAATACATCCGAAGAAATTTTACGGAATGGTCCCCGCCGTTCGTATTTTTATCCCATAAATTCTCAATATATTACATATATCACTAACATTATTATTATTATTATTATTATTATATTAATTATTATTATTATTATTATTAATATATTAATTATTATTTAGCTTTGATTTCCAAGTTGAAGAAGACATAGAATCTTGGGAATATTCATTTTCAAACTCAAATCCTACATTTAAATTTGAAAGTGACCCTTCTATTATAATTGATGAAGGTTTGAAAAATATTATATAAATTAATATTCAAAAAAATATATAAAAAATTATTTACTAATTTCATATTTGTTATTTTTTTTATAGCTGAACGTATAGATACGTTAAATATCCAAAAGAAGTATTTTAAGTCAGAAAGGCCATTTGCTAAATCGCAAAAACAATTCGATCGCTTACTTTCAAGTTATTTAAGTACAGGTCGTGGAGTACCTAATAAATTGCTAAAACTTGTCTTTGATTCTTTCTGGAATAACCATCAAAAAGGCTTCATATTAGCCGGATTCCCTTACCATACCAGGGATCTCGAATTTATGAAAAAAATGTTTTATATTCCTGACCTAATTATTTATTTGAAAGTAAGTTTTCTAAAAAAAAAAAAAAATTGTTTTTACATAAATTTGTTAAAATTAATAAAATTATTTTTTTATTTGCTTTTTTTTAGGTAGATGAGGATGAAACGATGACTCGTAAATTGTTTACCGAATATGAATATCAGAGTGATTACTTTTATAAGAAATTAAACAAGAAGGATAAATATGGTAATTAATTATTAGTTGATTAGGTATTAATTAATTTATGCATATATTAATTAAAAAAAAAATAGTAAAATTACAATTAATTATTTATCAAATGAATATTTTATTATTTCTCATTTCAATTTGCAAGTTTATAATATTTTATCTGATTTGTAACCTCTTAATTATATGAACTAACAAATTTTAATTTTAACCTGTTTATTTATCAGATTAAATTCTTTAGTTATAGTTTTTGTGTTATCAAACTTTTTGACTATAATATGAAAAATTTCATGGTACCTATATTTTAATTTTTAAAGTAATTGTTACTGTTTGCTTTTATTAGAAAAAGAGGCCTTCTTTAATTGGAACAAAAAACGAAGCCGTTATTTTTGGGACCTTGCATTTAAGTACGGAGTTTCTATTGAAAATGAGTTAGAAGAGGAAAACTTCGATCAGGTAACTTAAATTTATACATTGTTATTAACACAATATACCTTAACAAAACAGATTCTTAAAAAAGTCTAATTTACTTTTAAAAATGTTCAGTGTTAATAAAATAATAGTAAACTTGTTTATTTTAACATGTGTGTGTAAATTATGAAATTTCCAAAAAATGATTTAAAATGTATTATTTAAGATAATTATTTACAAAACGGGAATCTCCAGGGATGGAACTTTGGATTGCTCTCTTAATTCCAAAGAAACTTTTAATAGAAAAGTTTTCCCGGTCTCTTCTAGTTTACTAGATAAAAATTATTAAAATTTGCATATAAATCCATTTACATTCTATTTAGCTAATTTAGTTTTATCTATTTGGCCAACAGAGGGCTACGGGGGGGGGGGGGGTTCAGTTCGGTTTGGATATTTGAAAATTAAAAAATTAATTAATTAAATAATTTTTCTATATCCAAACCGAACTAAAAAAAAACGAAAATTAGTGAATAAGTGAATAATTCTTGAGACCAAATGCATAAATATAAAATAAAACAATTATTAATATGACTGTCAAACTGAATGATAATTAAGCAAAATTTAATAATTTTTATCTCTTAAACTAGAAGAGACCGGGAAAAATTTTATAAGAAAAGTTTCTTTGAAATTAAACAAGGAATCCACAAGTAAAGTTTCATCCAAATCCCTGGAGATTCCTGTTTTGTAAATAATTACCTTATTTAGTTATGACTAATATGATTATTCCTTATTTAATATTTTATATTTTTTCAAGACAAATCATTTTTATCTTTATTATCTTTACTCATTTATAAAATATTATATTAAAAACACTTTTTGTTGAATTGGGATTTCTTAAAAATATTTTACGAATTGTTTAGATTCCTTGGGCTCGAATTCGATCCGGAGCAGAGCACTTACCTAAAATTCAAAAACTGATTGAGAAACGTTATCCTATTCCACAATTCAAAGAAATTTATATCGAGACTCCCGATGAAATGAAAAAACGCATTCAAGATTATTTCCGATTTCTTCTTGGATGTCATAAACAATGCTTAACCAAACTAAAGGTATATATCTAAGTTAGTATTTTTAATTATTGTGTATTTTAACATTTTTTATTTCCATTTTAGAAATGGACTCTTACGGAATTAGTACCTTGCTACTTGTGTCATAGTAAAACTGGATGTTTACCAGAGATAACTAAAGAGTTACTCCAATTTATTGAGCAAAAGAAATTTACCCGGTAATATTTGTTTAAATATTAAATAAATTATATATATATATATATATATATATCCATTGAATAAATCAATTAAATAGTGTATGCCAGATTTCATCATTGGATTCTTATGAAAAATTTAAGTGGATTATATCATATATAATTGAAGTTTTTTAATTTATTTATTAATCCATATTAAATCATTATACCTATATTTTTGATCGAATTGAATTTTAATTAATATTTTTTTTTCTTTTTTCTAGAAATGAAGATTTCATGTCATTTTCGGTAATTAATCTTCCTGACGCCATCGATCTTCTTACAGAAGGTTATTTTACTTTGTCACCAAATGGTTTTTACTGCCCTGTACAGGTATATATTTAGATATCATACAAAAGGAATTATATTCAAACTATATATATATATATATATACATTATTTTTAGACTAATATCGCCTATAATCCGCTATTTATGTTCACATACGGACATAGAAATGAGGAACTTTGTTGTGTTGTTAATAGAAATAAAATCTATTACATTCGTAAGTATCGATTATAATTATTTTAAGTAAAATTAATCTTATGACATTTAAATCAATTTCATAATTATGGATATAATCAATTGCTCAAACAAGATTAATAAAATAGATAAACAAAATATCTTCTAGATTATTTATTAATTTAACATCAATTTAAATAAATATATATATATTATTAAATTTATTTATTTCCTAATCTCCAGGTGGAATGTCTCGATTTTTCACCTTCACCCATGATACTCAAAGAATTCTAAAAGAAGATTATAGTCAACAGTATTACTCCCAATTTCGATTGGCTATTCTTGGACATGTCAAAAGTGGAAAAACCGAAAGTATATGAAAATTAATAATATTATTTTTAATTAATTTATTAACAAAATACATATCAAAATACCTTTTATTTCCTCTCTTTTGCAAGAAAGAGAGATTTTTATTTGAGTGATATAAATTGAAAATTACCAATTTCAAAATTAAATGAATTAAATTAAATGACCTATAAAATAATAATTAGTAAATTAATTTTAAAATATGTGTATAGTAATCATTGTTATTGTAATGTAATTAAGTAATTATATTTAATCATTTATTTTATACTAATCTTTTAGAAAACTTATAAAATCATTTCATGGCTCTGAAAATCTTACCAGTTCGTTTTAGAGATGTCTTTTTAATCTAAACATATATATATATATATAAATTTATTTATTTGTTTTTTTGTTTTTGCAATAATAAATAAATTCATAAATTATTGTTTAGTGGCTCGCTACTTAGAAGAGAGGTACTCCGTTAAAACAGTGACTCTTGGGTCCGCTATTCGAAATCTTTTGGAAAATTTCCAAAATACTAGCTTAGGAGAATATATTATGAATAGATTATCAAAGGGCCATACTCTGACAAGTTATTTAGAGGCTGCCTGTGTTTATTTATCTCTTCAAGATCCCAAGTGAGTTATTTCTGATAATTTCCCTTTACAAAATGGTGAACTAAAACATGGCTGATTGATTTCAGTTGTATCATGCAAGGATTTGTTTTTGATGGATTTCCAAATAAAGAGTCCCAATTAATACCTTTAATCGAATTAAATCTTTTGCCATTGTCATTCTGTATAATTAATTCTACTTTTGAAAATGTTACATATAATTATTTAATGGAAAATCGAATTTATAGGTAATTTTATTTAATTAAAAATTTTATATTTATTTCATTAATTAATTTATTTTATTGTTATTATTATTAATAATTTCTTGTTTTAGGGACGATTTTCCTAAATATCCGAAATCTTTTATAGACGAATCTTTCAATAGACAAATACCAATTATCGATTCATTTTGCAAATATTTAGGATTGAATTCCTTCAATTATTTTTGTGTATCAATGAATGAATCAATTAATAATAATTTTTTAGCCATATCACAACATATTTTTAGTCTTATGTACCGATGGATACTCTTTAATAAAAACAAAGATCAGCTAGGTAATTCCGAATTGATGATCTATTGCATAATTTAATCTACTGGGACGATTGGTTTAATCTATGAGTCACATTCAAATTGCAAATATACGAAATTTGAAATCAATTTTGCTAAAAACGAACCAAAGAGAGCCAATGAAATGATTTTTTTTTTTTAAGATAAATTATATTTTCAAAAATTCAATCTAATGGGGAAAATCTAGAAGGCTAGCATACTGATTTCCAAGTGGAAAGTGGGTATTACTGCCCCAGGTGAATGGTGAAATGATTCAGGGTGGTGGGGATGGAAAAGGTTCTTTGAAAAAATTGTATTACTATTGTAAGAGTTCAATAAATAGTTTCATAATTTCAAACAATAAAGGTAAAAACATAATTATATCTAATTGCTATTAAAATTTACTAAAAAATATTAAATTCCAGGGTGCGCTGAGTAATATTTCTATTTTCAAAAGTGGGCGGTAGTGAAAATAAATTTGGGAACCACTGGACAAGTACTTTCGATCTAAAAAATTAATGATATATCTTTTTTATGATTGGATAGTAATTCATTAATAAAAAAAAATAAACATAAATCAAAATGAAAAGTTAAAAAAATTAATATAATAAATTAGATAATATTATTAATTTTAATAAAAAAAAGTATTTTTCTATTTAAAAGAAATAATTTGTTGATTTCATTATATTTTTTTTTTATTTAATAATTAACTCTATCCAATTCTAATTAAATAAAATAAATAAATTTTAGATAAATCGAATTAAATAAATTTTATTATTTATATGTTTTAATATTTATTAAAAATATTCAGATATTGATCAAAATATATCACTCAAATAAAACTTATTCTCTATGGGCACATTTTTCTATTCATTATTAACTTTTTCTTTTTTCAAATTTTTAAAAATTCATTTTTCTTTTATTCTTAGGCACTGTAGTTAATGTTGGTGTTAATCACTTACCAGTGAGAAAGTTTAAACAAAACCAAACACCTTTTCGTAAAATGTGTCCCGTATGTTTCAAAAATTATCATGTCTCCTGCCCTCAGAATCGAGAAGATTTCATACGCGGTGTGGTCAAATATCAGGTTTGTATCTTTCTGTTTCTCAACTAATAAAGAATAATATTTATTTATTTATTTATTCTTCATAAATAATATTTTATTGATATCTTGTATATAGAATAATTAATCAAATAAGTATAATTTTAAAAATTTCCAGGCCAACTTTTTTTGGATTTGTCGTTTACATGAACATCACTTTTATTATGATCCTGAAACCTATAAAGAAGTAGACATAAGTAAAGTACCAAAAATGGTACCTCAATTTATCGGAGCCACTGATTGGTTGGTTCAGAGTCCGTTTATTTTCGCTGAAGGCATTTGCATTACTTGCCTATTAAGATCCTTCGAGTATGTAACAAAAATTAATTATTTTCTTAAAAAACAATATTGTCAATCTTTTTCAAACTTTATCAATCCAATAATATTTTTTAATTAGATATATTTTTATATTCCTTTCAAACTTATAACGTAAATTTTTTACAAATTTTTTTTTTAAAATTAAATTAATTTTTTTTATTAGTAGATTTACTTTATTAAATAGTTTTTTATTTTATTAGTATTTTATTGGGGGGGGGGGGGGTAGACTAAAGTAGTAATATGAGGGATTGGGAGAAGTTAGAAATTGGATGTAGGATGTAGGAGACTTAGAGAAATGTGATTACTGCGATCAAGTACTTTCCAGTTTGCATTTCCCTAGTCAAAAGCCATTTGGCTAAATCTTTGTTGGGCAAATAGCTTTAACTATTATTTTATTTCAATTTGTCTAGGAAAATAGCTTAGAAAATGTCGGACATTTATTGGACCGATGACAAGTGAACAGAAAAAAATACCCAAATATTATTTATTTTCAAATAAATCTTTTAATCAATTCAAACAATTTAATAAGGAAACGAATATTTTAAAAAAAAAGATATAAACAAAATAATTTAATAAATAATTAAAGTAAATTCTCTGCCATTGTTGCTCTGCCAAATTACTGGGGCACCCTGCTCTAAAGTTATGGTAAGCTGAAGTTAGATAAATATATAATAAAGAACAAAAAATGTTTTTGAATAAATTTGTAATTGGCTACTGTAATAGTTAAAGCAATTTGCCTAACAAAGATTTAGCCAAATGGCTTTTGTCTAGGCAAATGCTATTTTTCTAAAATTACCATTTGCCTACGACATATAGATAGATGGACAAGGGTGCTTAGTAGTTATAGTTCTGGTGTTCTGGTTGGATTGAACCTCGAGAAGTTTATTTAGGTTTAAGATTTAATAATTATATTCTAATCAATTAATTTATTTTTTCTTCCTAGAATGGACAAGATCGTTCCTGGAATACCTTTTTTCTCAATCGATTGTAGCGGCTTCACTTTCATGTTTTGCTCGAAATTGTGCCTCTTGAATTTTATCCAAAATCCCGATTATTTCTTAAGAAGTGGAATCCGAATGTTGGATATTGATCAAATAGCTGAATTTGATTATTTTGTATTTATTTAATAACTTTTTAAACATTTTTTTTTAAATCTATTTCCCTTTGTAATTGAAACATTTTAATTTTCAGTTTAGAGCCACAGCAGAGGGATATATTAATATCCATAAAGTGTATCATCTTTTAAGTCTAGCCCTCTTTCTTCTTAACAAATACCGACCAAAAATTCATCCTTTTTCGTCCAAAAGAACTGCAGCTATGTTCGTCGCCTATTTCTTAAAAGGTTGTAAATCCCCTCTTTGATTATGTTTACGTTGACTCTAATTATTTCTTTTTCTTTTAGCCCATAATGATTATAAAGACCCTGCCCTTGCTGCGAAATGGCAAGCCATTTTCAAAAATTATTTGTTCAGAGTGCGTCGTTATATGATCGGATTAAACAAACAGAAGCATTTGAAGGGATTAGAAAATGCGGTGATCAATTTAGGCCAATCATTCCTCGATAAAGTAATACAGGAAGAAGAAGAAGAAGAAGAGGTTGTCCCATCCATGCATGAAATTCTGCCTCCTCGTCCCATCCATAGATTTAGATGTTCTTCTGATTCCGAGATCACTGATTTCTCTTCACTTGACTTATCCGAACCCCAGAATTTGGAAATTGAATTCGAAGATGACTTCCCCTTCTTATAACTCACACAATTAACATTTCTTCATTTCGGAACTTTTTTTTTTTAATTTACAGCTATAATTTGAAAACCATTTTCGACATTTTATAAAAAATTTATAACAATAGATCTTTCGATTCAATCTCAAAATTCTTAGTCAAAATTAAAGTCTAATAAAAACCAAATTGTGTTGTATTTTTTATTTCTTTATCCTCTTATTTTCATCCAGGTAGATTCGTATGTTCGTATGTCCTCTGCACACACTCAGGTATGATACAATTTTTTTCTTTAACTAGTACAATAAAAAAGTAAGATTTATATTCTCTCTTAGGAATAATATTGGCTTATTTAAAAAAATAAATTATATATAAATTATATATATATATATATATATATAAATAAGAAAAAAATATTTAATAATTAAATAATGATTAAAAATAAACAACAAATTGAGAGCAAAAATATTTATTGATTAGCATAAAAAAAATTGTTTTCTTTATTAAAAATAGGTACATTTATATTATTCTTTTTATATATATTGATTTTATTGAGATTAATTCATTTAAAACCAGACAAATTATATTTATATGCGTAACTTTGTGTTTACTTATGTATATATATAATATACATTAGGTTCGGGATAGGATAAAACCGAGGATATGACGCGTTTTTTATATCTCGAAAGTTAGATCTTTTGGCGTGGGAAATGATATCAACCACCTACGCCACCAGTTTAAGCTTATCTATCCCTTTTACAAATGAATGATCGTTTAAGGGGGATATGTTTTGTCGGCTATTTAGATCAACATAAGTGAAATTTCATCATATTTATTCCAAAGGTTCATAATTTGTTTTCTTTGCCAATTTTAGTTGATTAAGTGTATTCCCCGTTATTGAACATTCTTTAAAATGAATATTAAGCCTTATTTTTTTAATTTAATTTAAATATTCAAACATTTTAACTTTCTGATTTTTTATGTTTGATTAACATGTAATTTTCCATAAGATCCTCTCACATCGGTTGCCTCATATCACCACCCCCTGTCAAAATATTATTTTTTCATTTTTATAAATTTTAGTAGTTCTTATTTTAATATTAAAGCTGTAATTTATGCTATAAGTATCCAATAGTCCTAGATAACACCAATCTTCATGCCATAATAGGTATTAGCGTTTAAGATACTGTAAAAAACCCAAATTGTGCGTCATATCACACGGTTTTTCTATATATTGTAATTATATATATATATATGTTTCTACTCGGTTCTAGCTATATTTTTAAATTAAATAAATTTCAGATTTATACCTAGATGATATAGATATATATTTTATTAAATTGCATCAAATGATAACAAAAGAAGGGAATTATTTATTTATATCAATCTGAGCAAGAAAATCCCGAATCCGGCCCAATTTAATAAAAGCCCATATAATTAATACAAATTTGGGAAGATCATTATTTCTGAACCTGATCTTTTTCACTATTATCGATTAACTCTTTATTTATAATTAATTATATAAAAACTTTTTAATTAATCGAAATATCCGCCAGACACCTAATAAATGAGGACTTCTTAAAAGGTATATTACAATATATATATATATATATATATATTAGTTAATTCTTTTTAAAAATTGAAGTAACAAGAATATCAATTTGTTAAACAAATAAAATACTTTTTAATAATTAAATCAAAATTTATTCACAAAACTGATTCTAGAGTATAATAATTTAAAAAAAATAAAATTCTATATTTACAATATTTTTGTTTGATTTTGAAATAAATCGGTATTTAATATTAAGACATTTAATTCTTAAATTGGTTTGTCAGTGTATTTTTATCCGAGTGTATATAACAACCCCATTCAATTAATGTTAAAAGACTAGTAGAAAGTACAAGATAAGTAAATAAATAATTAAATTTGTTGACAGTTCGGGATGAAGGAGCCGATGAGGTGCTATTACAACAATCTTGTAAAGCTACTAGAACTTGTGGAAAATATTGTGTCCAGAATTGAAATCCTTTATAATCCAGTGTAGATGTATCGCTGATGTTAAAATTTTTGTCCAGTTTTAAAATATATGGAGAATCCATTGAGTATTTGTCCCATCGAACTCCAGAAATGGAAGCATTACCCGTTTTTGCAAAATTTGTCCATAAAGACATCACAGTTTCGGAAAATTTTTTGTCATTACTAGACCAAGTAACATTTGTTAAATTAGCCCAAAAAGGCATTCCCCATATAAAGGGTAATTCAAATTGATCCGTGACTTTGGTCCATTCAACTAAACCAAGTTTCTTGGCTCGATAATCAAACCGATAAACATAGGAGGACATAAAATACTCAGCCGTTTTAAGCGCGCTGGACGCATACCGCATTTCTGTCATAAAATCAATAATTTTTTGACGTAAAATTATTGGGTCTCTTGTAGGTGGTTGCGGAGTATAATAAAACAAGACCGTTTCAACTACATGCTGGTTTGATAAAACACAAGAGTCGTTATTTTCAATGGCAGTCAATTCCTCATCCAATAAATAATCCTGAATATATTGTTTGAATGCATCCAAACTTAAATCTTGGCCCAATTCGTTGACAAGTTTTTTCTTCGTCAATGCGTTCATATCGTTATAGCCGATCATCAGGTCCACCTGCAAATCAATGGATTCATATAAAATATAATTTTTTTTTTTATCAAAAACTAGAATTAGTTAAAGATAAACTTAAAATTCTTTTCTATTTTTTAAGAACTAATAAATTTTTAATTAAAAAATGCATGGGAAACCCTACATTATTTTCAATAATCGTGAACTAAATATTGCGTAATCTTTATTATCTAGAGCAGTGGTCGGCAACCTGGTGCCCGCGAAGCCATTTTCAAGTGCCCGCATTCAAATTACTAAGTATAATATTAATTTAAAGTCATGACAAAAAAGGTAACATTTTCGATTTTCAATATGGCTCTAAAAAAAAAAGGTAAAATGTTTTTGCGACCAGGCTCTTAAACATTTTCGATTTTTCAATATGGCTCTAAGTATCACCAAGTGTGGCCACCCCTGTTATATTATTTCAGAAATGTGCCCGACTACTGAAAAAGGTTGCCGACCCCAAATCTAGAGAAAAGTTGACAAAAAACTGATAAATTTATAAAATTATTTTTATAATAAATACCTTTGAAAAATGATCATCTTCGAATAATTTGGTAGGTGAGTCGGATAGATATGGGGCTTGAGACTCGTTAACGAGGTTTCTATCCACGACAGGCCCCCACGGTTCCATTTTGGACATTTCATTGATAAGTTCTTCGGAGGCTTGTTCCTTGAGGCATTCAACAAGTTTAATATTTCCACATCCGTAAATGACATTGAGAGAATTGGAATGCTGAATGAGAAGTTGCTGAGGTAGTAAGGCTCCTGACATAAGCGCGTTTCCGCCCATGGCAATTGCCCTACGAAAGTGTCTGGTTGCCTGCCCGGAGAGGATATGAAGACCGACGCTGACTGCCCCTGCGCCTTGGCCAAAAATCGTCACCAATTCATTGTTACCTCCAAACGCGTCAATTTTCTCCTGAACCCACTCCAGGGCTGCTAATTGATCAAGAAGGCCCAAATTTGTTTGTAACTCCGATTTCATTGTCAAAAATCCAAAACCGCTCAGTCGATAAGAAATTGTCACGACAATCACCTAAATAAAAAGAACAAGGCATCAAAATATGAAAAGGTAATTAATTAGGATTGAAGTCATTTTGAAGAATTAATAAATCATAGTTTAATAACATCAGTGGTACACTTAGTGGGCTTTTCATAAAAATGTAATTTGCACGATACCAAGTGGAAACAACTCATATTGCTATTTTAAAATATAAAATTTCAAAATATATTTATTATCATTCTTAATTTCATTGGTCCTCTGACTTTTGTACGTCCTACGAAAGAACAGCGCATATCAAGTCGATTATATCAATGCCCTATGATCAGTAGAACGGGTCCTATCAAACTTTACCTTGATTTTCTTGATCGGAGGCGCTACTTTTTATCAAGTAGCTTCCCAAACTGGGTTGACTCTGTCCCATAGACCCCATTTAGAGAAATTCCCTTGCCAGGGCAATGAGAATGAGAGCTAACACAGTTAACCAACACCCTAGAAGGCAACATTAACAAATCTAATTTAATATAACACAATTCAAAACAGAAAATGAAAGAGAGAGAGAGAGGGGGTGGGAAAGAATGAACTTTGTGGTTCTTGCAAAATGAGATTAAATAGAAGCACAAATACGTAAAATAAAAAAAAATGTATTCATTAAATATATTGAAATAAACTTTTTATTATTGTGATTATTTTGTTTTTATTTAAGAAAATAAATTTAGATATATTTATTGAATGAACGTCACTAAAGACTATTCGACTAAAAGTAATTATCTTGGAAACATGCTATACTAGGAGGAAAGTCGTAAGGTTGAAGTGCGTGTGAAATTTAGGTCACGGTGAAAGAAAACCACCCCATCCACAACCATTGGCTAGGTTTCCCTCTCTCTCTCTTCTTGTTTGGTAAATATTTTACAGTTTAAAAAAATTCATCTAAAACTCACATGAATGGATAAAATTTGGATTTATCATGGTTACAAGTATCATTGAAATATTTTGAAAATTCTTATAAACCATTTCTATTTTTATTAAATTGATTTTTCTTAAGAACAATTTTAACGAAAGTTAATTAAATTAAATATTCTCTTATGATAAATGTGACTCGATCTAATTTTTCATCCTATTAATAAATTCTTCATTGTATCTTCAATGCAAAGTAATAACCAGTAAAATTAACTCTCACGCAAGTATACATAGACAATGAAAAATAAAAATTTTACCTTATTTTTACTTGCTAGATACGTGCCATCCCAGACGGAAGCAGCGCCAGCAATAAAATTTCCTGGATGAATCCACACCATAACAGGGAGTCCCTCATTCGATTGTAGTGGCCCTTGAATTATAAAAAAAATCATTTTATATATTATTAATAGAATATAAATAAAATAATCTTGTTATTTTTCGATTATTTAGTAAAGAATATTTTATTTTATTTTATTTTTTTTTTATAAAATTGAAATTCATAAAAATCTATTTATCCTGCCTGATATTAAATTTTTTTATTTATTTATATTTCAAATTTTCATTATCAAATCAACCAATAACAAAATAACAAATCTGGAGTTTCTCGACTCGACTATCTCGCAATATGAATTGGATTAAATAATATATATTATATATTTAAATTAAATTTAATTAATTAAATTATAAATTAAAATTAATAAATATATATTAAATCAGCGCGTGTTTGGCTCTTGTTTGATGGCACCACGTCACTTGCTGGCGAGTTACTTGAAGTCGTTAAAAAATTTTATTCATCCTCTTAATAAATGTATTGATTTTATATATTTTTAGTTTTAATATTTTATAAATAGAAAAATGGAATAATTTTTTTTTTCATAGTAAACGACGTAGCTTGAGTTGAAATTATCAGTACTCCGATGATGTTTGTATAAAAAAAAAATAAATATTTCCATAAAAATAAAAGTGAAATGATGCAATTTTAATTGGTTTTTTCCTGGACAAAAATAATGTTTAATTGATAACCATTTTCAAGACAATTATATAATTTTCATCAGTGGCGTACCTAGAACTTTTGCCGCCCGGAGCAATCTCCAGTTTGCCGCCCTTTTTATTATAAGTCAATCAAATAGTGGTATTTATAAATTAATGCACATAAATAAATTATTAAGTTATTTAATCAATATTAATTAATACACAGAGTAAATTTTTTTACACATATTTGTATGCACTCGTAAACATATTAATATAATATTTACTCTTTAAGCTTTCATACTAAAAAATCGTGTATAATGCTCTCAAAATTTATATTTATATTTTTTCCGCCGGCCCTGCTTTTCAAAATAAAAATCGATGATTTAAAAAAAAAATTGGTATATCACTTCAAAGTAATCATATAAACTTTTCAAAAGAAATGACATTTATAAACTGATATCAAAAAATTTTAGTTAGGAAAAATTACTGAACAAAATCTTAAAGATGCGTTTACGAATTCAATGAATTTTAATGAATACAATAAATTAAAATTATTATCCTGTTCTTGGAATTAGAATTCAAAATTTACACTAAAATGCATTTATATACACAGAGGAATAATATTCGAAACATAGAATTCAAAATTTACACTAAAATGCATTTATATACACAGAGGAATAATATTCGAAATCATATAGTTAATCATAATTTATATAAATCAAATAGTAAACTTATAATAATCATAATAATCATTTATTATTCAAGAAAGAAAAAAAATAAATATGAAATGAATAAGAGTTGCTTTTTACAACTATAACTAAATATAAAAAATGCCGCCCCAAGATAAGTGCCGCCCGGTGCGGACCGCACCCACCGCACCCCCCTAGGTACGCCACTGATTTTCATTAAGATATTGTATTAAGTATTTGGAATACTTTTTAAGATTTATAAAATATAAAAAAATTAATTCCGGTACTTTCAGCTATTCAAACAAGCTGAAATTCTATATATAGCAGTTTTATACAATTTTTAATCATGTGAAAAATTATCAAACATATATCTTTATTTTTACGGTCACTTTAGAGGAAAAAAAATCTACCCATCTATGTGACTGTACGGAACTCGAAATTTCTTGCTCGCCGTAAACACATTACTCGAAGTTTCCCTATCCTGAGCTAAATCCATCCAACTCCTACCCTCTCCAATCTCTTTCATGTCCCTTCCAATATTATCCTTCCAAGCGGACGTTTCCCAATCGGTCTCCCCACTAATATATTTTTGGACATTCTTTCCTCTTCCATTCTAGCCACGTGCTCTGCACATCGCACTCTTCTCGATTTTTTAACCCTAACTATGTCTGGAGGTGGATAAAGGTCATGGAATTCCTCGTTATGCAATCTCCGCCATTCCACGGT
Source organism: Labia minor (assembly GCA_963082975.1). NCBI lineage: Eukaryota > Metazoa > Arthropoda > Insecta > Dermaptera > Spongiphoridae > Labia > Labia minor. The sequence goes on along the minus strand of OY720348.1, from coordinate 57,583,425 downwards.
TACCTCATCTTTCTTTGGCCTATCAATGCTGCAAAGAATCGTAATTTCAAATACTCTAAATCTACTCTCTCCCCCATTTTTTGCAGAATTTATTTACAATAGAATGAATAATATATATAATTTCGTAGGCTGTTTAGAAAGACAAATTAAAAAAATATATATATGTTAATGAGTTGATCTTTATATATTCTTCAGTAGTACATCATACTTCAGGGCTTTCTAATACAAAAAAATCATTAATCATTTTTTCTTCTCAATTATATTCCGATTGTATATTTCCGATTTCAAATATAATCTTTCCATCTCCCCCTGTGGCACTACTCAACTAGAAAGTTCTTGACCTCATCAACCATATTCTGCTTACCCTCTACTACTTTAAGCCACCTCCATCCAATCTCTTTCTTCTCCCAAATTCCCTCCTATTTATTGTCTTACCACTGTATCCGTGTTTTTGATTGATTGATTTCTTAATAAACCAAATACTGACAAGTGTTCCCTCTTTCATTAGAATCATACACATGTCGGAGTTTCCACAATTTTATGATCCTAATGATGTTTGGGAATGCAAAGAGTTGATTTATTGAAATCATTTACTACTTAATTTAGGTATTGTTTTGCAATTTCCCTGTGATTTTAACTTTTTCGGTATATCATTTCAATGAGAAATTCTAACGAAACGATTGTCTTTCCGTGACATTCATAAAATAAAAATAAATTACTAAAATAAAAATATTTTAAGAACAAAAAAAAATTAATTTGAATAATAATTAATTATAATCAAGTCTCTTTTTCTAAGCTTATTTCTCTGTCTTATGTTTATTGAATTTATAAAAAGAGAAATTATTAAAATTAATTGATTAAAGAATGTATCCATTGGCGAATGTTTTTTTTTTAAATATTCCATTGGAAATTTTGCCACTTATTAAAAACGAAGCACACCACCCTTCCTTCATTCTTTTCTTTTCATTCTGTTAATTGACCTGACGCTTGAAGAAAATTGTGCTATAAATGTTCCTACTTAAAAGGTCATGGGTCAAAAAGATTGAAATCCTACCCACTCATTTCTCTAGAAGAAATATATAGTACAAAAATGATTATAAGCGTGATATAGTAGAGATATACACGTATATATATAAATTATTGTTTTAAAATTCCTTTTCGGGATCTGTTTATTTAGGCGAGCCTTTGCATTTATTAGTTAGTATTGTATTTACATTTAATTTTTAGGAAAGTTGGTGAGCTTCTTATTAACCAGAAAATATTTTCGGTGGTGGGTAATTATTCAATCGAGTTATTATGACATGTATTTAGATCAAACTTTACCAGTGGGTTCCTTTTTTAAGTCCATATAAACTTTTTTTATGCAATTGTTGCGGGTCGCTTTAAGTTTACGAGATAAAAATTATTAAAGTTTCCATCACACAGACCATCTAACAGACTGCTAAACTCTATTGTTCTCGATGAAACAAAGTTTGTAGCGTTTGCAGGCACAGGCAGTGGATCATTGAAAAACAAATTGGGCTTGTGTGTGTGTTGTGTGTATATGTTTGGTCTTTGCCTGCGAATACAGATGGCGCCAAAAACTTTGTTTCACAATAGAGTTTAGGGGGGCCTGGTTTCCATATAAACCCATTGATATTCTATTTAGCTACTTTGTTTTATTTTTTGACTACCAGAGGGCTTCACTTATCTTCGATATTTATCTCTTAAACTAGAAGCATAAGAAAAGTTTATTTTGAATTAAAAAAGGAAAAGTGGTAAAGTTTTATCCAAATCCATGTCATAATAACTCGATTGAATAATTACCCAAATTTCATTTCGATAAATTAACAAATCCAATCCTTGGGTTCAATTTCATATTTTATATTAATATAAATATTAAATTTAAAAAAACCTCTGATTTTGTACATCCTACTCAATCAGGTCGGTTCTATCAATTAGGTGTCCTATGTTCAGTAGAACGGGCCCTATTAACCTTTACCTTGACTTTCTTGATCGGTGGTGCTACTTTTTATCAAATAGCTTCCCAATTTTGATCCCGGAGGCTGGGTTGACTCCGTCCCATAGACACCAGCTAGAGAAATTCCTTTGCCAGGCCCGAGACTGTGAGCCGGCTTCGCTACCTCCCACCCTGTGGAGCCTCTCTATATTAAATATATGATAATATTAATAAGATTTTACAATATGTACTAAATATTTTAATACAAATTTATATTTTCTATCAGCTAAATCAAATAAAGTTATGTATATATGTATATATTAATTGAAAAGATGATTGTTAAATAAAGAATGAACCCCCTTCCCCCCAGAACCTTGGTTTGCAGTTTAGTTTGAGATCCTAAAAATTGATCAGGCAAGTGTATGGATCTAGAACTGGAATAAAACATAGATTGTATTCCTGTAATTAATTACCTCAAAGGACAACATTAATGAAGGAAAAAACAATGTTGAGATGGAAATCGGTTGGGCACCTTTGAAAATCCAACAGGTACTGATCTACTAATGAAAGGCCATCTACGCCCTAGAATTCTTGCTGGATTTCCTGCTGCCATTTCCAAACCATTTCTAGTGAAAAAGATATATAATTTTCCTTAATCGTGTTGGAATCATCTTGCATATTCTATTTTCTTTGAATAGGATTATAATATCATCAAATCATAGAAAGAAATGAACACGAACCCTTTCAACATTTCAAACAACTTAATTCGATTCCTTAAAATGAAATATACGATTTATACCATTCAATTATATGATGAAAATATATATATTATATTTTTAATAAAAATACTTTGTAAATTCATCTCTGTTTCTTTCTATTTTTTATTACCTATCATTAGGAAAGTATTTGATTAAATATATAATATATGTATATCAAATATATATATAATAGATTAGATACATATTATAAATAATTTATTTTTTAAATTGAAATTTAGTATTGAAATTTGAATTAAAACACAATTTCAAATTTCAACCATTTTTAAAATGTCATTTAGTTTTAAGATTTTTACCGACCGACGATAGTAAGGGAGGTATTGTTTTCACACCAAATTTCACATGTGGAGATTTTTACATATCTCCACGAATCATGCATTTTCTAAACAGAAAAAAGTATTTTTAGCATGATGTCTGTCCGTCTGTCCGTCCGTCTGTCCGTCTGTCCGTCTGTCCGTCCGTATAGATGTGTACAGCCTGAACGGCTCAACCGATTTTGATGAAATTTGGCATATTTACTTAATGCATCAGTTGGATGAATTGATCAACTTTTGGTGCAATTCCGGAAACCGGAAGTGGTAGTATTAGCGATCGACGATAGGAAGGAAAGGGTTATTTTCACACCAAAGGAGATTTTTTTATATATCACCACGAATCATGCACTTTGTATTGGTTTTATCCTCGAGAAAAATCATATTTATTAGTTTTTTCTTGATTTAAAATTATATGACGTCATCCAACCATTCATGACGTCACAGCCTGGTCTTGCATATATATTATAAATAAAATAAAATTAAAAATGTTTATATTTATTATTTAAGTATCCATTGTTTTTTATTACATTAATAGATATATGAAAATTATTTGAAATTGTTTCTGTAGCTTGAAATTAATTTATTTCAAACCGTCGGTCGGTTCGGACCTGGCCACAGGTCAACTTATTTTTTTTATTTTAACTTTATATAGAAATTTTAATAAAGATAAAGATATATATAATTAATTAAATTTTCTAAATAAGCAAGTGTACATACTAATTTAGCATCCAGATTTAATAAAGTAACTAGTAGATATATTTTAGAATAATAATATATTCGATTTGATATCTTAGATATTATTAATACATAGTATTTGGTTGAAAGTCTGTATGTCAAAGGTTTTCATCCATTTTGTTTCAATCATAATATTAAAACATTCAATTTTTTTTGTGGTCTTATTAAAAATATATTTTAATTTAATCAGTAAATTAATTATGTATTATTATTGTATTTGTTATTCTATCTATCTCTGTGGCTCAGCGGAACTCGAAAGTTCTTGGTCGCAGCAACCAAATTTCTCCAACTATCCAAACCGCACCCTCTCCTATCTCTCTCATGTCCCTTCCTACATTGTCCACCCACCGCGTCCTTGATCTTCCAAGCAGACGTTTCCCAATCGGTCTCTCCACTAATATATTTTTCACCATTCTTTCCTATCCCATTCTAGCCACGTGCCCCGCCTATCGTAGCCTTCTCGATTTTATAACCCTATGTCTGGAGGTGGATAGAGGTCATGCAATTCCTCGTTATGCAGTCTCCGCCATTCCCCATCTTTCTTTGGCTCATAAATGCTGCGAATAATCGTATTCTCAAATACTTTAAATCTACTCTCGTCTCCCACGGTCATAGACCACGCCTCGCACCCATAATTAATACAACCGGAATAATCATTATATTATATATTTTAATTTTGATTCTCATGGATAATAATTTTGTCAAGATAAGCCCCTTTACTTTATAAGAACAGCCGCTACCCGATTGAAACCTTAATTTAAATTCTTCTTAAATAGCATTATCCTACGTGATTACAGAACTTTAGTATTTAAATTTTTCTACGTTTTGTATGTTAAGACCTTATGTGTTGATGTCTTAGATATTATTAAAAAATAATAACAAAAATTAGTTCTTCAGAAAATAATTAATAAATTTACAATTTTAAATTAATTTGATATATATTTATTTATAAAGAATATATATATATATTATATTTTGATGTTTTTATTTGAATTTTTTTTTTGCGGCTTACTTAGTAATGATCGCAAAAATTATTTGTTACGAATATTTATATATATATATATATATATACATATATCTAAATTATGATACCATTTGTCCTTTTTTCCTCAATAATAAATTAACTATCATTATAATGAATAATTAATTGATGAAACTAACTACTATACATAAAATGGTAAAATAATATATATTGTTGCGTGGTTATATTATAAACATTTATATCTTAATATTAAAAATTTTCAAATTAATCCATTATACAAATATTTATATATATATATAAAACATGGATTTTATTTTTATTTACTTTTAGTCACATTAAATAGATTCTACTTGTGTAAAAATAAAAATGGTAAATTATTAGAATTTAAATTTTTCAAATATAAATCAATTACTAAAAATTTTCACACAGTGTATATTTTAATTCAATCTTTAATATATTATACTAAATTAAAACAGATAGGGAAAACAAAAAAATTTATTAACACTTAGAAAAGTAAGGGAATTTTGTAAATAAAACCACATTTTCATATTTTATTCTAAATTTATTCAAAAAATACAAGTGTATTTTATAAAATATTAATATGTGGTTTTATTTACAAAATTCCCTTATAAATAAAAACAACCACCAAAACTTTAACAATTTCATATTAGAAAAGTATTATAATTATTCTATCAACAAATATAAGTAATTATAATTTTTTCATTTTTATTTTTTCTAACTTGAATCATCTCAATGAAAATTTTTTCAAATTCAAATTGAAAATATTTTATTACCTGATGTATTGTAACATCGACTTGATTTTATTTTAAGAAAATGTTTTTAAAATTTTAATAAATTTTAATATATATGGTATATTTGTTAGATATGATTTTATTTTTATCTTGTCCTCAATACTAAATCAAGCTTCTAATAGTTTATAGATACCAGCCCTTCAGTTCAAATTTTTCCCACGAAAAGTCAGTAAAACCCTTTAATCAACGCGAAAGGTTTTTACAAATTGTAATTTTAATAATAAAAAAATATTCCATATTCTTTTATTATGAATTAAATTTCTAATTTTCTAAATAACTATCAATTTCATTCTATATAATACTGATAAAAAAATAAAAGATGAATATATTTTACAATTCAGTAGTTAATATTTTCTTTTATTTTTCTGTTATACTCGTAAATAATAGTTTAGTGATTCTCAATTACTCTAAATCCACTCTCGTCTCCTAAGGTCATAGACCATGCCTTACACCAGTATAATACAACCGGGAAAATAATTGTTTTATATATTTTAATTTTGATCCCCTTTGATGAAATAAGTCCCTTTACTGCTTGATAACAGGCGTTACCAGGTTGCAACCTCGATTTAAATTCTTCTCGAATATTATTATTCTTCGTAATTACAAACCTAAGTATTTAAATTTTTCTACATTTTCAAATTCTACGTTTTGTACGGTTAAGACTTTGTGTGAATTGTGATATTAGGATGAATTTATTTCTCATAATTATAATAACTTCAATCTATTTATAAATAATGGACAGAAGCGTGTTCTGTTTTGTTTTTTGTTTTTTATTGAATGTCTTCATTCAAAATAAAATGAATCTATCTTTGGAGCGAAATTGGTTGGCTAGAAGAAAGAAAGCGATTACGGAAAGAAATCTCGACTTGTAACGGTTTGACCTTAAAAAATCATCATGCAATTTGGAGGGAATACATTTCTTATTGATTTTTCTAAGCCATAAAGACAAGGTTTTATTCTTAAGAAACTCCGATTCAATTGGACAGGATTGTTTTGAATCCCATTCAAGTTAATGATCAAACAAAAGATTAACTCACATTCCGGGAGAAACACGTTCAGGTACAAGCAGTCCTCCGAAATTGTCGGCTGTTTTATCCCCAACACCTCAAAGAGGGGATGCGTTTCATACCAGTGGGTCTCATTCTGGATACAAGCATTTTGGAAGTTGGTGCCGTCCCAAGTGTTATTCCATGTTGGAAGTGGTCTCGTCTTCGGGGGTGCAAAACGCAGATTTCTCACTGGAGCGGCGGCAAACGGGATCCCCAAAAAACAGGCGCTTTTCTGCGTCCTCGAGATCGTCACCTCGCGGCCAACGATCATTCCCTGATCGGGGATGCTGACTAAAGGAGGGTTACGACCCATCACGGACGTTATCGTCAGGAAAAAATACACAATGGAAAACATACTGCAAAGGGGTTGCCTGGCACCTGCGAAAGAGTCGACACGCGACTGGCGGCTCCGAGGACTCAAACACCCCGACCCTCGATAAAGCGCCCACCCCGCAGTGGCGCAACTCTTGCCCTCCCTCCCACTCAATCCACTTATTCCAATTATGATGAAAGGATCATTTTTTTATCCACATTTTTAATATTCCATTCTTTCTCTCTCTCTCTCTATCTATCTTTCCATCTATTTGTATATACTATAATAGTATACTAATATATATATTATAAAATAATATGAACAATAATTGTATGTATTTCTAAGGATTTAAGAATTTTTGTGAAATTCACATACATTTGTATTAAATAAATAAAATCTATATCTTATATATAAAATTCTCGTGTCACAAAACTTTGAAATGATACTCCTCCGAAACGGCTGAACCGATTCTTATGAAATTTTTTATGCATATTCAGTAGGTCTCAGGGCATGTCAGACTTCTTTTATAAAACCGCTAATTGGTAAGGTGTGTCCAGGGGGTGCTAATTAATTAAAAATAGTTTAGTTACCATACTAGATCATAGAGGCGCTGGTGGCGAAAATTTGACATCTTATATATACCCTTATAAGAGGCTTGCAAATAATACTGGTTCATGGGTAAACCAGCTAGCGCGCCATCTTATGACTTTGCACCCTCAGTTCGAAACTCGCAAAGGCACATTTTTTTCTTTAAGTATTATATATTTTTTTACAAATTTATTAATTTTTATTATTTTAATATTTTATTAAATTATTTTATTTTATTAAATTAAATTTTATTTTATTAAATTAATAATTATGTCAATTAATTTTTTCTGCATAAATAAACATATATAAAAAACTATAGAGATGGGACAGGGTAGGAGTTAGATGGTTATAGCTCAGAATATATAGGGACATTCGGGGGGTACAGGGGGCGGAGCCCCCGTCTAGGTGTGGAGAGCGCCGAAGGCGCTCGGAGCATCTAGTATATATATATATATATAAATAATTTTAATTGTTTATATATAAATATATATAATGAACGTATTTAAAATTAAACGGGTGTCGAGTGTTAAAAAAAATCAAAAATATTGTTATAATTCAATTATAACTTTATTAATTAATCTGATTTTGGAAAACAAATGTATAAAATATTTGTATATTAAATCCAAAACTTAATATTATATATCGATTTTTTAGTGTAACGAGCAACTATTCCGTGTACCAGGCACTATTTAATTTATGAGTGCTACCATAAATTAACGAAATTAAAATTTTTAATACAGTGAACGCTCTATCTAAGCAACCTCTCTATAAGCAACCTCTATACAAGCAACTTTTTTTAGTTCAACTGTTCTGTATAAGCTAATTATTTTTTACAGTTAAAAAAATTTGAGTTAACAGCTGTTCATAACAACATAACCTCAAATTATAAAAAAATTCTGTTATTGGAATATATTTGTATTTTGTATTGAAATTAATTTTTGTTAATTAGAATAGTTACTAGAATTTCTGTTAGTTTCTGTTAATTAATTAATTAATTAATATTGTTGTTAGTTTTAAGATTTTTTCCTATAAGAAATTTTTCCCAATAAGAAACTTTTTTATTGAAATGAGTTGCTTATATAGAGCGCGCGTTCACTGTATTTATAAATACATATAATATAATAATTTAATATTTTTTTTATGTTGATTTACTTTGATTGATTTCATTTGTTCCAATTTGTATACCTACTTTTATTTGTTTAGTACTAATAATTAATTTGTTATAACCATATTTGATCAAATAATACATTTTCTGGACCCTAGTTTATTTCAAAGTAAAAATAACTTAAAAAAAAGTTTCGATGTTAATTGCGTTGAACAGGGGTCTTGGGAGTGTTACTGACCCTGAATATGTTTTGTATTTAAATGAGGAGGGTGTCTTATCTTTGCTGCCTATTTCTTGGTGCGTGTCAAGATTCCTTTTGGGGATCGATGACCCTCCAAGAGGGGTCAAATATATGTCACAACACCTTGATATAGATGTATAGGTGTGTCTTGTGTTGATGTGAATGGCCAAAGATCGCGTGGGTGAAATGGGAAAAAAAATTGAAATCGTTAATTTCAGAATTTAAATAAGGGCATTAAGGAGACGGATTTAAACTTTAAAAAAATCAATTTAAATTTATTACATTTCCTTTCTTTTTTTATTTTGTTTTGTTTTATTTTACTTTTCTTAAATTATTATTTCTTTGTTAATAACTATGAAAAAATAGATAAATGATTTTTTTTTTCATTTTCTTCGTCTTTACGTACGTGTAAGTACCCCCAAGTAACAGGGATTCAAACATCATATTATAAAAAAAAATATCAATTTATTTTTTTATTAGATATTTTTTATTTCTTTTTGTATTTCTAATTACTTAGATATAAAATTACAATTTTTTAATTATTTCAATTAATATCGGACCAAATTGTAAAATATTATATATACATAGGTATATACATTCTAAGTATATACCTCCTGAGTTAACTGATGAAAAAGCCGTCTAAGATTAATCAGATAGAAAAGAAGGATCAAGGCCATACCATCATGCCATTTGTGTAAAAATAATGAATATTTTTTTTTACCTTAAATAGTATTTTCTTCCTCTTGTTTTATATAATTAATTCATTTTATAAAATACATTAATTAAAAATAAAATTTAAAATTTAATTTAAGTGTGGTATTTTATAATATTTAATATTATAAATAATAATTAAATTGATAAGAATTGAACGAGAAAAAAAAACAAATTATTAATATAATTTATTATTAAATGATTAATAAAAATATGGAAAAAAATAAAAAATATTAAAATTTCCCATAAGATGAGCTGAGGTTGTCTCCGAAGTTCAAGTAATGGACATAGAAATCATAATATAATTACATAATTCTTATACATCTATTAAATATCTATCTATATCTGTGGTGCTAATAAATTGAAATGTTTTTGGTTTTATCCCAAGGACGCCTCGTAGGGTGTTAACGTAGCTGACATTGTCGAGGTCCCGGATTCAAGTCCTGGACCTGGCAAGGGATTTTCTCAAGCTGGGGTCTATAAGACGGAGTCAACCCAGCCTCCGGGATCAAAATTGGAAAGCAAGTTGATAGAAAATAGCGCCTTCGATCAAGAAGATCAAGAAAAAGGTTGATAGGACCCGTTCTACTGATCATAGGACACCTCATTAATATAACCAACTTGATAGGCGCTGTCCTTGCGTAGGATGTACAAAAGTCAGAGATTTTTTGGTTTTATCAACCTGTCTCTCTCCTGATTCACCACGATTATCTTCTTTTAATTCCCTCCAATCTACCTATTTCAATTGCCAATTCATTATGTTCTTTCAAAAACTCTGAAACTATTTTTACTATCTCGCAAGAGATAGTATTACGATCACGAAAAATTTCGATGTCGAGATTTTGATGTTTTTATCCGTTTTTAAGATTCCTGAGTCATTTTCACTAAGGTTGAGAAAAATGTCTGTGTGTATGTGTGTGTGTAGACAAGATTACGCAAAAACGGTTTGAGCTAGAATCATGAAATTTGGTACACGGGCATTATTCAAAATTCGTAGTTTTCTATCCACTTTCTATTCATCCTATTTTTCCTCTAAACTCACCGTAAAAATAAATAGTTGATAGTTTTTCAGATGATTAAAAATGGTATAAAACTGTTATATTTAGAATTATTTATTAATTTTAATTTATAATTTATAATTAATTAAATTTAATTTAAATGTTATTTAATACAATTCAAATTGCGAGATAGTCGAGTGGAGACACTCCAGATTTTTTCTTCTAAAGTCAATTATCCAGCCTCCCATACAATGGGGACAAATAATAGTTTTATAAATTTGAAATTGATACAAATTCTTTGATAATTTCAATTAAGAGTTAGAAATCATTAGGTGGGGTGGACAACTGGAAAACAACTCTCAAATGGCTGTGGGGGATGAAGGAAGAATCTTAAGAAGAGTAAATATTTATTTCTTCACATTTGGTTATCAGATGTCCACGTGAAAAAAAAAATACCCTTCGTGTGCTGACACGGATAAAGTGACTTTTTCTAAACCATGAATATGTAAATTCCTGGCATTTTCGATTTGTTGTTCCTAAAAAAGAAATAATAATAAACCTTCTAATTATTATTATCATTTCAAATCCTCGGTCATTTAAACAAAAGCTTTCAAATATTCACCACAACGTAATTTCATGATAAATCTAAGTTTATATTTTTTTATTTCTCCATGAATACTAATATAATTTGAAGAAAAATCAATAATTCACTTTTGGTTCAGAGTCATGAACGAAAATCGGTATAATTTTCTCAGGGTCAAAATAGAAAAGAAATTAGATCGGTATCTTGTTATTAACCAGTCGATATTCTAAGAAGGCGATTTTCAAAGTTTTCTAAGATGCAGATTTTATTCATCCTCTTAATAAATGTATTGATTTTATATATTTTTAGTTTTAATATTTTATAAATAGAAGAATTAAGGGAAAAAAAATGGAATAATTTTTTTTTTTCATGGTAAACGAAGTACCTTGTGTTGTAATTATCAGTACTCCGATGTTGTTTGTATAAAAAAATAAATAAATAATATATAAATATAAATAAATAAATTCCATAAAAATAAAAGAGAAATTATGTAATTTTAACTGGTTTCTTATTGGACAAAACCATTTACAAGACATTTAAAAAATTCTCATCAAGATATTGTATTAAGTTTTTGGAATACGTTTTAAGATTGAAAATATAATGTTGACTGACATTTTTTCAATAAGAAAAAGGTGAAGAGAGAACCCATGATTTCTTCTTTTTATTTTTCTTCTTCTTCTTCTTTCTCTTTTATTGTAGGCTATTAGTCTGTTTTTGTTCTCGATGATTCTGGTCTCAGGTCTCTTCGGTGGACTGCCTCTATGTTTCACTGCTGCTGGTATCCCATCTCTGGCTAATCTCACCAGTCTTTCTTCACTGGCGCTTATTATTATTTCTAATAATCTTAATAATTGTTCATCAGTGAAACGGCCAACTCGTTTCTAAATGAGTTTTGGGGTGTTACGCCGAATGGGCAATTTTAAAAGATTGCGCGTGAAAAGAAAAACAAATTAAAAATTAAACAATAAAGAAATATAATTAATTAGAATTTATTTGAAAGTGTGTCTAATTGCAGATGGTGCAGTGACGTGTACCGAATGGCGCAAGACACGCAATCAAGAAATATCTTACCAATCAACAAAAGAAGCTAACAAACTTCTTGCAAATGGGTTAATGTTTATAATTACCTTGAAAGAGGATGGTTCTGATTTATATTTTCTTACAGTAAAACTTTCTTTTAACACGGATGCTTTTTTTTATCGCATTTACTTGTACAGTTCACATTTAGAATTTAATAATGATTAAAAAGATCATATATGAACAAATTAAAAAATTTCATTCAAATCTAGTTCAATTTGAAGTAGTGGTGAAGTCAAAATATTACATATATAATATTCTACACAAGATTTTCATTGATTATATATAATAATACGATAATAAAGAAAATAAGTTGACCTGTGGCCAACCGACCGACGGTTTGAAAAAAAATTAATTTTCAGCTACAGAAACAATTTCAAATAATTTAAATGTAACTATTAATGCAATAAAAGACAGATATGGATAGAACATAAATATTTTAAATTTTTTTTTATTTATAATATATAAGGAGGCGCTGGCTGTGACTTCAAGAAGGGCTGACGTCATATAATTTTAAATTAAGATAAAACTAATGAAGATGATTTTTCCCGATGATAAAGCCAATATAAAGTGCATGATTTGTGGAGATATGTAAAAAATCTCCTCGTGTGAAATTTGAGACAACCTGGTTTATATTACTTATTACATAGTATATATTTTATAATTGATAATACATTAATCAATTAAAAATGTATGTTTATTCACTAGAAGACACAAACTATCCAATATATATAGGTTATTATTTATTTCTATGTTTTTTTCATCTAAAGTAATGTTAATTGTCACTAAAATTATTTTTTTTAATATTATTTGTAATGATATTATTCCTTAAATTGAATTATAAAAATATATAAAATATATAAAAATATAATGATTTAAAATAACAAAAACACTTCTTTTTTTAGGTCCTCTATATTCTTGTGTATATTGCCATACGAATTTTATAAGTGAGGAATTTTTATGTAAACATCTAAAAAAATGTTTTCATAAAATAATATTTTCAATATTCAAAAATGACGTAAAACTCAAAAAGGATACAGAGAAGTATTTAGTCGAAAAATTTGAAGAAGATACTAATTCAAACCATACAGAAGACAGTCGTTTACAATGTAATTATTGTAAAAAGAAATTTAATGATAAATCAAATTTAAAATCACATTTATTAATTCATACAGTATATTAATATATTCATAAACGATCTATCTATATCTTATCTTATATTATATTATAAATAAAATAAAATTAAAAATATTTATGGTATATCCATATCTGTTTTTATTGCATTAATAGATACATTTAAATATTTGAAAATGTTTTAAAACGTTTAGAAGATTTATCTTTTTTCAATATAGAAAAATTATATGACGTCATCAATTTCGTCATACAGCGCCTCCGTAAATAATTCTGTACAAAATATAAACTAGCTACTCAGACTGTCTTGAGCAGTCTTGAGCGTTCTTCACAACTAGACTGTCCCCTGTACCCTATTTGGTTGGAAGTTTATATGTAAAGTGTTTTCATCCATTATGTTTCAATCAGTATATTACATAAAACATTTATTTGTTTTTTTGTTCTTACTTTTTTTGAAGTGAAAACTTCTTTAGCGGCGTTGAGCACTTTTGCGGATGGGGAAAAAATATAGATTTCGCGTGAGATTCCAAAACGACACCGACCCGACCGATATACGCATGCGCAATACGCCAGAATGTTAGACACTAAACTTCTGATACATTCTTTACAAAATTTTACATATTTGCCATATTAAATATTATTATTTATATTTACATTAATAATCAGTATTACTAAATTATGTATATATAAAATAAAATATTTTAATATATTATTATGTGTTAAATTATATTAAATTAATTTCTAATATATTTATATAATTTAAAATTAATTTCTGAATATATATATATATATATATATTAAATTATATACTATATATAATATATTATATAATATATATTTTAATAAATTAATTTTTAAATATGTGTGTGTGTGTGTGTGTGTGACCGTAAAAATAAAGATATATGTTTGATAATTTTTCACAGGATTAATAATTGTATAAAACTGCTATATATAGAATTTGAGCTTGATAGAATCGCTGAAAGTACCAGAATTAATTTTTTAACCCTGGAAATCTCACGCGCCAACACGTGACGTGGTGCCATCAACAAAGAGCCAAACACTCCACTATCCACTCGACTATCTCGCAAATTTGAATTTGATTAAATAATATTTATTAATTTAAATTAAATTAAATTAATTAAATTATAATTTAATAAATATTATTTATAACATCAAAAACATCAAAATCTCAACATCGAAAATTGAATTGCTGAAAGTACCAGAATTAATTTTTTTAACACTGGAAATCTCACGCGCCAACATGTGACGTGGTGCCATCAAAAAAGAGCCAAACTTTCGCTGGTTTAATAAATATTATTTATTAATTTTAATTTATAATTGAATTAATTTAATTTAATTTAAATTAATATATGTTATTTAATCCAATTCAAATTTGCGAGATATGCTGAATATGCTTTTAAATAAAAAAAAATTTCAAGAAAGTAATTGGAATTATTAATATTAAGAATCAATAAATAAATTTATTAAATATACATTTAAACATGTAAATTAATCTATATATAAATTTAATAAATATTCAAACAATAATTGAAACAATATAAATAAAACGATTCAATATTTTACTTACATTGTGATTTATATTTTTATTTTTATTACAACTATTATTATGGGTATGTTATTTTTGGCAGTTTAAAAAAAATTAAAAATATTAATAAAATTTATCAAAATAATAAGTTGAAAAGATTTCCAATTATTTTTATTTATTTATTGTAAATTTTTCAATGTAACCATGGTAACCATAAATAGACTTTTACCAAAATATTACTAATTAAATTAATTTTGGATAAATTAATTTTGGATTTAACTACACTAAAACCTTCCCTGGGACGCCCACAACAATCCCTGAAAGTTTCATCGCAATCGGACGGGTAGTTTTTGAGTATTTGACAGACACACACACAGACAGACAGACAGACATATATATATATATTCATACACATCGTATTTTTAATATTTTTGTAATAATAATCCGTTTGCTGAAAAAAATAATTATGAATTTTATATATATATATATATATACGTATATAAATTTCATTTTTCTCGTGAAGCTGGTGCGCATTCCGTCTGCTTTCAAATTTCTTACGCACAAGTTTTCACTTCTGTCGGCCAGTCCCACGACTGCCAATTCGACTTTTTTTTTTTAATATATTTTAATTATTTAATCAAAGTAAATTAATTATATATTATTATTGTATATGTTATATGTATCTATCTATCTTTTGGTACTCGAAAGTTCTTGGTCGCAACATCCACATTTCTCCAAGTTCCCCTTCATACATTGTCCACACATTAAAATCTTACTTAAATACCAATTATGAGATCAAAATTATAATTATTTATTCATATAATCTTAAAAATTAAAAGAGGTAATAATAGTCCCAAAGTGAATGTTTTCAGTGTAATATATAAGTTAAAAAGGTCAATATTAGAAAAATAAAATAATTTATGAGATATGCAAGAATATTGTTATGTAATTTGATCGAAATCGGTTCAGACATTTTTGAGTCTATAACGTCAAAATTTCCCCACAGAAAGACTTAATTTGTGCGGTTTTTGAATATATAATATGTAATCCGATAAAAATAGATGTATGTAAGAATATTGTGATATAATTTCATCAAAATTGGTTTAGCCGATTTTGAGTCTATAACGTCAAAATTTCCAGAGACATGAAAAATTCTAAAGTCACTTTTGGATTCTAGAGGTCATGAACCGCGAAGATATGCAAAAACTATTAAATACACAGCAATATGCAGACAAAAACCTTTATATATATATATATATATATAAATCTAATTTACTAAAATATATGTAAGGTGGCTTTCAAATGAGAGAAAGGTTTCTTCGTTTTTGTCGTGATTTTATTAATTCTAAAAGAATATTTACAATTATTATACAATTATTAGAATATTTACACATTTAAATAATACATACCTAAAAGAATAATTAAATTACACGTTATTTATAGAATATTATATACACAATCAAAATTAAACTAACTGCTTATCTCTCTCTCTCTTACATTAATACTTAATAAATACTTCATAAGCCGTCTATCCTAAACTATATATACTAAGGTTAAAAGAAGCTATAAATATAATTTATATATATATATATTATACCAACAGGCCTACTTTTCTGCCTTTCGATGCATTAATACATACGTTTAAGGGGTGTATATTTTATTATTAATTTGTTTTAATTTATGATCTTTTAAATTATTTGAATGGCGATTCGGTGAATCGGGTATTAATATAATCAGCCAAACCCGATAATAAGGAATCATTTTTTTTAATGATCGATCGGGGGCTCGGTGAACCAGGTATGATCTAATAATGTACGAGGTATGATCTAAGAAAAGAGTATAATAACAGCATAATTGAAATGTTAATTTTATCTCTAAATAAATAATTTTTTAAGGCCATTATTTTCTGTCTTCCAGTGCATTAATACGTGCGCCAAACCCGATAATAAGAAATCATTTTCTTTTATTGACCGAGCGGCAGTTCGGTGAACCAGGTATCTATTAATAAATGATAAATATTCTTAATTTTCTTTCTACAATAATTTCATTCCAAAAAACTTTTTACCTGTTTGAATTAGTAAATTGAGAAATAAATGTAATTAAATTAAATTCAAAATGATTTTCTCGTGTAAGAATTAAAATAAGGATTTTTATAAAGTTTCTTTTTATTTACAATTATAGATTAGTAAATGGAAAGAATCATAGACATATTTTAGATTTGTATAAATAAATAATAAATAAATTAACATATGGATAATAAAATGATAGGATTCCTAAATGTAATAGATAATTAGTAATAATTTATTTATTAACGGAGCAAATATAAAATAGTAAATATAAATACTAAATTAAAAAAATCAGATGTTTATTGATTTAAACTATAATTTGAGCTATAAAGTATATAGATTATATTAAAACAATTTTGTTTTCATTATTAGGCCTATTTTTAAAACATTTTGAATTAATGAATGTGTATTTAAAGTTGATTTCAGATTAAATTTCTTTTCACAATAATTACATTCAAAAGATTTTTCTCCTGTATGAATTAATAAATGTGTATTTAAAGCTGATTTCTGATTAAATTTCCTTTCACAATAATTACATTCAAAGGGTTTTTCTCCTGTGTGAATTAATAAATGTGTATTTAAATTTGATTTCAGATTAAATTTCCTTTCGCAATAATTACATTCAAAAGGTTTTTCTCCTGTATGAATTAATAAATGTGATTTTAATGTTGATTTATCATTAATTACATTCAAAAGGTTTTTCTCCTGTATGGATTAATAAATGTTTAGCTAAATCAGATTTTTGAATAAATTTCTTTTCACAATAATTACATTCAAAAGATTTTTCTCCTGTATGAATTAATAAATGTCTATTTAAATTTGATTTCAGATTAAATTTGTTTTCACAATAATTACATTCAAAAGGTTTTTCTCCCGTATGAATTAATAAATGAGTTTTTAAATTTGATCTCTGTGTAAATTTCTTTTCACAATAATTACATTCAAAGGGTTTTTCTCCTGTATGAATTAATAAATGTTTATTTAAAGTTGATTTCAGCTTAAATTTCCTTTCACAATAATTACATTCAAAACGTTTTTCTCCTGTATGGATTAATAAATGTGATTTTAAATTTGATCTCTGCGTAAATTTCCTTTCACAATAATTACATTCAAAGGGTTTTTCTCCTGTATGAATTAATAAATGTGTATTTAAAGTTGATTTCAGATTAAATTTCTTTTCACAATAATTACATTCAAAAGGTTTTTCTCCTGTATGAATTAATAAATGTGTATTTAAATCAGATTTTTGAATAAATTTCTTTTCACAATAATTACATTCAAAAGGTTTTTCTCCTGTATGAATTAATAAATGTCTTTTTAAACTTGATTTCTGATTAAATTTGTTTTCACAATAATTACATTCAAAAGGTTTTTCTCCTGTATGAATTAATAAATGTGTTTTTAAATGTGATTTCCGATTAAATTTCTTTTCACAATAATTACATTCAAAAGGTTTTTCTCCTGAATGAATTAATAAATGTCTAGCTAAATAAGATTTCTGATTAAATTTGTTTTCACAATAATTACATTCAAAAGGTTTTTCTCCCGTATGAATTAATAAATGTGTTTTTAAATGTGATGTCTGATTAAATTTCTTTTTACAATAATTACACTCAAAAGATTTTTCTCCTGTATGAATTAATAAATGTTTAGCTAAATGTGATTGTTGATTAAATTTCTTTTTACAATAATTACATTGTAAACGATTGTCTTCTGTATGGTTTGAATCAGTTTCTTCTTCAAATTTTTCATCTAAATATTTTTCTGTATCCTTTTTGAGCTTTACATCATTTTTGAATATTGAAAATATTATTTTATGAAAACATTTTTTTAGATGTTTACATAAAAATTCCTCACTTATAAAATTCGTATGACAGTATACACAAGAATATAGAGGACCTAAAAATAGAATTGCTTTCGTTATTTTAAATCATTATATTTTTATATATCTAACTATTATATAATTCAATTTAAGGAATAATATCATTATAAATAATATTAAAAAATATAATTTTAGTGACAATTAAAATTGCTTTAGATGAAAAAAAATAGAAATAAATAATAACCTATATATATTGGATATTTTGTGTCTTCTTGTGAATAAGCATCCATTTTTAATTGATTAATGTATCATCCACTATAAAATATATACTAGGTAATAAGTAATATAAACCAGATGCTCTGTGATATAAACTTTTTATAGCAAGTAACCAGGTGTGTGACACAAAAATTTGACTTCCGGAAACTTTATGTTTTTTTCTCTTATCATTATTAGATGGCGCTGCTGTCGACAAATTACATTTTTACCGACCGACGATAGGAAGGGAAGGTATTGTTTTCACACCAAATTTCCCATGTGGAGATTTTTACAATTTGTTGTCCATTTTGTTAATAGAAAAAAGTATTTTTACCACATGATGTCTGTCCGTCCGTCCATTGTGTGTCCGTAAAGATGTGTTCAAGTTGAAATAAAATTACGAAATATATATTATGTTATATCCACTGGCCATACTTTTGTCTTTCACTGCATTAAAAGGTACGTTTAAGGGCTGTATGTTTTATTATTATTTTTTTTTAATTTATGTTCTTTTAAATTTAAATTATTTGAGATGCGGCTCGTTGAACCATGTATTAATATTATCAGCCAAACCCGATAATAAAGAATAATTTTTTTTTAATGACCGACCGGCGGCTCGGTGAACCAGGTATGGTCTAATAATATACCGGGTATGATCTAAGAAAAGAGCATAGGTACTATATATATATTTGTTAATGGGTTCTCGGAAACCGCTCTAACGATTTTTTTGTAATTCACACTAGATCAGCTATACTCAAAGTGTGTTCCGCGGAACCCTAGGGTTCCACGATACCTCTGTAGGGGTTCCGCAAGAATTGCGGAGTATATATTATAAATTAAATAATTTCAATATTTTAAAATAGAATAAAATAAATAGGTTAAAGGGAGATATTATAAATAAATTAGCTGTAGTGTCTCCACTCGACTATCTCGCAATTTGAATTGGATTAAATAACATAATATATTATATTTAAATTAAATTTAATTAATTATAAATTATAAATAATAAATATTAAACCAGCGCATGTTTGGCTTTTTGTTGATGGCACCACGTCACATGTTGGCGCGTGAGAATTGCAGTGTTAAAAAATTAATTCTGGTAATTTCAGCGAATCAATCAAGCTGAAATTCTATATATAGCAGTTTTATACAATCTTTAATCATGTGAAAAATTATCAAACATATATCTTTATTTTTACGGTCAGAGGAAAAATTCAAAACGTGGTAGGAAATGACCCTCTTCCGGTTGAGCTACATTTCTCAAAAGTTGATAGAAAACTACGAATTTTGAATAATGCTCATGTACCAAATTTCATCATTCTAGCTCAAACCGTTTTTGCGTAATCTTGTCTCCATACACACATACACACACACATACACACACACACACAGACATTTTTCTCAACCTTAGTGAAAATGATTCAGGAACATTCAAAACGTATAAAAACATCAAAATCTCAACATCGAAAATTTTCTAAGATTTTTTTCTTTTTTAATATTTTCTATTATTGTACTTGTCATGTGGTAAAGTAAGTAATAATTAGTAATTGTTACATTATACTTTTGTTATGCTTATAAATAAATAATACACTTTAGAAAACTATTGTTTTATTGTAAGGTTCCATCAAGTATTTTGCTTCTCAAAAGGGTTCCGTCAACAAAAAATAAGCGGGAGTGTCCTCCCCTAGACTTTCCCGCATTTAAATAGGTATAAAGAGTTGTGAATGAATATTTAGAATGTGTAAACTTGGTATTGATAAAGAGCCAGTTAATATTAGTTTATTGGTGTCAAATTTGATATTTGGTAACATTTATATATATATATAGAATAAAGTGCTACTTCCGGTTAACTGATATTTTAAATGTAAAAAAAACAGATATGGATATAATATAAATATTTTTAATTTTATTTTATTTATAATATATAAGGGCTGGCTGTGACGTCATGAAGTGCTGGGTGACGTCATATAATTTTAAATTAAGAAAAAACTAATGAAGATGATTTTTCTCGAGGATGAAACCAATACAAAGTGCATAACACGTGGAGATATGTCCTCACGTGAAATTTGATATGAAAATAACCCTTCACTTCCTCTCTTCGATCGGCAATACTAGCACTTCCGGTTTCCGGATTTGCACCAAAAGTTGATCCATTCATCATACTGATGCATTAAGTAAATATACCAAATTTCATCAAAATCCGTTGAGCCGTTCAAGCTGTACACATCTATACGGAAGGACGGACGGACAGACATCATGCTAAAAATACTTTTTTCTGTTAAGAAAATGCATGATTCGTGGAGATATGTACCTAAAAATATCCACAGGTGAAATTTGGTGTGAAAACAATACCTCCCTTACTATCGTCGGTCGGTAAAAAGGAAACGCTACTTGTATAGGTAAAATGTCACTTCCGGTAGTCAGATCATGATGAAATTTGGTATCTGAATTTTTTTCATATTTTTAAATCTATATACAAAATATGAAGCAAATATCTCGAAGCAAACTGGTACTTTACTTGAAAGGTAAACGCAACCAGTGTAGGTAAAGTACTACTTCCGGTTAACCGATTTTGACGAAATTTTGATAGAAATCTACAAACTGTGAATAATATCGGTGTACCAAATTTCGAAGTCCTAGCTTGTGATTAGTTTTTGAGTAAATTTGCTTACAGACATTACATACATACATACATACATACATACATACATACACACACACAGACATAATTCGAAAAATGGTATTTTCCGACTCAGGGAGGTCTAAAACGTCAAGATCTATCGAAATCTCGATGTCGAAATTTTTGACGATTCCAATACTTCCCTTATACGAAGTATGCGGGAAAGTAAAAAGTTTGAGAACCACTGCACTAGATAGTCGGTATAAAGAAAAATCAATCTGTATTGGTCTTATCACTGGGAAAATCATCTTCATTAGTTTTTCTTAATTTAAATAGATATGACGTCATAACATAACACCCAGTAATTCATGACGTCACTGCCAGCTCTTCCTTATATTATTATTATCTTATCTTATATTATATTATAAATAAAATTAAACATGTTATATCCATATCTGTTTTTTATTGCATTAATAGATACATGTAAATTATTTGAAATTGTTTCACAACATTTAGAAGATCTATTATTATCGTAAAAAACTAATGAATTATGTAATTTCAAAAAAGTAAAGAGAACTTTCAGAGGTTAGCATTTCTGAATAAAACCCCCACTTTTTAATTTTATAATTCAGCTGAAGACTCGACGTGGGATCCTCAGTCTCTTTCATGTTTTAGCTGTCCTATACTGCACAAATCTGTGCCTCCTTTATGGGAGTAAAATTATAGCTTTGTAAAATATTTGAAATTCATTTTATTTAAAATTAATTTCTGTATAAGTAAATCTTACATTCGATTTACTATACAAAGGGCTTATTTGGTAAGATTAATTTGTTGTTCTTGCCATTATACAGATCCGATTCCCTCATTATAGATATTTTAGTAACTAAATTTTTACGGGGTTTTTTTTTTTGGTTTTAGCCACCGGAGATTTCTCTTTGCATCTATTATTATAATTAACCTTTTCATTTTATTATTTTCATTTATTTTTATTCAATTGTTTATTTTATCATATAAAATCAAACCCCAGTTGTTTTAGTATTTAAAACCTCTATTTTAATCCAGTTACAATTTTCATTTCTTTCTTTGGATAAATTATTATTATTATATTTTTTGTTAGCCGGGTCCCTTCCAATTTTCCGTACGAGAACTCCGATATCCTTATTCACTTATAATTATTTCATTTTTATTTTTGCATATTTTTATATAAAATATTCCTGACAACACACACGATCAAAATTTATTCACATTAATTTAATTTACCTTTATTATAATGCGGGAGACCTAAGGTTCTGCCCATCCATACGAGATGACTAATAGGTAACCGTATATGCCCGGCTTCGAATAGGCATATGGTATTCCCTGCCTGTCGTAAAAGGCGACTAATAGGGATTCGAATTCCTTGTTCAGTCTGGAGGCTTCCCTCCCTTGTCCTCCACCGCAAAGAGGCAGAATCCGGAATCCTTACGTTTTTATAATGATGCAGTAAGCACCAGAAGGGTTCGAAAAGCCGTACAGATCGGACCGGTGACCATTCTAGGCCCTTAATATAGTGCTTGCACAAAATAAATCAAAAGAGTACCACGGGATCGTGAGCCTGCCCGGTGAGTTCTGTCTCATACTCCCGAGTGGAGGAAAGGTTTCGTGGATCCAGTGGTTAGAATTAATAGATGTAGAAGTCAAGTCTCTGCAAATTTTTGGCAAGTAAAGCGTTAGTTGGAGTGCCGCAAGGCTCAAGATACACCACGTTTCATCACACCTGCAGATTCCTGTCTTATTCATATATACCTTTTCCCAAAAATTTCATTTTTGCTACTACTTGTTCTGGCCCACCGCGCCATGTCACAAGCTATTCCAGAGTGTTTTGGAATCGAATATTAACACAATTTCTTTGTTACATAAATCGCTTCGTACATATTTTTGTAAAACTGCATTTTTTTGTAGAAGAACGTCTACATAACTTCTCAACTTTTCGAATTTTTTTATTATTGGAAGAAATCCTTGATAAAAGAACGACCTCTTATGATTTTTGTCAATCTCAAGTTCAAATAGGGTATTTTCGTCATCGTTGTCTTCAATGTATTCTTCATCATAATCACTATCGTCCCACAAAGAAATAGAAGCTTCCAAAGTGTTCGGCTTCTCCTGATTTTGTTCATAGTATGCTAATTTCTCCAAGCTGAGAACTACGAACCCTTTTACTAAATTCAATGACAAGTTTAGCAATAGTATTTGCAGATTTTGGTAATTCCGTATAACAGAAGTCTAGCAATTAATGATTTTTTTTTAAATCTATTGAAATTCAAAATACACTGAATAGCAAACCATACTTTTTTTGCTATTAAAATAATTTGTAATCTTAGATGTACTAGGTTTACTAATTACTTGTTCGGAAAAACATGAACAAGTATTTGCACAATCTGCATCGAGTTCTTTTCTTTTTAATAATTTGATGTTATGTTTTTTTAAATGCGTATGTAGTCCACTCGTCGAACCTCCCGCAACTTTAATGATTCTTGTATTTCTTTTGCATTTTGCAAACATTTCTTTTTCATTTTATAGGAAATAATACTAAACCAATGTGTTATGTTTATTAATTCTAAAAAGAAGAAAGAGAAAAATTTTTCTATTTCAAAAAATACATTAATTTAAAAATTATAGAATAATATTGGATTACATTGATTGGTCTTTCTATCTTTTCTCTCTTTCTCTTTCTCTAAGTATACATGCATACTGAAATGATATTTCCTTTTAACTGCTGTTTTTAAGTAATTTATTTGGCATGTCACACCCAGCTCTCAATTTAAATTAAATTTAATTAATTAAATTATAAATTAAAATTAATAAATAATATTTATTAAACAAGCGCGTGTTTGGCTCTTTGTTGATAGCACCAAGTCACGTGCTGGCGCGTGATTTGCAGTGGTAAAAAAATAATTCCGGTACTTTCAGATAATCCATCAAGCTGAAATTCTATATATAGCAGTTTTATACAATTTTTAATCATGTCAAAGACTATCAAACATATCTCTTTATTTTTACGGTCACTTTAGAGAAAAATTCGGGAGTGTCCTCCCCTAGACTTTCCCGCATATAAATAGGTAATTAGGTTATTATTATTATGTTTTAACAACAATAAAAATAAACAAACTAATTAATTTAAATTATAAAGTAAAATGGTTTAACACTATTATATATATTTATAATTTACACCTAACGATACTTGTATAGGTAAAATGTCACTTTCGGTAGTCAGATCATGATGAAATTTGGGATCTGAATTTTTTTCATATTTTTAAATCTATATACAAAATAGGAAGCAAATATCTCGAAGCAAACTGGTACTTTACTTGAAAGATAAACGCAACCAGTGTAGGTAAAGTACCACTTCCGGTTAACCGATTTTGACGAAATTTTGATAGAAATCTACAAACTGTGAATAATATCGGTGTACCAAATTTCGAAGTCCTAGCTTGATTAGTTTTTGAGTAAATTTGCTTACAGACATTACATACATACATACATACATACATACATACATACATACATACATACACACACACAGACATAATTCGAAAAATGGTATTTTCCGACTCAGGGAGGTCTAAAACGTCAAGATCTATCGAAATCACGAAGTCGAAATTTTTGACGATTCCAATACTTCCCTTATACGAAGTATGCGGGAAAGTAAAAACAATCAAAACGTGGTAGGAAATGACCCTCTTCCGAAAGACTTACATTTCTCAAAAGTTTATAGAACACTACGAATTTTGAATAATGCCGTGTACCAAATTTCATTATTCTAGCTCAAACCTTTTTATAATCTTGTCTACTTATGCATACACACACACAGATATTTTTCTCAACCTTAGTGAAAATGACTCAGATGCCTTCAAAACATATCTCGAAACAAACAAAAATCTCGACATCTAAAATTTTCGTGATCGCAATACTATCTCTGGCGAGATAGTAAAAAGTGAAAAATTATTTTATAATTATAAATTTTTTAAGTATTCATCTAAACAAGTTGTCAGAGTGAACTTTAATATTAAATATTTCAAATCCTTACTTCAAACAATGATATATATAATATATATCATTATAAATATATATTTGTTCATATATATTTAATAGATTAAAATAGATTTAATCAAATATCAATATATTTATAGGTTTGGGATTACATATGCAATATCTGCATATTTTCCTATCTATTCTGTCATGTTATTAGTATTTAAATTATTCAAAATCGCATCACAGAAGAATACATTATTTTTGTGTAATCCGTTAACTAAACATATAATTAAATAACTTAAGATTATATTCATATTTTACGGTTATATTTTTCATTTATGATTAACCCCATCCTCTTTGTTTATTAAAATGTCTTCTAATCTTTTATTTAATGAATTATATATAAATCAATGATAGATTATCTTAATAATTTTGACTGTTCCTATTCATTTTCATATATATATATATATATATATATATTCCTATTTTTGATTAAGTTAATGAGTCCGTTGGGAAGGTTACGGCTGTTTTTTTTTTTATTTGTAGAGCTTTGTTAAGGATTGAGGGCCGTGTCAGGTGCTTCCTGTAAATGTTGATCCACTTTACTTTTCGACTATCTATCTAATTTGTCTATAGATTAAGGACCGTATCAGAGCATAATAGTTTCCGGCAAAGCGTCATTCTGTGCTTCCTCAAAGTTGCTTTATCATTGTTCGCTCGTGTTATTTAAGAAGTAAACATAAAAATCAATATAGGCATAGAAAAGAATAATAAATTGCTTCTACTTTACTAATCAAGTATCTCCCACTTCACGAATATAGAAGATAAAATTCATTTTGCTATTTTAGGCAATGACCTATTTTCTATGGTTCGATAATGTAACCCAAAAATATTTCATATTTTTATCTATTAAATAAGAACTACTTTTGAAAAATGGATTAATAAAAAATTATTGAAAAATTTTCAGATGAAGATAGATTAGCATCACTTTCTCGCCCTCCCTCTTCATTTCCCTTTTTGTAAATCAATTAGAAAGAAGAAGTTAAAAAGGCCATGATTTCTTTCTCTTATTTCTATTGAATTATTTCAATAAAATGTCATTATTATTTATTATTTTTTCATTTACTGTTTGTTCTAAAATAATAATCTTGAAATGGATTCAACGAATGAGGGGAGGGGGGTATTTTTTATCCCATTTCCCTCTCTCCATGAATTAAAAACCACCCCAGATCTCAAATTATTCACAAAAAAACCTCTGACATTTGTACATTCTACGCAAGGACAACGCCTATCAAGCCGATTGTATTAATTAAGTGTCCTATGATCAGTAGAATGGGTCCTATCAACTTTTATCTCGATTTTCTTTGATGAGCCAGCTTCGCTAGCTCTCACCCTGTGGCGCCTTTTATTATTTATTATATGTCTGTTTCATATATAATGTCTATATAGGATTATTAAATTAAAATTAATATGTAATACAATGATGAATAGATAGACAGATTATAGGTAAAAATTTTATTATATAGAATAATTATATATTAATTAATTTTATAGAATGAAGTTGGAAAAAAATTGCGAAGCTCGAAAGCCCCTTTTAATTAGAAATCCGAGACTACGTTAAACCCTGTATCGCCTTATTATTTACAAAATGCAAATTTATATAAGTTTATGTGTGTAATTTCGGATTTCTAATTATGTGTTACATGGTAAATTAAAATAATTTTATAGAAAAAGTAATTATTCAAAATTATTAAAAATGAAAGTTAAATTATTTTTATTACATTGACATGTAAAAGTTTCAATTAAAAATAAATTTAATAATATAAATATATAAAAGTTTTATTTTTTGATTAAATATATTTTATTAATGGTTAAATTCTTGTGAAGTCGTATATATTATTTTGTTTCATATTTGGCGCATATAATAATATTAAACTCTTTACCTACTATTTATGTTCATATGCGCCCACGCTTTTTTTGTTGGGCATATGTAATGGATAATATTCAAGGTTTAATTAATTTTTTTATTTTTTATTTTTTAGGTCATTTTTGATTAAAAAGCTTGTATATTAAAAAGTTATTTTATTAATTTTTTTTATTTATTAAAATAAATAATTTTATTTTAATTTATGTACTACTAGATCAGATTTTCAATACCATTCGTTTAAATTCATGAGAAAAGAATATTAAGATTTTTAGATAATGGAGAACATCTCTGTGTTATTTTCTTTTTTTTTTATGGTAATTCCATTTTAACAAAAACTATAGGAAAAAAATGTAATAAATATAATTCTAACTTTACCTATTCTAGGAAAGTATTAATTTAAAGAGGTATAAATTCCTCAAAGGTTTAATTTCAACATTTCATATTGTCTCTCTAATATACTGGTATTATCCTAGGATATTCTAATCTATACCTATATAAATCTATATAAATATATATATTTAAATATAATTGAATCCCTTCTACTAACTGTTTTCGCTATTAAGCCGGAAGGTTTTTACTACAATCGATGTTCCAACTGTGCAGGAAACAGTCGCTTTCTTTTAAAATTAATATATTTTACTTTTTAAATATTAGATTCTTATTAGAAGACATTTTATTTATTTATTTGCAATTATATGAAACATAACCACATAAATTCATATAAAATAACCAATATTTACAATGATGGTTAATATTTAATTAGTAAATGACATTCGTCTTGATGCCGATGTAGTCACTGATGGATAATATGGATAATAAATCCATTTTTATATTATATAAAAATATAATTTATTGAAATTGTTAATCACAATTATACTTGATTTATATAGGTTTCTTAAAATAATTCCTCCTCTCCCTAACATCCCGCAACAACATAATTGAAAGAAATTATTTATTTTATTTTGATGAATAAAATCTATCATTGTCAATCTATTTATATATACCTATTCATACATACCTATATATTTGAATGGATTATATTTAAATGTCTTGTCTAGTCTTGTTTAGGTTTTTTTATTTTTATAAAATTTATCATATCATTCCTGTATGTATTTATAATTTATATATTTTAACGATGTCTATCTCTTAATAAATTAATAATTAAATTAGTCAAAATTAAATATTAATATGTTCTATCTTTTGTAAATATTATTGCAGTGAACGCTCTATATAAGCAACTCATTTGAACCAAATTCAATAAAAAAATTTTGTTATAGAGAAAAAATGTGTATTTAAAGCACAAAAATATTAATTAATTAATTAACATAAACTAACAGAAACTGTCTACTCAGATATGTAACTTTAAAAAATAAGTTGACCTGTGGCCAGGTCCGAACCGACCGACGGTTTGAAGTAAATTAATTTCCAGCTACAGAAACAATTTCAAATAATTTTAATATATCTATTAATGTAATAAAAAACAGATAGGCATATAACATAAATATTTTTAATTTTATTTTATTTATAATATATGTATATATTTATATGTAAGACCAGGCTGTGACGTCTTGAATGGCTGGATGACGTCATATAATTTTAAATCAAGAAAAAACTAATAAATATGATTTTCCCTAGGACTGTTTCCCTAAAACCAATACAAAGTGCATGATTCGTGGTGATATATAAAAAAATCTCCTCATGTGAAATTTGGTGTGAAAATAACCCTTCCCTTCCTATCGTCGATCGCTAATACTACCACTTCCGGTTCACGGATTTGCACCAAAAGTTGATCAATTCATCCCACTGATGCATTAAGTAAATATACCAAATTTCATCAAAATCGGTTCAGCCGTTCAGGCTGTACACATCTATACGGACGGACAGACGGACAGACGGACGGACGGACAGACATCATGCTAAAAATACTTTTTTCTGTTTAGAAAATGCATGATTCGTGGAGATCTGTAAAAATCTCCACATGTGAAATTTGGTGTGAAAACAATACCTCCCTTACTATCGTCGGTCGGTAAAAAAAGTTGCTTATACAGAACAATTGAACTAAAAAAAGTTGCTTGTATAGAGGTTGCCTATAAAGAATGTTGTTTATAGAGAGATTGGTTATATAGAGCGTTCACTGTTTTTTATTTGAAGAGGCATCTTAACAATTAAAGCCATTTGTGCCTTAAAGAAATCATACATGATTCTTTATAGGTATCATCCTCTTCGCCGGGGCACAGCAAGACAAACAGTAAATTACGGAATCCTGACCGATTCCAATGTGCCAGACTCAACGGTCCCCATTTGGAAAAAATTAATTTTTCCTTTCGCCCTAAAATCTATCTATTCAATAAATAAATAACTATAAATAAATAAATAGTTGAATAAATAATAAAAAATATCAAATAAGAGACTGTAAAGGGGCCCCCATTGAACATGACTAAAATTTAATTAATAAATAATAACAACAATAAACTATACAATAAGTAATAATCATTTTCAAAAAACAATAATTTATATTTATATATATATATCTACAAATAAATAGTTAATAAATAAATAATTTAAATAAATAATTAAATATTATATTTTGAATATCAATCCTTCCAGAAACGTTTAGAAATAAAAGGATATAATATATTTATTAAAAGAATAAAAAAAATAAGTTAATATGCATGTATTTGAAATGAACATGAAATTACAAGATAATCAACTTTTTTCCTATTAATAAAAATACTTCATAATGACGAGGGATACTTTATAAATAGGCTGCTTGAATAATCTCCACGATTTTATTTTTTTTATCTATTTTATCTATATCTAAAGGTCACTTCAAGAGTTTTTTATTTTAACAAATAAATATAGGTATATGTAAATAAAGCATTCTGATTTTTTCTATTTTATCTAAAGATTGAATTCAAATTAGACAAATCCTAGAACATAGAACATGATAGCTTGTAAAGAATTGCATTTGTTTGATTCATTCGAAGAATTTATCAAATGGAATCAAGGGGAAAAAATATTCGTCTTGACGGAACCTTGAAAATGACTTATTAATTGCGTGTCTACAGTAAATTGTAATAATATAAATTAGAATAAACTTAGCTACTTCGGTGGGATCGCTTGGCTAATTTAGTTTGAAAATTCATAACATTGAATTTCATTTTAATTCAATAAATTTTTTATATAAAATACGAGTATTATAATATTTGTGAAGCGTTTTTATGTGAAAATAGTATATATATATATTTATTTATATAGATATATATAGGTAAATAATTTGTAGAATATAATATACTAGCTGCAAGTAACCGGCTTTACCTGTTATTTGTATGTTGTTTTGTTTTGTTTTTTATATCATATATTACGCACGACTGTCGTAATGTCCGGCTTCGGAATGATTGAATTTCCGCCCCCGATATGTGGGGGTAGGTCGAATGGCTCTTTCGGCCCAGGTGATCGATGAAAGTACCAGAATTAATATTTTAACACTGCAAATCTCACGCGCCAACACGTGACGTGGTGCCATCAACAAAGAGTCAAACACGCGCTGGTTTAATAAATATTATTTATTAATTTTAATTTAAATATAATATATGTTTTTTAATCCAATTCAAATTGCGAGATAGTCGAGTGGAGACACTCCAGATTTTTTATTTATATGTTGTACTTTTTAATTGAAATAGAAATATGATTTTTAATCCATAATTATAAGTACATATAGTATAAATATTTATACATTTTATTTTTTTATTTTATAGTATATTATAGTTTATAACATATAGTACAGTGTTTCCCAAAGGGTGTTCTAGAAATTTTTATTATTTTTTTACATCTTATTTTTCTTATATAATTATTTTGCAATTATTGTGTATGAAATAAACAACTTGATTTTTATTGAAAAATAAAATTTGTGATCTAAATAAATGTTTTTTTTTTAATGAAGTGGGTCGCGACAAATTTTTTGACCTCGAACCGGGTCGCGGTCAAAAAAGTTTGGGAAACACTGATATAGTATATAACAAGATATTTGAATTTGAATTTCATCATAAATTAGATTTTAGTTCTTGGTTGTGGGCTTTTTTTCAATTCTTTTGATTTAGACATGTTTAATGATAATTATTTTTAATATTAAATTAGTTTAATTATAATTTATTTAATTTTAATATATATATATATATATATATATATATATATATATATTTTTTTTTTTTTTTTATTTATTTATTTGGCTTTCGGATTATCACCATTTTAGCCAGCCTTCTTTATTATTCTTATATCTATACTTATATATATCGATTTATATATCGATGCACTCAGCGAGGTTTGAACACTCGAACTCGAGTCGGCGGACCGGTCACTATAACCTCGCGGCTAAGCTCCCGGTCATATATATATATAGTTAATGAATAATATTGAAAATAATAATTTAAAATAAAACTTTTAAATATAGTGGATACTAATAGCAATAGATGGCGGGATATGTATTAAATCAGGACAATATTTTTTCAAATATATAAAATTTAAATAATTAATATTTCTTAATGATGATAGTTTTGAAAAACTGTAGAGTAAATAATATATTTCAAATAATAACAGTTTTGTTGTTCTTTATTTTATTTTAAACAATTATTCGAATTTATTTAGTTAAAAAATACTCCTGAAATTCTTCTAAAGATACACAACAAAATTTTAAATAGAACTTATTTTTATTTGAATTAGTTTATAGAAAGATTATGTAAATTTTATTAAATATAAAGAGAATCACGTTTATTTGAACTTCGAGATATGCTACAAATAATGAAGATTTAGAAATGGATAAAGAAGATAATTAATATTAAATATAATATTTTAGGATTAGAGTATAATTATAATCGGTTAATTAACATTTTATTCAGTGAATATCTATATATTTGAAATTATTTCAATTCTATACAATTTAAGTCCGATATTACTTATTATAACAAAAGTAGAAAGAACCATATTTTGATTGGTGATATTTATTTGATAGGATTTGTATGAATTACAAATTTGTAAATAAAAGAAAAGCAATAAGTATTTTATTTACAAATATTATGTTTTTAATTTAATATAATATTTAAATTTGAGTTAAAATACGTGTAATTAACTATATTTATGAATTTGGGAAGATTTTAGAAAGTTGGAACCCCTTTTAGTTAGACATCCTACACCACAGAAAATACTGGAATGTCGAGACAGCAAAAATATAAAATTAACAAATAATTATTAAAGTCGAATTGATAAAAAAAAACTTGGCAATGTCATCAAAATCTAAATCATTTATGATAGATGATTTATTTAAAGCTTAAATGATTTTTGTTGTTAAGGTGGTGCCTTGAGCTTCAAATAATAAATAATAATATTGAATGAAAATAATCGTATTCATTCTTGCTGGGGTAGACAAAAAAAATCTGGAGTGTGTCCACTCACCTATCTCGCAATTTGAATTTATATAAATTAAATTTAATTAATTAAATTATAAATTAAAAATTTATAAATATTATTTATTAAACCAGTGCGTGTTTGGCTCTTTGTTGATGGCACAACGTCACGTGCCAGCGCGTGATGTGCACTGTTAAAAAATTAATTCCGGTACTTTCAGCGATTCAATCAAGCTGAAATTCTATATATATATAGTTTTATACAATTTTTATAACTATGTGAAAAACAATTAAACATATATGTTTATTTTTACCCCCGAAGGGGGCGCATTATCTGACTAGTAAATCCTCGCAATTTCACAAATGAGACATCTATATATATAAAAAAAGATTTTTGTCTGCACATTGCTCAGAATTTAAAATTTTTTGCATATCTTCGCGTTTCATGACCTTCAAGAATCCAAAAGTGACTTTAGAATTTTTCATGTCTGTCTAAATTCTCTTTTTTTGATATGATATTAATAAAAAATAATATTAAATTGTATATAAATTTAAAAATTAGAATATTTGAATTTTTTTAAATTTTAACACATGTAATCAATCATATGCATTAAGAATGGAAAATTTTGAAAATCAACTTGGTATTAAATTCAGAAAAAAATACTGATATTTAGACTATTCAAATATAATTTAAAACTCTTTCTCTCCTTCTGTTTTAAATTTAAAAAAACGGAGTGTTAAGAAATTAAGATGCCTTATACAACATGGATGGGTAAATGAATTGGGCTGGACGAGGAGGCAATTTATAATTTTCTTCTAATTCAGATTTAGGACAAATCGGATAACATTATATCAAGTCTCGCTAAGAACATTCAATATTTCTGTACACAAATTATTCAGAGTATTGGCAAAGCGTATCACTCACAATCAGTTTAAATTGAAATTTATATAAATTAACAAAGTGAAAATTTTTATTTGTTTAAATTTTATTACAATGAATCAAAAAAATTTAAATATATAGATCACATGATTAAGAGAAGCAAGAAACTTGACAGAAAATAACTGTTGGATGGAGGTCGGACATGAAAGAAACTGTAAGCGAAATCTTCATATTGTGACTAATAATTTTCAAATCCCCTAGCACCACAGAATTAGATAAGTTTCTTTTAAGGGAGGAAAATAACTATGATCTAGAAAAATTAATAAATGAACTTAATAGTAAAAAATCAAATAAATCAATTAATTTAAATTAATACTATTAATGAATGTATATATTGGTAATTTATCTATAGTTTTATATCGTTATATTTTATAAATTATCTCAACTCTCTAACTTTGCATTTTCTCAAATTTCATTATAATTAAAAATATTTAATAATAATTTAGCAAAGAAAATAAAATATCAAAATGTAATATGATCAAGAAATATACTCTATTTCACTATTATAACATATACAATACTTACGAACATAGGCGGAGGAAATATTAGGAGATATCATTGCGGGTTCAGACCAAATCAATCAACATTAATTAATTTATTTTCATTATGATAGATATTAGAAAAAACCGCGAATTCAATATATCTGTTCACTAATTATTTGTAGACAAAACCTACGCATGACTCAATAGATCCGGATAAACTTTTTCAAATTTTGATCTTCAAATTTGTCTTGAAGGTAGTAAAAAAAAGAGTAAGATGCGGA
This sequence comes from Labia minor, assembly GCA_963082975.1. Taxonomy (NCBI): domain Eukaryota; kingdom Metazoa; phylum Arthropoda; class Insecta; order Dermaptera; family Spongiphoridae; genus Labia; species Labia minor. Next base: position 57,548,722 of record OY720348.1, on the reverse strand, counting down.
AATCAATTGTAAAATATTAGGTTACCCAGACGACTTAAATATTATAGGAGATTCGGCAATTGCAATTATAGATAGTGTAGAGAAATAATGGAGGTTTGAAATAAAAAGTGATAAGAAAAAATACTTAGTAACAAAGAGGAACAGTATTAACATACAAAATCTTAATATACAAAATGTAGAATTTGAATATGTAGAAAAATTGAATGTAATCACGAAGGATAATAATATTTGAGAAGAATTTAAATCGAGGTTGCAATCGGGAAACGCCTGTTATCATGCAGTAAAGAGGCTTATCTCATCAAAATGATTATCAAAGAGAATCAAAATTAAAATATATAAACAATTATTTTGTCTGTTGTATTATATGGGTGTGAGGCAGGGTCTATGACCCTGGGAGATGAGAGTAGATTCAGAGTATTGGAGAATAAGATTCTTCCCAGCATTTTTTGGCCAAAGAAAGATGATGTCAGCGGGGAATGGCGGAGTCTGCATAACTAGCATGACCTCTACGCATCTTCAGAAATAGTTAGGGTTATAAAAACGAAAAAGCTGCGATAGGCATGGGACGTGGTTAGTATGGGAGATGAAAAAGATATTGGTGCGGAGTCCAATTGGAAAACGTCCAAGGACGCGTAGGAAGGGACGTAAGAAAGATGGGACAAGGGCTCAGAATAGGGACACAGAGAAATGTGGTTGTTGCGGGAAAGAACTTTCGAGTATCTTTAAGCCACATAGATAGATATAACATATTATATATTCAAAAACCGCACAAATTAAGTCTTTCTGTGGGGAAATTTTGACGTTATAGACTCAAAAATGTCTGAACCGATTTCGATCAAATTACATAACAATATTCTTGCATATCTCATAAATTATTTTATTTTTCTAATATTGACCTTTTTAACTTATATATTACACTGAAAACATTCACTTTGGGACTATTATTACCTCTTTTAATTTTTAAGATTATATGAATAAATAATTTTAATTTTGATCTCATAATTGGTATTTAAGTAAGATTTTAATATGTGTGGACAATGTATGAAGGGGAACTTGGAGAAATGTGGATGTTGCGACCAAGAACTTTCGAGTACCAAAAGATAGATAGATACATATAACATATACAATAATAATATATATAATTAATTTACTGATTAAATTAAAATATATTTTAAATAAGAACACAAAAAGAAATGAATGTTTTATGTAATATACTGATTGAAACAAAATGGATGAAAACTATTTTACTACTTTCAACCAAATACTATGTACCACTCGGGGGTACAGGGGGCGGAGCCCCCGTCTAGGTGTGAAAAGCGCCTTCGGCGCTCTGAGCACCTAGTATCTTATAAGTGCCTCTGAGAGGACTCACTTCTTGAACGCTTCATATTAGTAAAAAAACTTGGTACTCATATTATTGTACTCTTTGGAGAATTAGAAAAACAAATCTATTCAATGTTTTTCATTTTATTAAAATTTTTGACTAAATCTTTTAATATGTGACCAAAATAAATCAATTCAACATAATTTTCGCCAGATTCTAAATAAAATTGATTTTTAGTATCATTAAATTGATGTTAATACAATTCCAAATATTAATTCATTAATTAAATCTAATTAATGAATTAATTCTATTTTTATATGGGAGAAAAAAATGTTTCATATATAAGATATATTTTACAGGGTATATATTTTTCTTGCAATGACTGCAGTTATTATAGCTTAAGCTTAAAAACTCCATGGTTTTGGATCGAATCTCATCGAAGAATAAATTTTTTTATTTTGTTTATAAATATTTTTCATATTTTAAATATTTTTACTAGTTTTAAGTAGTAATTGATTTTAAATGTTTTTACATTACTTGTTTGCTTTTTAGAATGTAGGAGTAATCTAAAATATATAATAATTGTAATTGTAATTATAATTATTAGAAGATCCCCGACATTCTCAAATTAAAAATTTGGAAGTTCTTCTAACTCTATCCTTATGAAGTAAGGTGGAGTAAAAATATTGCTATTTATTTTAATAAACATTTAAATTATATATGTAGAAATATTTTAATCTAGGACGAGCAACCAAAATAATGTAGAGACTGGAAGGGTCAATTTCGATGTCTAGTGGTAAATTTTCCTGAGAGCAACAGGAAGAGTTATTCTTTGAACTTTTGAATAAAAACTTATATATTTCTTAAAAACGGTTTATTTACAATAAATATACAAATTCTTCACAATTCAGTCATTCAAAATATTTCCAGTCTAGGCGATCTCTTCGCCAATGTAATATATATCCATCCAACCCTTATCGAGCATTAATTGTGGTGGGATACGGATCGGGTTGCATTTCCACTTGAGTGGGATAATGGGGTAGTGAAACATTTCTAACCCAAGATGCAGACAATGGCCCTTTCTGGAGGTGAGTGGGGTGAGAAGGTCGCCACACTTCCGTCACCGATGGTCCTTTGGCACAACTTTCACCTTCCACATATTTTAAATAATATTATGAAAAATAATTATATATAAAAATACATATAATTACTTTTAGAATAATTTTTTTTATTTTTCTCAATGTAGATATCATAAAAATACAATTTTAAAAAATAAACTTTAAATTTATTTATTTATTTATTTAAAAATGAATTAAACAGTATTTTTTTATTAAAAATTAAGTGAAATAAAAATATTTTAAAAAATAATCTTCACAAAAAATAGTGCACACGGGAAACAACAAATGATTATTTTTCTTGTTTTTTGTTTTCTTTTCTTAATTTTTTTCCAAAATCTATTCTAAAATTATAAATTAATTTATTCAATTAGAAATCGTAAGATTTCCTGAAAATATATATATAAAAAATATCCAATATCTCTCATCCCTTCCCCCGCCACCGATAGCTGAAATATGATTTTTAAAATAATAATTGCATTTGAAATAAGAAATCTATCTAAATATATTTTAAATAAATAAATAATAAATTTCCACTGGAATTATTTTTTATAATATTTGTTATTTTCTTTTTGTATTCTTTTTTTTATTAGACGCAATAAAACTTTAGCAAGGCTGTTTTAGGATCTCACTGGATCTCACTGAACATTTATATTTCATAAAACGAAAACGATAAGACAAACGCTCCTGACATTTATTTGTTAAAGCAATTATTATTCGAAATAAACAACAATTCAGGTAAATAAATTTAAAAAAGGTATTTTTGATATTATATCTTTTCAAATAACTCATCCTTAACAAAATTCTAAATATTGGAAAGATATTTTTTTTTGTCAATTTGTATTTAAATAAAAGAAATTATTTATTTGCATTCAAGTAAAAATAATATCAAGAATTGAAAATGAATTTTTAAAATGCATTAAAAAGTAATATTTATTGTACTCATATGTTTAATTTGTTTTTTCTAGATTTGAATTATCAAACTCAAGACGATGAATAAAATCCAAAAAAAAATTGTATTATTATTAAAGAAAAAAAAACAATATATCTTATTAAAAGATAAACCAATTGATTTCATATTGGTAATTTGGTAATTGGTATAATTTAAATTTATTAACTAATCAACTTGTATTTTTTTTTTTATTTTAGTTAGTTGATGTTTTTAAATTTATTATTGATTCTAATACTTCTCAAACCAAATGTCTTATAGTTTTTACGAATGAATTAGCTGCTCTACAATACTTTGAAGCACTTTCTGTAAAATATGAAAAATTTGATTTGGTGTCTGGATTTTTATTTGATCAACAATCAAGGTAAAAAAAATATGGCAATTGTTTACGAGACGGGCCCAACAAGGTGGGTGGCTGAAACATACCTTGAGGGATTCCTTGAATGATTCTAAACAACTTTTATATAAAACTTTTATGATCTCTTTTAGTTTAATTAATAAAATAACACCTACACGCACTGATAGTGTGTCGAGGTGTTGCCACCTAGAGCCAAAAAAGAAAACAGTCAAAATGCCTGTCAATGGGTACATTACATTGAAAAATTAATTAACGGGAATCTCCTGGGATTTGGATGAAATTTTAACTGTGGATTACTTGTTTAATTCGAAAGAAACTTTTCTTATAAAATTTTTCACGGTCTCTTCTAGTTTAGGATATAAAAATTATTAAAATTTGCATATAAATCCATTTACATACTATTTAGCTTTCATGATTTATTCATTAGACCAATAGAGGGCTCCACTAATTTTCAAGTTTTTTTTTAGTTCGGTTTGGATATAGAAAAAATTATTTATTTTTTTAATTTTCATATATCCAAATCGAACTAAAATAAAAACCCTAGAAAAAATTAGTGGAGCCCTCAAGCTGGTCAAATGAATAAAACATGAAAGCTAAATAGTATGTTAATGGATTTATATGCAAATATTAATAATTTTTATCTCGTAAACTAGATTAGACCGGGAAAAAGTTTATAAGAAAAGTTTCTTTCGAATTAAACAAGGAATCTACAGGTAAAGTTTCATACAAATTCCTGGAGATTTCTGTTTTGTAAATAATTACCTTATTTAGTTATGGCTAATATGATTATTTCTTATTTAATATTTTCTCAAGACAAATCTTCTTTATCTTTATTATCTTTACTCATTTATAAAATAAATATTATATTAAAGACACTTTTTATTGAATTAGGATTTTTGAATTGAATCAAATCACACGACGCATACTGTGTCCCTTATTAACCAAGATGACTTAAACAATTAATAATTAATATTTATTCTACTTTATCTGACTAAAATAGAAAAAATGAATATTTTTATTACAATAAATTTGATATTTTATATTTTCAAAATTCAGAATTTTGAGTTTATATATAACTAATTTTATTTATTTATTTTTTAGAATTTCATTTAATACTAAATATATATTTTATACCTTGACTAGATTTTATTACGATATCAATTCAATCCTCAATACAATCAATAACTCTATTATATACTTTGTTGATTGCAAATTGAACTTGATCAATTACCAACTAACTTTATCTATTTTAAAAAATAAATTAACACATTTAAAAAGTTGCACAATTTTAATTAATTGCGACGATGAAAATATTTATTCCAACTATTTTAATAGTAATTGTTCTAGTGTTGTTCAAAGTAAGTAATATTATTTATTATAATATGTACTTAATTTTATTTGTTGGTTGATAATTGTTTTATTTTATTTATTCCTTTATTTTCAGAAAATAATAAATATACAGAAAATAATAAAAATATAATGTATTATCCGGATATTATACAAATGTAATTTCTTTTCTGTTTGTGTAATCGATATACACCCTCCATTCCAAAAGAACCCGAACTTTTTAAAAAAACAATGTACATTTTGGAACAAATCATTTTTATGAATCAATGTATTCCCCTTCTGCATCGATACACAAATTTGCACGCTCCAACAAGTTGTCAATCGAATGAAATAGTCTTTAGGACGTCGGTCGTCGCCTTCTCAATGACTTTGTGGCGACCCGGATGCTCGCCAGCACAAAGGAACCCAGAAAAGAGAAAGTTTCCCTCCACCGGAAAACAAGTGGCCCTGAAGGGCCAGATGGAGAAGACCGTCACAATCCTCATAGGCGGAACGAACGTCACGGTTTCGATGGATAGGGTGAAACCGGCATTCCTCCTCGCCGACATCGACGAGCCGGCCGGAGCGTCTTTTCCGAGCCCCGATGGGACGGGCATTATACCTAACCCGTCGATGGAGAACACTACACCATGCACGCCGACGACGAACGGTGGGGCGACCCCCGCTCCGATTGCAGCGGCGACAACCGACAGGGCGATTCTCCCACGGGTTACCGGAACTGCGACTCCATCCGGGCGAATTCCATGTACACCGACGGAAATCACTACACCGGGCACGCCGACGTCGAGCGGGGGGTCGACCCCTACACCGTGCACGCCGACGTCGAGCGGGGGGTCGACCCCCACACCGTGCACACCGACGTCGAGCGGGGGGTCAACTCCCACACCGATTGCAACGTCGACGACCAGCAGGGCGAGTCCTCCTCAAGCCACTAGAGCGGCGACGCGATCCGGACGAATTCCGCGTACACCGATTAGGCTTCGGGATTACGCCACATAATCCCGCTCTTCGAGAGATTAGGGGGGTGGTGTGGCGACCCGGATGCTCGCCAGCACAAAGGAACCCAGAAAAGAGAAAGTTTCCCTCCACCGGAAAACAAGTGGCCCTGAAGGGCCAGATGGAGAGGCAGTCACGACTCGACCACCGACGCGAGCGAACACACAACTTCCATCATCTCCTAAACGAGTCCTCCCCTGTTTCTACTGTATCTATTTTTTGTTCAATAAATTATTATTAATATCAAACCGACCCCTTTCTCATTGCCACTTCATACACCCACAACTTCAATCGATGCGTGCCACTTTCCTTTCATCGCCCAATGCAGTTTAGGGAACAGATAGAAGTCGCACGGAGCCAGATCTGGTGAATAGGGCGAATGATGCAAATGAATAACGTGATTTTTGACCAAAAATTCAGTTACAAGTCGCGAACGATGTGATGGTGTATTTGAAACGCAATAACTTTTGTTGTGCAAAAGAGTCCAACTACCGATTTCTTGATATTCTGGCCGAATACGACGAATTCTTGCCAGCAAACGCTTCATGACGCCTAAGTAAAACTCTCTTTGTTATTTTTGATGAATTCACGCACTTTTTAGATATTTTCTTCCGATAATCCGGTTCTGGGACGGCCTGATCTTTCGAAATCATCCAGCGTCTCTCTACCCGATTTGAATCGCCCGAACCACTCGTAAACTTGCGTACGGGATAGACAATCATCACCATATGCATTTTGTAGCATTTGGTGCGTTTCAGTAAAAGTTTTACCAAGTTTAACACAAAAATCAATTGCAGCTCTTTGTTTGAAACTCATTTTCCGATCGATGTACAAAACACACTAACGCAATAACTTTTGTTGTATGCATCCAAATGTCATAAAATTTATACCAGTTGTCAATGAGGGACTAAGCCATCTACGGGTAAAATATTACAAAAGATGCCATTAGTGGTACTATTTTTTTTTAAATGTTCGGTTTCTTATGGAATGGAGGGTGTATATATATATTTATATATAAATATATATAGTATTTATTATTAATATAATTATTTTTTTTGTTCTCTCTCTCTCTATAATTTTAGGTTTAAAAATAATAATATTGGTATTTGCCAAACTCAAGATTCATATTTGATGATTGTCTACCAATGTTTGAAATATATCCATTTAAATTTAGAACCAGGTACACTTATCTGTTTAAATAAATAATATTGAATTATTCGGATTATATTTATATATTTTACCTCTATATTATTAATATTTAAATATATATATATACGAGGGTGGCTGAAAAATTTCCGACCTGACCAAGAAAAACAATGTTTTTCAATTTTTTTGTTCTATTTTTCAAAATTCAAGATAATTGAGACCTGTACGATGTCAGCTGAACGTGTTCGAAATATTTTGCAAAACCATTTGAATATGGAAAGCTGTGTGCAACGTGGGTGCCGCATTTCCTAACATTAGACCAAAAATTGCTTCGAAAAACCATTTCTAACGACAATTTGGCGCTGTAGGCGTAATCCAAACGAATATTTGCGTCGATTCATAACTGTTGATGAGACTTAAATTAAATTAAATCAAATTTAATTAATTAGATAATTAATTAATTAATTAAATTAATTAGAACACCTATATGAGAAATGTATCTGTTGATGGAGATTATGTTGAAAAATATAGCAAAAAAAATTGAAAAACATCCTTTTTCTTTGTAAGGTCGGAAACTTTTCAGACCACCCTCGTATGTATGTAAATTGTCAAAACTAAAACCCCCCTGGTCCGGCTTTGTTTGGGAGAATTGTCGTGAGGAGGAGGTTAGCAAGCACACACATCTTAATTAAATCTTGGCTGGCTTAGTTTACATATATGGATTTAATGAAGAAAATTTAGTCTTTTTATATATTTTTATATTTAGAGTTGAGTATAGGATTCTCTGCAGCATTATGGGCCAAAAATAGATGAGGTCATTGAGGATTTGCATGATCTCTCATCTCCAGATAGGTACGGTTATAAACTTGACTGAGCTGCGATGACCAGGGTGCGTGGCTCGAATGGGAGAGGAAAAAAGGGCGAAAAATTTAGTGGTGGGGAGACCGATTAGGAAACGTTCGCTTGTAAGTCCAAGGACACGGTGGGTAAACAAAGTAGGAAGGGACGTGAGAGAGATGGAAGAGGGTAGGGATGTATGGTTGTGACTCAATAAATTAAATAATTTCAATAATATTTCATCATTAGAAATTAAAATAAAAATTTATATATTCTTTGTGAAAATTGTTAAAATTTTTATATTACATAATATTCTTGTATTCATTTTTGTTCTTTGAATTGAATGAATTAAAAAATTTTATATCGAAAGATAATTTTTGCCTTTTTGAAAAAAAGCTTTTGATTGATATTTTCTATGTACACATAAACACAGTGATGTTGATTATATAACAAAGAATAGTAAAAAGTAGGATTTGTATTATAAATGCCCAGCGAATTTATTAATATTCTTAAAACAATATTTTTAGTTCATGACGAAATAAATTTTTTAACTTGGTACTTATAAATATTATTAACAGTAATCTTAATATTTTTGATTTAAAATATTTACAGGGGACGTGATAATATTTTTAAATGATTATATTGCAATTTATGAAATATATAATTATATTTTTAATAATATTTCGGAATTGGCATTTAAAAAACATATAGATTTGTATGCGTGGCATAATTTTATAAATGTAAGTAATGCAATAATTATTCATTAATAAAAATTTATTTTTTTTTTATCTTTAATATTTTTTTTTTGTAAAAAAATATAGGTGAATAGTCAAAAGTTATTGTTAAATGTTTCCGAATCGGATACAAGAAGAGTTATTCTCATGAGTGAATCATATGGATCTATACTAAATCTTCCAAATATTAAATATATAATTGATACGGGACTTACTGATCAGGTATTAGAATATTTAATTCTTATCCGTTAGTTAAATACTGAAGAAAAATCATCAAATACTTATGGCGCCTTAAACTAACAAAGTACACACATAAATAAACATATTTTTATAATTTATAAGGGAATTTTGTAAATCAAACCACATATTGATATTTTCTATTGTAAATTTATTCAAAAAAATACACGTTTCGATTGCTACTTCTGCAGTCGCTTGATAACGATTGTAGACAATAAAAAATATCAATATGTGGTTTGATTTACAAAATTCCCTTATAAATATAAACAACCACCAAAGCTTTAATAAATTAATATCTATATTTTTATAAAATTCAAAATTTCAAAGTTACTAAAACTATTGAGTTTATTTAGATGGAAATTAATCTAAATGTGTCTTTAACCTTGTTTTCCTCCTCTTTACTCCAACCTAAGCTAGTCAGTCCACTTTATTTGAACAGTTGAAAAATATAATAGATAGGATGAATCAAATTTATTAAAGATCTTGTATTGAAATAAACATTTATTCATTTCCAAGCATGCTTCTATAATAAAACTTTATTTATAGATCATTTGTTCGGAAGAAACATTCAAAACACGGTTTGTTCCCAATCCGAGACAAATTTCAAGTGAAGAGCACAATTGGCGTATTTCATGGGTTACGGATAACAATCCTTTATGCATGTGCATTTATCAATTAAAAGATCTTCAAGAAAATGCTATCGATACGTTATATGAATCAAATTCTAGATTATTAGTATTGAGTACGATTAATCGCCAAAGCAATGATTTAAGTTTTAAAGATATATTTAAAAGTATGATTATCCAACCAATTGAAAAATACATTGATGAAACTATCAATCAATTACAGGTAAGGTTTAATCTTGTCAATTCAAATATATAAATCATTTATTTTATTTTCTATTTCTATTTCTATTTCTATTTAATTAAGATTCAAAAATTTTTAAATGAAAAACAAGAATTAACCGATTTAGGAAAATTTGCTGCATCTTTACAGATTGATCCATTCTTAAGTAAAATGATATTTTTTTCACTAAAATTGAAATGTTTGGATCCAATCATAACATTAGCGTCGATTTTATCGGTTGGGTAAGTATAAATGTAAATTAATATTCAATTTTAAATAAAATTAAAGAAATTGATATTGGCAAATCTAGATATCTATATCTATATATAAATATGCACGTGCCCCCCTCCCCCATTGTGCTAAAAATAAATTTAAAAGTGATTAATTTTGTAACTGAGAACCCAAAAGTAAAAAAAACATCTCTAAATTACGTATAAGTATACTCTAGAAATAACTAAATAAATAATTTATTTTGTCAAAAATTTTTCCAGGGGAGACCCCCGGACCTCCCCTCTGTGGGTCAACACCCATACCCCCTGCCCCCCCCCCCCCCCTAACATAATAGATCACGCATTATATATATGAATGCCGGTTCAGAAAATATTTTTGTCATTTTTTTATATTTTTGTTGAAAGAAGTTTTATTTATTTGACTTTTTCGATTAAACAATATAAATTGTTAGAAGGATAAATATTTTTTATATTTACTTTGTTTGTATTTTATTGCTTGAAAAATTATAAAATTATTTAAAATAAATATAAATTATACATTTATATATTAATTCTCATAAAATAATATAATGTAATGAAAGTACATTTAATTAACTTATTTTGTCTTTTTAAACTTAAATAAAAATTAATAAATGATTTTATAACTCTAGGAGTATCTAAACATGCTTTATAGTCTCATAATTTAAAATATTCAACATTTTAATTTCTATAAAAACAGGCCATTCTATGATGCTAATATAACTGAAGAACTTGTTACTAGAATTCATGCAAATTTCGAAAAAAAATCATTCTCGGATCATGTTATCATGATTAAAATTTACAACAGTTGGATTAAAGTAATTAAATCAAAATATGAAATAATTTTCTGTGAAATGTATGGCCTTTGTTTGCCAAAACTTCAAATGATTGCCAATCTCAGGTCGCAAATTATTTCACAAATTCGTAAATATTGTATGATTTTATTTTATTTTTTTAGTTTTATTTTTATATATAGTCTAAGAGTTATACTAATTTAAAATATTTTATTGCAGATGCGTTTTTATCAAACAGTCCTATTAATATGACAAGAATAAATTTAAACAGTCGTTCTTATCCTTGCATGAAACTTTGTTTAATGTATGCATTTAATTCTTTTATATATGGAGATTTTAATAGGTTAGTATATATATTTATATATATAAATTTTGTATTATTATTTATTAAAATTATATTTATAATTGTATATAAGCTGTATAATATATGTTTTGTTTATCATCTCTTAAACAAAATAATTGGTTATTTTCTATTGGTGGAACTAAATTTGTTGGGATAAGTAGATTTAAAACTCAGAGAGTTTGAACGAATATAACATCTAAACCTTTTCTTATGAGTTTCTGCAATTTTTTGGTATTAATCGTTAAATAAACTTTTCTACATAGAAATTTCCGCTCTCTTTTGGTTGGATTTACTCTTTCTAGATCTATTATATTTATTTTCTTCTTTATTTTTTAATAGTACAATCGATGTAAACGATTTTAATCCAGTCTCTATTTATCGAAAAATTGATCAATTAAATAATTTGCAAATTTCACCGACAAATATTTTATTTTTAAATGGTTTTTGCACTCCAATAAATGATTTTACGATAAGTATTTTTAATGATCAAGGTAAGTTAAAATTTATTATAAAATAAATTAATTTGGAAATAATAAAATTTATTAATTAAATGTATAAATATCATTTTAAATATTTTTTTTATAATCAATCTTTTTTCCAGTTTTATCTACTAATTTGAATTCATTATATAAATATAAAAATAATTTTAAACATATTTTAAATTTGCCAATTAGTGACTGTTCTACATTAATTACCATGATTAGAAAAACTCTTGTGAATAATAGTTTTTGTCATTTAGTAAGAATGATTTGAATCTTTTTTTTGTTTCTAATTTTGAATCTTTCTCTCTTCTTTAATTTTTTAAAATTATTTTAGGATAAACAACTCAAATTAATTTATCTTATTGACATTTTGGAGAGGGACGATAGTTCCTTTGGGGGTATTAATCAAGAAGAAATTGGCGAAAGGCCTTCAATTACAAAATTGGATTATAAACCTTTTATATCTTCAAAAAATTTAGAGAAGGGTTGGATATACATTGTTAATTAAATAATTGATTTATAAAATTGGTAGTAAACAAAATTATTGTTTAATTAATTATATTATAATTTCTAAATATATTTTGATTAAAAAGTTTAACTGAAATGAAATATTTTTAATTATAATAAGGATTAATATACCCATATACATATATTTATGATGAAATTCTTGAAGAACTTTTAAAAATGTTTTTGCTATTTTTTGTAATTTGTTTGTAACAACAGTTTCAATAAATAAATAAATAAATAATAAATTATTCTAAAAGCAAATACACAATCAGTCTAATATCTGCTACATGGTTATATAAAATTTAAATATGAATATACGATCACAGCCAGAACGTCGACGTCTAGGAGATCTAGATACGTCTAGATCTAGATTACGTCTAGAAATATAACAACTGAAAATTGATATTTCTAGATGTCTATATAGACGTCTAAATATTGATATTTCTAGACGTATCTAGATCTCCTAGATGTCGATTAGACGTCTAATCGACGTCGACGTTCTGGCTGGGATGTTAAGTATTCTATTATATTATAATTGTGATTTACATTTTACAATATAATTTATGTTTTGTTAATTCTATACTAGCACCTTCGGAGGTCTTCGCACAGACAGAGAGAAATTATTTTTTTAAATTTGTTTTAAATTCAAATTATTCCATTATAATTTCTTTAAAGGTTTCTTTTTATTTATTATGTTTAATTAATTCACTTTTGTCAAAAAAAATTATTTGAAAATATTTATATAAATTTAAAAATTAAAATATATTAATTTATTTAAATTTTAACACAAATAATCAATCATGTGCATATAAAATAAATAATTTCGTAAATCTACTTGCTATTAAATTCAAAAATATGATTTGAATTTTAATACTTTTAAATTTGTATATTTTATTATAATATTAAAATATAAATATTATTTCAATATTATTATTTCTCATGCATCTTGTATGAGTAAATGAATCGGAATCGGGTATACGTTTTTTCTTATCTTAAGAGAATATCAATGAGGATTAAGGCAAAATTGGGCAACGTTGGATAACGGATGGTATTTGGTTGGATCTAATCAAATCTCGCTAAGATATGGTTGTGGGATGACAAAATAATTTACTAAAAGTTAGTTTTAGTTTTATAAATCAAATAAATAAAATTTATTACTACTTTCAACCAAATAATACGTATTCCTTCAGAACTCCCCCCCCCCTCTGGGTGAGAAGAGCGACGAAGGCGGTCTGAACAGCTATCGATATCATAGCACAGTGGTTATCAAACTTTTTTGTTGACGGAACCCTTTTGGGAAGCAACTGAAGCACTTGATGGAACCCCTTACAATAAAACAATAGTTTTCTAAAGTGTATTATTTATTTATAAGCATAACAAAAGTACAATGTAACAATTACTAATTATTACTTACTTTACCACATGACAAGTACAATAATAGAAAATATTAAAAAAGAAAAAAATCTTAACTAATGGGAGATATGAAACTGTTTTTTATTTTTCATCAATTGGTTGATATCAGGTTTGATAGAAGACAGTTGAAGTCTCATATCAGGTTCGGCGTCCAGTCTATTGCGATATTTTGTTTTCGTGGCTGCATAGGTTGAGAATCCTGTTTCGCACAAATATGTTGTTGGGAAAGTGAGAAGAATATTCAGAGCCATTTTGCCAAGCATTGGATATTCATCACGGATTCTGCACCAAAAATCGTTGAGAGGCATCGTTTTGAACAGTGACTCCATACTTGTATCTGATGACATTTCTAAAAGAGATTCATATACCTCGTTTGACATACTTTTGGGCTTTTGCAAGTTGGGTAAAAAAGGATTATGAATCCATGAATTCACTTTAATTTTTGTATTCTGTTCTTCGAACTGAGATATTGGACCAATTCTTCAAACACATCATCTTGAAACATTTCTGAGTCGTTATCGCTAACAAACTCACTGAGTGACGTAAAGGTTTCTATTTCTTTCTTACCAAATCCAAAAATCTAATTTTCTTTTGAAGGCAGTTATTTTGTTATAGGCCTGAGAGAAACACTGTTGTCTGTTTACCTTGCAATGATAAATTCAATTCGTTCAATTTTTGAAAGATATCCGCCATAAAAGACAATCGGAACAACCAAGTTTTATCATACAAACTGTCCTTCAAATTAAAAGAAGTATCTGCTGAAAGAAATATTTGTAACTCGGCTCTAAGGTCAAATAGCCTTGTTAAAGTTTGACCCCGAGACAGCCATCGCACTTCTGTATGGAGCAGCAGTGTTTTATGTTTGCTGCCATAATCTTCACACAATAATGAGAACAATCGGGATTGTAGTGGTCGTGATTTGATAAAATTAATTATTTTTACCGCTTCTAAACTAAATATGATGCCTCCGTGGCCTTTTCGTTAATAGTTTGTGTTACATGCATCATATTTTTTTTTACTTTTGAATAAGTGATCTTTTTTACGAACAAAAAATTCTTTATTCTTGTCTTTAGACTCGGGGTGTACAGTTTCTAAATGTCGGCGCAATTTGGCAGGTGCCATGGAACTATTAGGAAGCAATTTACTACATAGCATGCAGAGGTGAGCCGTTGGAATCAACAAATCCGAAACTGATATATGAATCATACTTCCTTTTTTTACCGACCGACGATAGTAAGGGAGGTATTGTTTTCACACCAAATTTCACAAGTGGAGATTTTTACATATCTCCACGAATCATGCATTTTCTTAACAGAAAAAAGTATTTTTAGCATGATGTCTGTCCGTCCGTCCGTATAGATGTGTACAGCCTGAACGGCTCAACGGATTTTGATGAAATTCGGTATATTTACTTAATGCATCAGTGGGATAAATTGATCAACTTTTGGTGCAAATCCGGAAACCGGAAGTGGTAGTATTAGCGATCGACGATAGGAAGGTAAGGGTTATTTTCGCACCAAATTTCACATAAGGAGATTTTTTACATATCACCACGAATCATGCACTTTGTATTGGTTTTATTCTCGAGAAAAATCATTTTTATTAGTTTTTTCTTAATTAAAATTATATGACGTCATCCAGCCATTCATGACGTCACAGCCTGGTCTTACATATATATTATAAATAAAATAAAATTAAAAATATTTATGTTATATCCATATCTGTTTTTTATTACATTAATAGATATATTAAAATTATTTGAAATTGTTTCTGTAGCTGGAAATTAATTTATTTCAAACCGTCGGTCGGTTCGGACCTGGCCACAGGTCAACTTATTCGTCTTTGAAACCGTCGAGCTTGACGTCGTGGCATCATCGTCTGGATCGGTGATTGCTATATTCTCCGCGCGTACTGCTTTTGAACATTCAGCGTCATTAGAAGATGTTGCATCACGTTTAACACCTTTAAGCCAACGTTTCATTCTTCTTTATTTAAAATGTTAGTCAGGATGATGGGGTCTAAATAATGCACAATCGTTTCTGCGTATAAATTTAGTAACAATGAAGAAATGTATAAAACTGAAACAGAATACAGCAGGCAGTAGAACAATGCACACTAGTTTCTCGCTAGCGAGCTTGTAAGTAGGTAGATAGGAACTTATCGCTCAAAACGCTAATCGTCAACTGATGCAAAAATAAAAAGAGAAATATAAAAATTGCGTTGTAATTTCGACTTTATTTTTTGAAGTTATAGTCGAAAGCCGCTTGTTGATAACTATAGCGTCTAATTCAGTGGCGGCTTTTATCAAAGGAACTGCGCGCTCACAATTTTAACACACAAAGTTAACAATATTTACAAAACAAATTCTTTTTTTATTTATAATATCTCCCTTTAACCTATTTATTTTATTCTATTTTAAAATATTGAAATTATTTAATTTATGATATATACTCCGCAATTCTTGAGGAACCCCTATCAGGGCCGGCCCTAGAGCCGAGCCAGTAAGGCCATGGCTTGGGGCGCATGGCTGGCAGGGGCGCCATTATGAAAAAAAAAAATAATCCTTCGCGAATATATATAATTTCTCTCTTTTTTCGTAGATAAAAACAGTCCTGAAAGATTATCCAGAAACAAAAGTTTTATATACATATTGGTGTTAAGAAAATTTTGTATTAAATTTAATATAAAAATGGTTGGATTTACGCGCATTTATATCGGAAGAATTATTATCATAAGAAACTTTATTTATAATATTTTCTTTTGGGGTGCGTGGCATCCCCTTAATGTCTAAAGATGCTTAAATACTTTTTAGAGTGATAAGAGGAACCAATGATTGGCTCAAACTCCATACATAGTATCGACCGCTGTCGATCAATCAATAAATATAATAAACCAATTCACTGTTTATGTTCCCCCTTTTGGTAACTTCTACTTTAGGAAACATCTCCTTTTATGGAAATGTTGATATCTTCTTTTTAGGAAGATCAATCAATATGTGGATCCAACTAAAATAAAATATATTTTCAAATATAAAAATATTTTTTTAATAACAAACAAAAATTTTTTAGTTGATTCTTTTTTTTTTGCTTGTTAAAACATATGGGGCGAACTTTAGACCCTTGGCCTAGGGCCACCTAGGGCGCCATAAGAGCTCGGGCCGGTCCTGACCCCTACAGAGGTATCGCGGAACCCTAGGGTTCCGCGCAACACACCTTGAGTATAGCTGTCATAGCATATTCTATTTGAATTCTCCCTCCTATTTATAAACAAAAATAACTTTAATGAATAATTTAAAAATTTATTATTATAAACATTCTAGATGCTCAGACTGCCTTCGGCCTTCAACGAATTATTATAAAAAAATGAAATATATAAGAGAAATATAATATTCTTTATTTCACATTTTTTAAAATTTCTTTAGGGATTTTGTATTTATAATCACAATTTTGCTTTAACGATTTCATACAAATGTCAAAAAATAAATATTTTCATTTTTCAGTTCCAACAAGTTAACATAACATAATTATATAAATTCTTTTATTTTTAAATCTATCAATATTATTTTAATTGTTTACCAAAATATTTATTAAAGAATTTATATTATAAAATATATTTATTAATAATATTTTAAAATCATATCTCTTATTTTTAATATTGAATGTCTAAAATATAAAGAAATATTTAATTTGAAGATTTTAATAAATGCCAAGTTAAAAGAAATAAAATTACTCATTTAATATCGTTATTCACACCCACAACCAAGAATAATTTACCTGTTGCTATATCGAAAATTGAAGAAATTGTAATTTTATTTATTTTATCATTATTATTATTTATCATTGCTTTATTTTTAATATTCATATCACTATCTTCTTCTAAATGATATAAGGATTACTACTGGAATAATATAAATTAAATTAAGACCAGTTGTTTTTGATATCATAATTAAATCAGGATATATTTTTATACACTATAATATTAATCTAAATTTAAAATAAATTTTATTTTATTTATTACTATCTTATAGTTAGGAACTTTTTTACTTTAATAAATTAAATTTTAATTTTTAATTATATTACCAAAATTTAATGATATCCAATAATGACATCAACTAATTTCATTAATTATACAAAATAATTTTTTATGATATATTTAGAGATAAATTCAAAAACTATTAATTGTTAATGAATATTTTAAATAATAATCATATTATTATATTTAAATTCTATTGTTATGAATTTTTTTATTTTGATATATTTAAAGAAATACTTTGAATAAAAAAACTTCACGTCAAAAAAAAGCTTCTTAAATTTTTACGCTTCACTGAATTATTAATACATGTCAACATATTTTAATGAATATATGAGTATTACTATTAGAATAATATATTATTAATTTTAGGCTTGTTCTTTTTATTGTCATTAAAAATAAATATAAGTTTAAATTCACTTTATTTGTTTTTTATAAAAATCTAATGTAATTGAATTTATTAATGTTAAAAAAAATGAATGTATATGTTTTCATTTTGTCCACTTGTTTTATGTTCCAACAATAAAAAATAATCATTTCTTGCCAGCCTTGAAATAATTCAAAAGTTCAAATGTTATTTTCTTTTAGTTTATACTTTTTGAAGATAAACCATATACAGTGTATTAATTTTAAGTTAAAATTATTTTTATATCAGGAAAATCTGAAAGGTAAAAAGTTGGTTCAATTAGCAAATCATTTCTATATCAAGACACATTTTAATGAAATAATAAAAATTATATCCCCAATAGTTCTCAGAATATCAACTTCAATTTTTATACAATATAAATATTAATTTTTAGTTTATGATTTTCTTAATTAAAAATATATTATAGAAATTAGTTATGTTTTTCCATATATTATTTTTATAATTTTCTTAGAGAATATGACTTATTTTTAAGATGCATCCTATATATATATATTTATTTATTAAATTTCGAATAGATTAATGACAAGATTCCCTAAAATATTTTAAATTAAAAAATATATTTCTATTAAATCTATACAAGGCTCCACTTTAAAAATTATTGTATTTTTGTTCATTGTTTTGAAATTTATTTGAAATTCTATCTCTAATGATGTTAGAATTAAGTATAAATCTTAAACAGAAGATGGCGTTGAGTTCACCATCCGTTTATGATATAAATTCTTATTTTCAGCTGTCTTTAGAAATTCACAAACACATTTAATTTTAAATATCTCTATTTAAAGACAACCATTAATTAACGATCATTATTATTTATATATATTTTTATTAATTTTTATTTTTGAATAATTAATTTTTTTAAATATTCAAAATGCTTTATTTTTATAATTAATAGATTTGTTATGCATTTGACATATGGCGTACCAGGAAAGTTCAATCCAATCTGCAAATTTTGTTGAAGAAATCAATTTTAATGAAATTTCAAATTTGGAGGTTTGTTGAGAATTTAATATATAAATTATGTATTTTGAGATTTTAACTTTTTTTTCATCTTAGATTGTAGGAAAAGGTTCTTTTGGTATTGTTTATAAAGCCAAATGGAGAGACACTTTTGTAGCTGTTAAATTAATTGAATCTGAAGCTGAAAAAAAAGCATTTGCTATAGAAGTTAGACAGTTGTCACGTGTTTCACATCCAAATATTGTCAAATTATATGGAGCATGTACTCAAAAACCAGTATGTTTAGTGATGGAATATGCCGAAGGAGGCTCCTTATACAATGGTAAATTAAATTGAATTGTCATCTTAATATAGTTAGACTATAAAACAACCTGAATTCTTTTCTTTTATACATTTTATTAAAATAAACACCAACAATTCAAATTTATACTATAAACTATTAATGTAATAAAAAAACAAATTATGCCAAGAGCTAAATTATAAATTCATTATTATATTATTATCTTATATTTCTATAAAATTTAGAATTAATTTTCAAATCAATATTCCATTATCTTGTATTATTGAATTGACCTTGGAAATAATTATCAATTGCAAATGTCGAAGAGATAAATATTTATTAACTAGTTTTAGATATATTAAATAAATATTATTTACTGATAGTTTATGTTTTGAGCTTATAGTTTTATCATTAGCAAAAATCCTAAAATATGATGTCAAGGATGAAGAAATACGAAATTTTTTCCCATCAGGCCAAGTTAGTGCTATAGTGTCATCTTCTGATATGGTGTCTTTTTTTAAATTCCAATCTATTAAAGATTAATTCTTTAGTTAATAATTTTATACTGACTTTAGACATAATCATTTTTTTGTTTTGTTTTTTTATTCTTTATTGAAATTTGACAATTTTTTCTTTTTTATTAAAATTAATATTTATAACTTTTATCAGCTTCATTATTAATTTATTATTATACGATCTATATATTTTAGTACTACATGTAGATCCACAACCCATCTACACTGCTGGTCATGCAATGAGTTGGGCTTTACAATGTGCACAGGGAGTAGCATATCTACATAATATGAAACCAAAAGCACTTATACACAGGTAAAGAAAAAGTAAATAGACATTACATTTATCTTATTTTGATTTATTTTCATTACTTTTATAGAGATTTAAAACCACCTAATTTATTACTTATAAAGAATGGCAAAGTTTTGAAAATATGTGATTTTGGAACAGCATGTGATCAGAAGACATATATGACCAATAACAAAGGCAGTGCAGCTTGGATGGCTCCTGAAGTCTTTGAAGGTATCAATTAAGACTATTTTAATTTTGTTTTTGATTGAACATCTTAAAATTAGAAAAATGTTTTTACTTACCCTTCTATATACATTCAAAGTCAAAATAATTAATTTAACTTATTAGTGGCATGTTAAACATAGGTAATTATAGTTTTAATCATTATATATAATTAATTTAATTAATCTTTTTTTAAATAAAACAATAATTAAAATCTATACCAAAACTATAAACATATAATAAATAATTAAGTATTTGAAATTCATAGATTTAACCGTATTGGAACTTGTTGGGGCATTATAATATATTTTATAATCTAAAATTAAACTTAAAAATATAAATGTTAATAAGAATTGTTTTTATATAAAAAACAATAGGTGAAGTTTCAATTTGATTTATATATTTACTTTATGCGCATTTCGTTTGTTACATTATCATCAAATACTTTCTTCTTAACTGAAGTTGATTTTTAGAAAATACATCATAAGAAAACATATATATACAATAAATATTAAAGTAATACAATATATATATATTTAACACTTAATTGAACTGAAGTTGCGAAAAAAACTTCTGATAATGTGTAAGAAATGTGCATAAAACTAATCAATCAATTTGAATCTCCACTGAATGTTTTTAAATTAAAAATGATTCTTACTATGGTTTAGATTTTTCAGTTTAAATTTAGTTTATATAATAAAATAAAGTAATTTTCATTTAAAGTCTATTATTATAAAATTAAATGTATAGAAGAGTATTTTAATATGTAAATTTTAAATTTGATTTCTTAAATCTATAAAAACAGGTTCATAACCCTGGATCAAAAATAATACTAAATTTCTAAAAATTAATACTTTATTTATATTGAACGAATTTAAAATAATAAGTATGCTTTCAAAAATTGGTTTCATTTTTTTACAGAAAATACCTACTTTTATTTCAGATATTGATTGAAATTTTATTAATAATGAATTAAGATTAAATATAGTTTTTTGTTGTTTTTATTTTAATTTTTTAAAAATACTTTCTTCATAAAATTGATAATTTTAAATTATTTTTCGAAAGAAAAGTTAATAATATTATAATTATAATAATTGTGGTTTGTTATTCTAATATTTGTTGTTTTTTTTTTGTTTTTTTTACATTTATCGCTGCATAAACCTTGTCCAAATAGCTTTTTTTATTTATTAATTAATATAAGATTAATTTTTTCTTCTAAAAAAATATATTCACATGGGATAAGTAAAATTAGTAAAAAAGAAGGGTATCGTTTATTAATATTTGTTTGTTTGATGAGAAATTAAAAATAAATGATAGAACTGTTAGAATTGAAAATTTTGAATAGACTATGAGCCTGCTAAGATGGTACACCATTACACCTCAATCTCACTGACAGCTAGAAAACATAAATCAGAAAAGATTTTATTTGGAATTGAAATTTAATTTTTTTATTTTAATATTTATTTGTTGGGTACCCCGACCATATTGGAAATTATTTTAAAATAAAATATTTTATTCACCCTTTTGAAAGTTAACATTGAATAATTGTAAATTTTTTTCTTTATATTCATGTGTAAATTGAATTTTTCTTTTCAAAGAGCAAATAGATGGGGGGAGGAGTTGTGTTATAATTAATTTATATCAATTCTAAATACAACATTCATTCAGATGAAATTTCTAAAATTTTATGGTGTAGTTTTTATCTTTCACTTACTCCTTCCATAAATACGCCTCTGTTTGCATTAATAATATAAAAAATATCAATGGCCTTTATTAATTTACACAAAACCTAAGCTGGATTTTCTTTTAATTAATTTAGTTAATTTTAACAATGTATTTAATTAAAAAAATAAACAAAAAATAAAAAACTTTTCTTTAGAATTAAATAAGGTGAGTTTATTTATTTAATATATTTATAATGTATTTTTTAAATAGTTTTTATTTATTTTAATTTTAAAAGAGGCATTATTTAGATCTATCCGTTGTCAATAATATCACACACTGGAATTATTCAATCTTTATTGTTAACCTAGTATTGTGTGGGAGAATCAGTCCTACCAATAAACTACACATGCTTATTAAATACTGTATATAAATTTAATATCCAAGGAAAAATCAAAATTCTCTTTTTCATAGGTATTAAATAATATAAAATATTTATTTACTCTCGGCAACCTCAATCTTAATTTTTTTTTTCATCAACAAAATTGAGCTAGCTTTGATTTTATTTTTTTACATATTGTTAATTTTTAGTAAAATTTCTAATACAATTGTTGATGTAAATAATTTTTTTTTAAATAAATATTTTTTAAAAATAAAACAATCTAACAAAACTTTTAATTCTATAAATAAACTAATTGAATAAAAAAATGAACACTTTCATATAACAAAATATATTTCATATAACAATAAAACAATCGCTATCATAGTCCAAATTTTCAGTTAAAGTTGCATTTAAATTACAATTAATTATTGAATTTGATTAAGTTCGATCATTTATTCATATTTAAAAAACATTAACATCATTTTTTTTTGTCATTTTAATAAAAAAAGGGATAACTAATATTTTTTAATTATAAATTTCAAAATTTTAATTATTACATTTCTTTTTTTTTCTTTTTAAATATATATAAATTTTTATTTTTTTCATAGTATGCATGAAATTTACTTAATTAATGGGCAATTAAATTATCTTTAATTTCAATTATGAATTCAAATAAAAAAAATTGTATGACGCTCATCGAACAATTACTACGAGTTTTTAATAGTTTTATTTATTATATTTATTAGATTTTTCTTCTCCCCATTTCGGGGTTTGAAGTTATTACGAATCTATTATAATAAACTAATTTTTCCAGTATGTGAGGTCAATGATTGGCAACGGAAGATTATAAGCCACTTCTCTCCTTCGGCTCTCTCAATTGGATCTTAAAACCAATGATGAACACTCGGTATTGTTTAAACTCCAGAATCCTGCAAAAGATATGTATAAGGCACGAGAATGTAGTGTGTATCAAAATTTTCTTAACCTCAAATATGTTTATAGTTAATTTATTTAATTTATCCAAAATATTAATCGTTCAATTTAATAATAATCATTTAGCAACAGCCACTCATTATTTATCTCCAAATTATTTTTTTAATTGTATATTTATTTTTAAGAAAAATTCGATTGTACTTCGATCATAATCTTTGTTAAATTTATTTTATTAATTAAACATTGGTACATTTCATTTTACAGGTTCAAATTATACAGAAAAATGTGATGTGTTTAGTTGGGGAATCATTTTATGGGAGGTTTTAAGTAGAAGAAAACCTTTTGATGACATTGCTGGATCCGCTTATAGTATAATGTGGGCCGTTCATCTTGGTAGAAGGCCACCCCTAATGGGAAAATGTCCCCCACCTATAGAACAACTTATTATAAGGTAAGTTTTTTTTAATTATTAACAAAATACACTACTATGGCCAAAACTTTTTGTTTTAAAAATCCGCGCTCTTTATTATCTTTTGTTTTTAAGTTGGTATGTCTGTCTGAGAATTTTCTTATGATTTCGTTTGTTTCACCTTAACACTTTTCAGCACAAGAAATTTCATTTTTTAAACAAAATTTAATGTAATTTTTTGCTTGATTAATAAAGACGCTATGATTTCTAATTTTACAAATCATATAAAACTTTAGACAGATTTCAAGGACAGTCATACCAACTTATAAACAAATGATTATAAAACAGGCGAATTTTTAAAACAAAAGTCACTAAGTCTTAGTTATAGTAGTACATAAATTTTTATCATTTTTTTACCGACCGACGATAGTAAGGGAGGTATTGTTTTCACACCAAATTTCACATGTGGAGATTTTTACATATCTCCACGAATCATGCATTTTCTAAACAGAAAAAAGTATTTTTAGCATGATGTCTGTCCGTCTGTCCGTCCGTCTGTCCGTCCGTATAGATGTGTACAGCCTGAACGGCTCAACCGATTTTGATGAAATTTGGTATATTTACTTAATGCATCAGTGGGATGAATTGATCAACTTTTGGTGCAATTCCGGAAACCGGAAGTGGTAGTATTAGCGATCGACGATAGGAAGGAAAGGGTTATTTTCACACCAAAGGAGATTTTTTTATATATCACCACGAATCATGCACTTTGTATTGGTTTTATCCTCGAGAAAAATCATATTTATTAGTTTTTTCTTGATTTAAAATTATATGACGTCATCCAGCCATTCATGACGTCACAGCCTGGTCTTGCATATATATTATAAATAAAAGAAAATTAAAAATGTTTATATTTATTATTTATGTATCCATATCTGTTTTTTATTACATTAATAGATATATGAAAATTATTTGAAATTGTTTCTGTAGCTGGAAATTAATTTATTTCAAACCGTCGGTCGGTTCGGACCTGGCCACAGGTCAACTTATTTTTCATTATTTTCTTATATGTTAAAGGTGCTGGGATCAACTACCTGAAAATAGACCTCCCATGGATGAAGTTGTTGATATTATGTCAAAATTATTTATTTATTTTAACGATTATGATGTCCCTGTAAAATATACTACAAAAGAAACGCAAAGTAATAATTCTAATTTATTTATTATAAACTTTATCTGTTCAAGAACAGCCACTCTCCTTACATAAAAAACATTAAATTAAAATCTAAATTGTACAAATCCGTTATTTGTTATCACTCTTGTAGTGATTTACTGCAATATCCTCCTTTCATAAGCGATACTAAAATTTATTACTTTAATATAAATATAAGACATTGAAACTCTTATCAAACATATCTTTTCCTTAATATCAATTGCTATTCTATTATTTCTATCTCAATGATTAAATTGAAAAAATTACACAAACGACAATCATTTTTAATAAAAAGATTTTTTTAAATATTTTATTTCTTTTTTTTTATTAGGTTATGATTTAGATCAAGAGGATATGATGAATACTTCTCTAAAATCTAATGAATCAATAAGTAAGATAACTTAGATCATTTACTTTTGAAAATCTATTGATTAATAAAATAAAAAAAAATTATTTATAGGAGATGACATATATACACATCAAAATACATGTTATAATATTCCTAATTATTCTGGAAAAAAATCTAGTCTTGATAAGACAATGTCTACACCTTTAGAAATTGAAGTTGTAAGTATAAATTCGTAATTTTAATTCATTTTCATTTGTATATTTGTAAATTTGGTTATTTTAGGATAGTTGGAAAAATATTAATAATCCTGTCGCGCTTCATTTATATGGAGATTCAACAGATAATTATCCCCCTTTTATTGCTGAAATGTTAGAAAATTATCCTGGTGAGTACCTTCAATTATTTAAGCATGTTTTTGGGTGGAGTGTGGGAGAAGGACGATAAATCTTAAATTATGATTCCCTTTCAACAGAGAGAAGATTATTTTATATGATATTTAGAATATTGGTAGTGAAAATTTCTTAAAATTTTCCTTATTAATTTCAATATATGATTAAATTAATTTCTATATCATTCGGCATTATTTCCTAGTCTATTAATACAGAAACTAACAAATATAAAATTTTATTTATATATTATTGATTTTTAAAATAAAATATTTATAATTTTTTTCTAGAAAAATTAATTGAAGCAGGAAAAGAGGTGGGACTAGAAATTAATAATGCTAAGACAAAGTATTAAGTAACAGAGAGGAATAGTATTAACACACAAAATCTTAATATACAAGATAGAGAATTTGAAAATGTAGAAAAATTTAAATACTTAGGTTCTGTGATAACGAAAGATAATAATATTCGAGATGAGTAAAAGCTAGATTACAATCGGGAAACGCCTGTTATCATGCAATAAAGGGGCTTATCGCATCAAAATTAATATCAAAGGGGATAAAAGTTAAAATATTTAAAACAATTATTTTACCGGTTGTATTATATGGATGTGAGGCATGGTCTATGACCTTAGGTGACGAGAGTAGATTTAGAGTATTTGAGAATAGGATTTTGCGAAGCATTTATGGGCCAAAAAAAGATTAGATCAACGGGGTATGGCGAAGATTGCATAACGAGGAATTGCATGACCTCTATGCATCTCCAGATATAGTTAGAATTATAAAATCGAGAAGGCTAGGGTGGGCAAGACACGTGGCTAGAATGGGAGAAGATAGAATGGCAAAAAATATATTGGTAGGGAGACCGAGTGGGAAACGTCCACTTGGATGACTAAGGACACGGTGGGTCGGTAATGTGGGAAGGGACGCGAGAGAGATGGGAGAGGATAGGATAGGAGAGTGGCTCAGAATAGGAATACTTGGAGGGGTGTGGTTGCTGCGACCAAGAACTTCTGAGTTCCGTAGAGTCACAGTGATAGATAGATAGATAATTTTTTTCTTATATATTAATTTAAACCATGTTTTTGTTTTTCCACTACCATTTACTATACCAGGAAATATCTCCCAAATTTCTAATAAATTAAAATATTGAGATCCATATACATTATTATCCCGTTAATAAATGCCTTAGCAATTTTATAATTTATATTAAGGTGACCATTTTTTAGAAAGCAAAAACCAGTACATTTTTTTTTGTTGACTGGGGGGGGGTGGGGGCGAGAGATAGGGAGATATTACTAGATATAATTTATAAACAAAAATATTATAAACAAAAATTATTTTTATGCAAAATATTTATTCTGAAATTTTACTTTTACAGTATTAGCGAGTGAATCGCTTTCAATAATGAATCATTTCCTTGAATGTTTTCGTAGAATTCCATACAAGTTTGATTAAAATTGTATTTAGTAACTAGCAAACATTTCAAAGTTTCAACATTTAATTGTGTCTTTTCACTGGACCACATATAATTCATTAAATTAAAAACACGTTCGGCAGGTGCATTTGTACCTGGTAGGCAAAGACAGTATTCAACTAATATACCAATATTTTTAGCAGCAACATCATTTTCTTTCAAAGCTTTGAATATTTCGATCCATCTGTCCGATACCGACACATTATTTTCTCTCCAGTGAGATATTTTTATGTCAGTAACATATTTGATAACAAAGGAAATTTCATCGAACAGGTCGCATTCTATTAAATTTGTGTCAGCATAATTTTGAAGAATGTAGTCACTGCAAACTTGAATATTTTCATGGGTTAGTTGAGTTTGCCTCACATTTTGTTCTAGAACATGTAAATTTAGTGTCGAAACATGTTTTAATTAATTTGCACGTACAATCCATCGATCTAAAGGAATGATTGTGCATGACTGTGTGGTACGCCCATAAACCTTCGGCTATAGCTAGTTTCTTTTCAGTGTCTTCAAATTTTATTTTTTTAAAATATGATGTTACACTCGTACTAGAAATACTAGCGGAGACGGCCCGTTTATGTTTGGCCGTTTGTAGGTGGTTTTCAATATCACTTTTTCCACTATTCGAAATAGAAAATACACTTCTGCATTTTAAACATTCCACCTCGCTATTGTCATCACGATATATTTTTATGAATGTATATTTCGCTTTCAACTCGTCATTGAAAACACATTTACGTCGTTTTGATGCCATTACTCAAATTAATAAATTATTGAAGTGAAACTTCTTTAGCGGCGTCCTGACATTTGGTCGAGAATGGAGAGTGAATTGAGAGAAATGTAACGTTTTGAGATTTCGTAACGCAAGAGAGAAAAAAGATATATAACGAGTGAGAATGAGAAAGAGAGCTATACAGTTTAGGCTATCTGCGTCTCCCTTTTGTGCGGTCTTTCGTTCTAATCCCCACTCATACGCTAGGTCCAAAGTCCAAGTTCCTTGAAGAGGGAATAGTTTAGGAAGCATCGTACGAGCAACAGAGAAGAGAATATAGTATGACGCGCATGCGCGCGAGTACGTATAGCCTAGACCTTAGAATATCGTTACACCAAACATGGAAATTATTGCAAGGCAGTCACTGTCATATTCATCAACGGTGACACCAGTTGGCGATGTTTGCATTGCAGAATGTCAAACTCACAATGGAAAAATTATTGTCATCGCAGCCATCTATATCTCACCAAATCAAAATTTAGACGATATTATTTATTTCATACACCGTTCACTACTGGTTTATAGCCACACAGGTGCAAATGCACTTGAACGAGGCGAAGATAAAATCCCTCTAATTCTCGGGGGAGATTTTAATGTAAATTTTGGATCTGATGATTCGTTGCCGTTGATCAACTTTCTTCGAGAAACATTTGGTCTGCTTATAAATAACGATCCCAAGGAATCAACAACAAAATCTGGAACTACAATAGATGCTGTTTTTACACGTTATATAGAAAATATCGAATCACGAACATATATATCTTATTTTAGTTATCACAAGCCATTAATATCAGTATTACCAATTGAAGCACCAACCGACAATAGTACAGGCAATGTAGATATGATGATAGAGTAGATAATAATAATAATAAAGCGAATATTTGTTACGAAAATTTTATACTGTTATATGTCTTTCGAAATGATCCCTTTCTTTTTCTCTATTTCTCTCTCACTCACACTCTCAACTAAAATTTCTCTTATTCTCTAGATTGTAAGAAATTTCACTTCCGCCACGTGTACGATGCTGCACATGTTACTTTTTTTTTTATGTTAAACTTTGAATTTTGTACTGGTTTTTGTTTACAACTATCCAGGACCAATGCCAAAAAACCAGTACTGTACTGGTAAAACCAGTACGAATGGTCACCTTATTATATTGATAAATGAATAGTTAATATAGTTAATATTTTATATATTGTTCTTAATGTAAATAACATGCCTTCTATATATGCTAACAATAGACATAATGATGTCGAAAAGGTTGTTGTAAAGTTAAATTGGGAAAAGTTTGGTAAAAAATGCATTTATAGGGAAACCCCTGGTGGGTAGACAAAGAGAACGATAGACTAAAATAAGGAGTTGGGTGAGGAAAGGAATTGGGTGGAGCTGTCTCATAAGAGGGACAACTTAAGGAATCTGATTACGATAGAAATAAATTCACTTTTCCAATTCAGTTAATTTTTAATTAATTTAAAAATTGAAATAAACAATAAAATTTCAACAACTTTTTTTAAAAAAAAAAAAAACTGGATTCTCTAATTGATTTTTTAATACAAATATTGTATAGCTTTTGTATTTACTATTCATTTGTAAGTAAAAATTAAAATAAAGCAATTGGTAAGGATTATGGGTTTTATTTTATATAAATCTCGAAACAAATTATCTGTACCCACATAAAATTACTTCTCGGTATCTGGGTTCTAGATAAATTCAAAACACATTTGTAGCCAAAATTTATGCATCTTAATCTAGTTTAGTTATATTTTAGTGATATTGATTTATATAAATAAATAAATATTATTGAAAAAATTTATTACATCACATATATATTTATAAATTGATTTTTTATTATATTATTATTATTATTATTATTATTATTATTATATATTTATATATATAAATATAGGAGGCATAATATATATATATATATATCCTACGAAAGGACAGCGCCTATCAAGTCGGTTCCCGTCTAAGCGAGGTAAAAGTGTTGTATGATCAGTAAAACGGCTCCACTCAATTTTTGTATATATATATATCCTACATAAAATATTCAATAATAATATTATTTTTTTAATATTGATTTATATTAAAAAAAAAATTATTACCATAATAGGATAATATTTAAATTCCCTAATTAAGAAAAAAACAAAAACAAAACAATAATAATAATTTGATTAAAAATAGCATCATGTTAAAGCTGAGATAAAAACAAATTTTTCGAGAAAGTCAGGCTCGTTGGCAGAGGTCAAAGTGATTCACCGACAAGCTTTCAAGCTTCCCCGTTTAGTCGCACTCTCGAAGTTGTTCGTACGACCCCAGGCCATTTTTAGCCAGCCGCTGTTGCGCTCTCTTGTGAGTCACATCGCTTGATTTATCATCGTGGGGCCCCGCCATTGAGGGGCTTCCATAGATTTCTTGGTGTTTCTTCGCCATGTGCGATTGTCAAGCTCTCCATTGCACCTGGATCGTGCTTAGTGAGTAATCCTACTACTTCAAGCTACTACGGTTTATTATTTTTTTTTTTTATATATATATATGAACTCACTGTTACCTTTTAACCAAGTTTCAATATTATTACTATAAGACAAAAAAAAAAATCCAATTATATTTTAAATATTATTAAAACAAATTTGCTACAAATGATCTATCTTATATAATATCTTCGATTTGAATAAGGGGTACTATAGTATAGTGGAAAATGTTTCATATAGAGAGTTTATATGTATAATCCATCATCAGTGGCCTCGAGAGGGAGGGAGGGGGGGGGAGTTAGTTGGAACAAATCCCCGGAACTCAAAGCGCTTCCTACAATAATAATTTTTATGCCGACTATAATATATATATAAAGAATTAAAATTATAGTATAAAAAATCCCTAAAACCGAGACCTGGGATTTCTATCTATCATCACAATCAACTCTACACCATCCATTTTTTTTCATCTTCAGGTAATAATACAATTTCAGCTCTTTAAATCCTCGGTCATGGCTGAAGTTAAATTATTTTAAAAAAAATATATTTTTTTTTCTATTATTTATTTATTTTATTTATTTATTTATTTATTTTATTTATTTTATTTATTTTATTTATTTTATTTATTTTATTTATTTTATTTATTTTATTTATTTATTTCATTTATTTATTTAATTAATATAAACATTAATTATTTTCAACTTGTTTATACATTTTTATGCACCCCTCATGAATTTTAATAATAATAATAATAATAATAATAATAGAATTCAAAGAATACAAACATAGAATCCATTAGAAAAGAACCTCATAAATATTCAATATTTTGTTCAAAGTAATACTAACACTAATCCTAAAACGCATTACCCAAGGATTTTTCTTTTTAATGTTATATACAGGAGTGGGTCAATTTTTTGACAAAGCATATATGATATAGTTAATTTAACCATAATCAGGAGTTAATTTTGAGCCTCTCAGTTTGTTTTTAATCCTAAAAATATGAACTATGTCTATAAAATTATGAGATTAATTATGAAAATGTAATAAATTAATTATATTATGATTTGTCAAAAAAAAAAAAAATTGTAAAATACAAATCGACCCCGGTTTATTTTAAATATATATAATAAGTTTGTTTAACCTTCTGTGAAAGTTTTTATTATGTAAAGTTATTTTTGGGTTATTTACCCATGTTTTTGTGAGATTAGTGTCTAGATTATTCGGCGGCCATTTTGGCGCCATTTCAAGGGAATTTTGAGGAGGAAATTTTTGGAATTCTAGGTCTTAGACTGTGTGACCAAGAGTCAATGTTGGTGTTTTGGATTGACTGGGAGGGGGTAATCTTTTTGACTTACTGCATTCGGAAGCTCTGAAGAATCCTCGACAGTGACACTAAATCTCGTCTAGTTCGTACTACAGCCCGGGGCCGAAACGTCTATTTAAATTACGACTGTTTATATCAGAGGTTCCCAAAGTTCTTGCTAGGCGGGCCAATTTAGTATACCCCAAAATACTTGCGGGCCAAAAAATAAGGAGTATTTGTCTAAATAAAACTAATATTAATAAAAATATAAACCATCAGATTAATTCACGGGCTACATTCAAAGGGTTCGCGGGCTGCATTTGGCCCACGGGCCGCACTTTGGGAACCCCTGGTTTATATTATGCGCAAATAAATAAAAATTGGAGTGAATTTTTTATTTATTAATGTATATTCATATATTTGTTTCAGAAACGAATAATACTACTAAAACAATTGTAAACGAAACTGCTCAACAAGAAGGAAGTCTATTTCTTATGTTGGATCCTCATTTACATCCGGTTCCACCTAACATGTCATGTCCACAATCGGTTGAAATTTTTAATCAACATAAAGAGGTTAATTAATCAGAATTTTCGATAAATGTCAGAGAAATTATAGAAATTCTCTTGTGTATATTTAGCTGGCTGAAGAGTATTTCAAAGTTCAAAATGAGATAACGTATTTAACTGAATATATGGACCAATTAGAAGATCAAATTAATGAAACTCAAGTATATAGTCATATGGATGATTTTGATTTAGAACAACATGAAGAAAATTTAAGAACATTGGAAGATGAGAAGGTTAGTTTTAAAATTCTAACCAAGACAGGCAATTGCCACTTAACTTATAAATATGATAAATATATATTTTGTGTTTATTATAAAATGATGTTCATTCTTAATGTAGGGATTAATATTAATATTTTTTTAAAATTTCAAAAATCTAATAACAGGTCTGTCTTATTGAGAACCACACTGTTATTATTCTATAATCAATAAAAATAACTTTACAATAATTCAAATTAATTCATTATTTAAAATTTTATTAATATTATATATATATTTTGATTTATAGAATGTATTGAAAAAATTTTTAATAAAATATTTTATTTTTAATTAATCAGATTGTAAATTTATAATCAGAAATTATAATTGTAAATTGTTTGATATATATTCCCCTCCTAAATAAATTTACAATAAAACTTGAAAATAAGTCTGAAGTAAGCCTTATTTGATGTTTTATTCTTTATTTCATAATATTATAATCTATAATAATTATTTTTATTTCTAACTATCGTTATTTCAATTTATAGGAAAATTTGATGGCACTTCGCCGAAATCTTATTAAACAATTGGAACTTATGAATAGACAGCAAGGTATCAGATCTAGAAATGATGAAGATGGTTGGGTTATGATTCCAAGGCAACAATCAACATCACTTAATTAAATTATATTTATATTTTAATATACATATATATACAACTTTATATAATTTTCATTATTAAGTTTAAAATAGCTTTGTAAATATATTTGGTGTTTTTTTTAATATAAATTTTTGTTGATTATATCTAAATCAAAAAAAAAACAGTATATATAATGTTATTATAAATTTACTTTAAATAAATTGAGGGAGAGAAAGAGAGAGAGAGATTGATAATCACTAAACTATTATAAACTTAGCTATCTTATAAGCATAAATACTTAATATATATATACTTTCATCTTATAAGATATATATATATATTGCTTTGTATTTACAAATGCTATTCGTCAGGGGTATTTGAACCTTTAAGATTCACGTGTAATTTCACTCTTTCTCATACCTATTCCCACCTAAATCAATGCACATATATATTCTCCCTAAAGGCTAGTACTTAGAGTTTATGGCCACGTAATAAAATTCTAACTCTCTTCAACATCAGAGAGTAAGAAGCAGGCAGCAGGTATTTTAAAATTTTAATTTCCCTTTATTCTAATAAAAGAATGGTAAAATAAATAAATCAGCTTGGGATTTGTTGTTAATGAGGGATCATATCTCTACATGCTAATTTTTAGCTATATAATATTTATATATATTATAATTCTTCAATGGTTTAGTGGTTAGCACGACAGTCTACCACATTGAAGAGTCCTGTTCGGGCCTAAGGAAATTCATTAATAATTAATAATTTCTCTTTAAAGCTCTGCGTGATCCTCAGGGTCTATCCGCAAATAATAATAATAATAATTTATATATAGATTGTATATAGATAGATTATTTGAATAAATTATGACCTAATTATATATGCTATTTAGACAAAAAAACAAGTAAAATATACAATACATTTCTTTTAATTTTTATTGAAATACATTATATTTATTTTTTAATTTACATTAATATAAACAGAGAAGGTGTATATTGACAACATAATGATTTTTATTTCGATTAGTTAAAAAACGGACGAAGACTAGAAATCACTTATATAATAGGATATATAAATTGTGGTAACAGAATAAAAATATTAAATTATAATTCAAATAAAATATACCATAGTTCTATCAAATTATTATTACCTACATACAAGACACATACATTTTGAATTGCCATTTTTTCAGAATCAGTGTGATATGAAAATTTACATACAAGGCGATCATGATACAATTAAAATAATTTTTTTTATAAAAGTATTGAAAATCTCTATTTGAATATGATCTGATAAGAATTAAGAATATGATTCTTCAAACATTTTAAAAATATTATCAGGTAAGCAATCGCTTCTGATTATCGAAAATAAACGAATTTTATTTTTTTGTTATGATGGATTTTAAAATATATGTACAAATTTTCAATGGATTCCCATTGAATTATTAAGAATAGTTTGTAAAATTAACTTAAATTACTTTAAAAGAATCCCTTCCAAATCATATTGTATAAAATAATTTGATTATTTTGATTTTCATTTTTATCACCTTTTCAAAAGTTTTGTGGAAACAAGAATAAGGAGATCACAACATACAGAGACACACACAAATACATCATTCCAAAAAGGGTTAAATCTAAAACTTTTTTCATGATTATATATAGTATTTATATATTATGAGAAGTTATTTCCAGGTTATTTTCACGTTTTATTGTAAGATTTGTTTCAATGTTTCAAATGAAACATGAAAATAAACCTGGAAAAATAACTTTTCATATTAAAAATATTCACGGAAACCTAAACGAATATTTATATATATATAAATTTTTTTTGAATCATCTGTTTAGAAAAGATCAATCAGCTTTTGATATGTATATTTATGCTTATTTATTGATAAATTTAACAGTGAGACATCTCAACAAATATTAATGATCAATTTTATATATAAATTAATATAAAATTATGATGATTTTTTTAAGAAACTTTATATAACTCTGAGATATTCCATTGTAGTTCAAATTCAATATTGAGGCATTGTAACTATTTTTTACAGATAAACATTATGTTGAAGTGTTATTTACTGATTTTTTTTTTTTATTTAATATATTTTTCTTTTGTGAGATGGCAAATTATATGTTTATTAATTTGTTCTATTCACATTAGAAAAGAATAAGAGTTAATAAATAAATAAAGTTTGTAAAATTTATTTAATTAAATCGAAAATGAAATGTGTAAATTTTTTAAAATATGATTCAGAGAGAAAATTTTCTGTTTTGGCCAATATTGATATATATGTATATATATATAAATATATTAATAATATATAATATACCAATATTCTTAATATTATATATTTATTCATTACCAATGTACATTTTGCAACAAATCATTATATAGATTGTAAATCAAGTAAAAATTAATTTATTTTAATATGAAAATTTTGATTCCATTGTTGAAGAAATAATTTAGTGTTTTTATAACAATTTTTAATGAATCATCGGCCTCCTAATTTTTTATATGTATTTTTAAGAGCACAAAGTGCTTCCTTTGCTGCTATACCTATTTTTCCTTCAGGAGAATCTGAAGCTTCAAAATTTAATATAATATTTGCTTCTGAAAGACTAATTATCACTTCATGTAATCCTTTTAAAAGTTCAATTCTAATTAAAGGATCTTTTTTATCAGTTGATTCAAATTTACGACTCCAAATCGCCATAAGTGCTGCATGAAGCTCATAAAGTGTTATTCCTGCAACCAATAATTAAGTTTTAAATTATTATTTAAATATTATTATTAATAATTGTTATTACTAGATAAATTGATGGAATTTGTAACTAATCATATCAATTGTTCATAAAATTAACTGACCTTTTGTTTCTATTTAAAATGTGACACTATATATATTTTTTAATGAAAGAGAATTGAAATATTATTTAATTTACAATGTGCAATATTAATATATAATATATTGATAAAAAATTTACTTCAATGCTACATTGGGCATGTAGTTATCAATTTGCCCAGATTCTATAGAAGAGAAGAAGTAGTTAAATCAATATACCATAATCTTTAATAAATTTCCCTCTTTTAAATAAAATATGAGTTTGTTCAACCCATAAAATTATTTATTTCATGGTTTAGGTAATTTGACTTACCTACTTCTTCCATGTGATAAACCCATAAGGTAAAACCGAATGATATGACACGGTTAGGGATATTTCTACACCCTCCATTCCAAAAGAAACCGAACTTTTTAAATAAACAAAAAAAATAATGTACATTTTGGAACAAATCATTTTTATTAATCAATGTATTCCCCTTCTGCATCGATATACAAATTTGCACGCTCCAACAAGTTGTCAAACGACTTTTCCATGTCCTTTATTGGAATGGTCTTTAGGACGTCGGTCGTCGCCTTCTCAATGGCTTCAATCGATACGTGCCACTTTCCTTTCATCGCCCAATGCAGTTTAGGGAATAGATAGAAGTCGCACGGAGCCAGATCTGGTGAATAGGGCAAATGATGCAAAGGAATAAGGTTATTTTTGGCCAAAAACTCAGTTACAAGTCACGAACGATGTGATGATGCATTATCGTGCAAAAGAGTCCAAATGCCGATTTCTCGATATTCTGGCCGAATACGACGAATTGTTGCCAGCAAACGCTTCATGACGCCCAAATAAAACTATCCAGTGACTGTCTGGCCAGGAGGAACAAATTCTTTGTGAATAATTCCTTTTGAATCGATATTTTCTTCCGATAATCCGTTTCTGGGACGGCCTGATCTTTCGTCATCATCCAGCGTCTCTACCCGATTTGAATCGCCCGAACCACTCGTAAACTTGCGTACGGGATAGACAATCATCACCATATGCATTTTGTAGCATTTGGTGCGTTTCAGTAAAAGTTTTACCAAGTTTAACACAAAAATCAATTGCAGCTCTTCGTTTGAAACTTATTTTCCGACCTATGTACAAAACACACTGACATTTGAAACTCAATAACTTTTGTTGTATGCATCCAAATGTCATAAAATTTATACCAGTTTTCAATTTGTGTTACTATTTTTTTTTAAAGTTCGGTTTATTTTGGAATGAAGGGTGTATATTTCGAGAAAAACTAGGCCTTTTGGCATCGGAAAGGCATTGGGGGACAATAGTAACCACCTGCGCGACTGGATGAAGCGTGTCTCTCTTAGTAATAAGCAAACCGTCGTGTAAGGAGGATTTGTTTTGTCTGCCATCTTGAAGATCAACAAATGTGAAATTTTATCATATTTATTACAAAGGTTCGTAATTATAGTGTAATGTAAGTATAGTGTATTCTACGTTTTTACACATTTTTTAAAATTAATATTAAGTCTTATTTATTCACATATTCCAAATTATTAACTATTTACAATCTAACTTTTAATGAGTAATAATTGGCAATAAGAGAAGTAGTTGTGAAAAAATTATATTCAAGAAGTGGCACTGAATAAATGTTTATTTATTAGTTATTGTTTTTATAGGCCATATTCCACAGACCAGGGGTGTCTAATCTATGACCATTCGAGGGCCACATTGCAAAAAAAAATATGCTGGGCCGCACATAAATATCATTTTACCTTTTTTTTCTTTTAGAACCATATTGAAAAAATTTAAATATTTTCATAATTTGCTTTTGGGCCTCATCTCAAAGGGTTTTGGGCCGCACTTTAGACTAGCCTGCCGGTTTCACCTAGCAGTTCCGCTGGCGTGTGATTGCGAGTCAACGTGTTAAAAAATTAATTCCAGTACTTTATGCGATTCAATCAAGCTGAAATTCTATATATAGCAGTTTTATACAATTTGTAATCATGTGAAAAAAAACATATATCTTTATTTTTACGGTCACTTTAGAGGAAAAAAAATCAAAACGTGGTAGGTTGAGCTACATTTCTCAAAAGTTGATAGAAAACTACAAATTTTGAATAATGCCCGTGTACCAAATTTCATGATTCTAGCTCGAACCGTTTTTGCGTAATCTTGTCTACATACACACACGCATACACAGACATTTTTCTCAACCTTTCTTAAAATATGACCCAGGAACCTTCAAAACCCAAAATTTCGACATCGGAAATTTTCGTGATCTCAATACTATCTCTGGCGAGATAGTAAAAAATCAAATTTTAAAAATTAAAAGCAACATTTTATTGCAGATAGATGAGATATACAAGGTTTACCATCATTTGGCTAACAGAACAAAAATAGTCTTTGCAATCACCAATTTTAAATTTTAAATGAAGATCATGTTTACCATAGGGATCAACTATCCCACTTCTCCCCTACAGTTCAAACATTTTTTTTCGTTTCGGTTCATTACTTTTATTTAGTGTTACTGTCGCTTCAGTTCCGGTTCGGTTGGGAACCTATATTTATGATATGATTTATTTATAATCCTTTATTTATTAGTTTTAATACTTAGCTATTCATCTGATCACCTCATTGTTTTGGATATCACATACATCATCAAGCATTTTTCAAAGGTATTATAAAAAAACGAAAAAAAAGATTGCAGGTAGATGATGAAATATATTTAATTAATAAGTGTGTGTAGGATAGTCATTAAATATAAATAATTTTTTTAAATTGTAATGATATATACTCACCACGAAGTCTTGAATATCCAGGTTCAATGATATCAAATATTTTAATTAATTCTTGACAAATATCTCTTTTTCTTAGAATTTGTTCTGATGTTAATTCATAGATCAAATATCCAGGAGCTTTTCCATATAATTGGCTTAGAGCGTGTTTGGCGGCGATACAATGATAATGATTTGGATGTAAACGTTTTTGCATTTTATGTAGAAATTTTTCTAAAGAAGGGATATCGTTGCAGTCCATTTCTTCGGCTTCCAATTCAATTCTGCTGAATTTAATTGTTTCAAAAATTTGAATTAAAAAAAAAAAAAATAATTTCTAAGAGATTCATCACATTTATTTTTTCTAATTTCTGCATCAGCCCATATTTTGTAATACTATATTATGATAATATTATTCATGTTATTTATGCGCACATTATTGATAATAACTTATTCTTATATAAATATATATATATATATAAATTTAATTATTCACAATTTATTTAGATCTATTGTAAATTGTCCCTTTTGAATAATAAAATATAAAATCTATAATTATAAATGACAGTAACAGAGCAAAATCGGATTATATTAAGAAAGGGTTAAATAAATTTGTTAAATTAATTAAACACGAATTAAGCTAAACTTCAATTGATTGGAATGGGTATAGGTAAGTGGATTCAGAGAAGACAATTTTTTTTTTTTTACAAATTTTAATAAAAAATATTTCGAAATTTTTATAAAAAAAAGAAACATTTATTAGTTTATTTTTTTAATAACAAGATTAAATTTAAAATTGCTTCTTCTATAGTTTTTGAGTCCTCAAAATAATTTTTTTTTTGAATTTGATGAACTTCAATGGTTCGAAACTCCCCTTAAAAAAATATTAAATAAGAATTATGACCTAATTATTTTCCTAATGACAGAAATCATTAAAATATATATATATTGTCAGATTTATCCGGGTTTTTATCACGTATTTTTGTTTTCTCGACATTTCGGCGCCCGTTTTGAAACGTCGAGAAAACAACCTCGCAAAAATACGTGATAAAATAAATCTGACAATAATAATAGTAATAAAATTCTCGGAAATCTAAACCAACATATATATAATTGTTTTCGATTGATCGTGGAACTAATAAGAACAGTTTCACTTTTTGACATACTTTTCCATAAGTTTTTGTAGTTCTAATGGAGATATAGAGCAATTATTGCAGTCCTTGTTATTGGCACGGTCACATTTCCATAAAGCTTTTGGATTAAGCGGATCTGTAGAGAGAATCTTTCCAGAAGAGCATTTGGAACACCAAAGAGCTCCAATATAGGTGCCGAGTTCTGAAGGATCTCTACATCGATTACAGACACAATCAAAAAATTTGCTTTCTTTTAAATGTTTTCTTCGATTCAATGTATTCTAAAAAAACATCATTTCGATATTAAGGGGTTATTATAAATTTAAAGGCATGGTAACATGTATATTAAGAATGAATGTATATGTTTGTGAGTGATATTCAAAATGAATATTGTATTTTTTTTCTTTAATTACCTAATACCTTCATTTAACATATTATTATATAAAATATATTTAAAACACTTCTGACATTTATTATCTACATTATCTACATCATGCACATCCCATGAAACGACAGATCTTATGAAGTTGGTTGAAATCTAAGCGGGGTAAAGTTGTTGTATAATCAATACAACGGATTCTTTCAAACTTTTTATTGATTTTATTGATCAAAGGCAGCTACTTTTTATTTCAAGTAGCTTCTAAATTTTTATCTAGTTGTCTGGATGAACCTTGTTCTCATAGATCAGCTAAACATAGATTCCCTTGCCAGACCTGAGACTTGAACTCGGGACTACGAGGTTGAGAGTCAAGTATGTCGCCCCCAGACTAGGGAAATGAATGAAAAAAGAAAAATCATAAATATGTGAATTGGGAATGTGTGTGAGAATAAAATTAAATTATTTCCGTCATCTTTAATTTGTATAATCTGTAAATAAATAAATCCAATTATCATTATAATTATTTATCACCTGAAAAGTATATGCATAACTTAAGGTGATTGGTTCTCCACTTTCGATAAATACTGAAGAACGTATTGATAAACGATAATTATTGTCGTCGGTATGATTTGTATTTGGAACACAATCGTGAACTAATAGAAATGCAGTAGGAAAGAGAGCCCGTACGCTCACCTCTGTCCGTCCAATTTCAAAACAATTCACCTGCATAAATAAAGAGAAAAGAATTGTTAAAAAAATGAGCTGTCCAGGCACAGAATTGAAATAAATTAATTTCTAAAGAACATTATATACATATACAGGGTGCTTCAAAAAAATGTATACACACTTTGAACTTCAATAGAAAATTTATTTACCGTTCTACAAAGTTAAATTTCAGAGGAAAATAGAAAGCTGAAAGTCCAATGTAAATGAAACATAAATAACAAATGTTAATACTGTTCAAATTGGTGACCTGCAGCATCAATACAATTCTGAGTACGAGTCACCACTGATTCTGTACATCGTATCAAAACGTCCAATGAGATTTCTCTACACACTGCTTGAATCTCATTCCAAAGAATGTCTAGGTTACGTGGTTTACGTTTGTACACCTCATCTTTTACTGTGCCCCACAAGAAGAAATCCAGCGGTGTAAGGTCTGGAGAGCGTGCTGGAAACTCGATTGGCCCCCTGCGTCCTATCCACTGGCCCGACAAATTTTGATCCAGGTAAGCTCGTACGTCCCTGTGATAGTGCGGCGGGGCACCATCTTGTTGAAAATAAATATAAAATTAGCCTTGTAGAGCGGGAAAACTACAATAGTTTAAAGTGTGTATACATTTTTTTGAAGCACCCTGTATATATATTAAGTATAAAAAAAAATATTTTTAAAACTTGAATTAAAATGACTAAATTATATTATCTTGGTTTTTATTTTTAGTTTAATTACTCAATTATTAATTACTACTATATTTTAAGTGAAATATTTTCCGACAATGAATATAAAATTAATACTTTGTAAACTCCGGTTTTCGGATATACATCAAAAGTTGATGAATTCATGCTACTGATGCATTAACTAAATATACCAAATTTCATCAAAATCCTTTGAGCCGTTCAAGCAATACCCATCTATATGGACACACAATGGACAGACAGACGGACAGAAATCATGCTAAAAATACTTTTTTCTGTTAACAAAATGGATGACTCGAAAACAATAACTTCTCTGCCTATCGTCGGTTGGTAAAAAATTAATTAAAAATAAAACATTTAGTTATTTATTATAAACATGGTCGGAGAGATACCAATTGAGAAAAGACTGGTGGCCAGATACTTATAATTAGGTAGTTATAGGTAATTATGATATGGAATTCTATAACAATCGAATAATAATAATAATTTGAAACATTTATTTTTACTTACTTCAAGAATACCACATATTGTATGAATTTCTTCCTCTGTATAGTGTTTCATACCCCATTCTTTATAAATTCTATCAACAATTTTTATTTGATTATTATTCCATATGGATGGAATATTTCTTCGAATATCATTGTGAGATTCCATTTTCTAAATCCATTAAAAAAATATTATATTAATTATAATCTTAATATATAGAGAATAAATAGTTTTATTAAATACCATTTGTAAAAAAAATATTTAAATATAGGGTCTGTCAATCAAACAGAAGATTGGAAGTGACCTTGAGGAGGTAGTGGATATGGGGAAAGCAACTACCGCGTTACTACCTACACAATTTCAATGTACTTTCAATAATTTAATAAAGAAATATATTAAAAAAGTTGTTTTATCAACAACCAATTATTTAATTACAACACTCCGTTACCCTGTATTCTAATATATATTTCAAAATTAATTGATTTATTTTTTCCAATTTAAAAACTTACTTGAATATATTGCCATCGAATTGGGTCACTATCTTTCAATAAAAGACATCGAAAAGGCACAATTGCATAATAATTATTAAGAAGGGTATCGAGATCTTTACATTGAAACATCGGGCAATATTTTAGGAGTGTTTCACATTCTTGGGCACTATGACCATGTTTAGTATTCAATCCAGG
The DNA here is from genome assembly GCA_963082975.1 of Labia minor. NCBI lineage: Eukaryota > Metazoa > Arthropoda > Insecta > Dermaptera > Spongiphoridae > Labia > Labia minor. The sequence goes on along the minus strand of OY720348.1, from coordinate 57,505,858 downwards.
ACATTTCTTATTACAAAGTGGCCAGCCGCATCGTTGACATCTGAAATTGATATAAAAAACAAATGTTTTTTTTTGTTATATTTTATTATTATTATTAATTATTTGGAGATGGAGGGAGGATGTATAAGGAGCCTAACAGTTAATGTTTGTCCATAAAAAATTAGAAAGTTAATTTTGAGAATGCTTATTCAATTTTATTTTATTTATAATTTAGAAATTGATATACCTTGGTATACTTGATATTGGCAGAACCATTCTAACATAACAACCGAGACACATTATTGGGCATCCTTGGCATGGACCAACAACCAAAGCTTCTTCTTCGATGATTAATTCCCCAGGTGATAATCTTCGTGAAGCAACCAAAAATCTAAATGACACAATATCAATGAATACACATTAATTAAATTTTTTTAAGGATATTTATATCGGCAAAGCCCCTTTATAACTCATAAATCGCCTGGAATTTATGCAACCGAATACCCAGTCTAATCTTTAAATAGATTAATTATTTCATAAATGTATATATCTACATATATAATAAATTTTATAAAATTAATAATAAGTATAAATTTTTATTAAATAAATATATAATATTATATATATATATATATATATATTATTTATGAATATCAATATTATTATTATTTCATCTTGTTTTTCTCGTGATAATCACGGTTTTCATTTACTCCTTTTACGGGCTAAAAGCCAAGTAAAGAGGAGAGCTGGTTCATTCCCTTTTGCATCTCTTCAATAAGATTGGTATTCAAACTTAAATCCTTATTATTCAGTGGTGTACCTAGAACTTTTGCCGCCCGGGGCGATCTCCAGTTTGCCGCCCTTTCTATTATAAGTCAATCAAATAGTGGTTTTTATAAATTAATACACATAAATAAATTATTAAGTTATTTAATCAATATTAATTAATACACAGAGTAAATTTTTTACACATATTTGTATGCACTCGTAAACATATTTATATAATATTTACTCTTCTAGCTTTCATACTAGAAAAATCGTGTATAATGCTCTCAAAATTTATATTATTTGTAATTTCTTGTTCTATTGACAATATTGCAAGATTTTGTAGTCTTAATTTACTCATTGTAGAACGAAGATAATTTTGCCGAACAAAATCTTAAAGATGCGTTTACGAATTCAACGAATTTTAATGAATACAATAAAATAAAATTGAAGACCTTAGAGCGAAACAGTGGTAAGCCACAAAATCAAAATGTTGAGATATTGCAGTTTAAAGTTTAGAAAAAAGATAGAAAACATTGGGTTTACTGCATATATTTCAAATTTGCTCAATATGTAATATCAGTAAAGGGAAAAAGTCAGCAACTATTATTTCTTAGATATATATAATTAAGAATAAAACAATTTTCTACAAAAGTGGCTTACCATTGTTTCGCTCTAATGTCTTCAATTATTATCCTGTTCTTGGAATTAGAATTCAAAATTTACACTAAAATGCATTTATATACACCGAGGAATAATATTCGAAATCATATAGTTGATCATAATTTATATAAATCAAATAGTAAACTTATAATAATCATAATAATCATTTATTATTCAAGAAAGAAAAAAAAATATGAATAAGTTGCTTTTTACAACTATAACTAAATATAAAAAATACCGCTCCAAGATAAGTGCCGCCCGGTGCGGACCGCACCCACCGCCCCCCCCCCTTAGGTACGCCACTGTTATTATTATTATTATTATTATTTGCGGATAGGCCCTGAGGATTACGCAGAGCTTTAAAGAGTAATTATAAATTATTGAATTTCTCTAGGCCCGAACTCGAGTCTTCATTGTGGTAGACTGTCGTGCTAACCACTGAAGAGTCATTATTATTATTATTATTTATTTTTCTTATTAATAAACTTTTATTTTATTATACTACTATAGTTATCGGTAAAAGTTTCTATATTCTATTATGCTGATGTTAATATCGGCGCGTTTTTCATCAGTGAAAAGTAGTGTTTGGTTTATTATTTTTGTATGAGAATAATCTTCTCTATTATTTTATTAAAATGCGTGTGGAAAAAGATATTTATATTGACCCTATTATGCTCTACCACATAGAGAAAGAATGGAAAGCAGGACAGTCATTTCGAGATCTCAACGAACTTTTTAATGGATGATTCCGCTTTTGTCTCACCACAGACACCACATATCCTTCTTACAGTGGACATGTTTCGGTATTCCTTTGGAGGATCACCTGGCAAAACGCTAACCTTTTTTTGACATTTTTGAAGAGACGCCATGATCCATCCCCAGTGATATTCTACAAAAATAGTGTTTGTTCTTTTCGCTACAGAAACTCGTTGAAAATTCGGCTTTGTTGTTACCGGAGAGCTCGTGGGGGACCTATCCAGCGACCACTTTTCCAAGTTTTTTGAGATGACGAACGACCGTGGATTGATTGATAATGAAGTCTTCAGTCAGCATTAATATTGTCAGGCTCTCGTTTGAACTTTACATTTTTATATATATATATATACAAACTCTAATTTATTTTACTATTTCTTTGTATATTTATTAAGATTCATTTGTTAAGAATATATAAATTATACACTATTAATTAAAAAAAAATTGACAGTATATTTCTTCAAAAGTTGAATAAATTTCTATCCATGAGGCGTTACTGAAATCAAATAATCTTGACTACATTCAAGCAAACCCTTCCTATCCTGAGCCATCCCCATTCAATTATTTTTCTATTTCAAAATTTCCTTATATATATATGTATATACTATTGTCACTCCATCTCTTTTTTACTATCTCGTAAGAGATAGTATTGCGATCACGAAAATTTTCGATGTTGAGATTTTGATGTTTTTATACGTTTTGAAGGTTCCTGAATCATTTTCACCAAGGTTGAGAAAAATGTCTCTCTCTGTGTGTATGTATGTATATGTGTGTGTGTGTGTGTGTGTGTGTGTGTGTGTGTGTGTATGTAACCAAGATTACTCAAAAACGGTTTGAGCTAGAATAATGAAATCTGGTACATGGGCATTATTCAAAATTCATAGTTTTCTATCAACTTTTGAGAAATGTAGCTTAACCGGAAGAGGCTCATTACCTACAACGTTTTGATATTTTTTTCCTCTAAAGTGACCGTAAAAATAAAGATATATGTTTGATAATTTTTCACATGATTAATAATTGTATAAAACTGCTATATATAGAATTTCAGCTTGAAATTTCCAGAATTAATTTTTTAACACTGAAAATCTCACGCGCCATACCTTGACGTGGTGCCATCAACAAAAAGCCAAACATACGCTGGTTTAATATTTATTAATTATAATTTATAATTAATTAAATTTAATTTAAATATAATATATTATGTTATTTAATCCAATTCAAATTGCGAGATAGTCGAGTGGAGACACTCCAGCTAATTTAATCTATCTACCAGTCGTTTGTCCATAAACAAACATTTCGTTAACTTTTCTTCACCAATTCGAACCACGTGCCCCGCTCATCTTAATCATTGTTCAAATTATTTTTACCTCTTAAAATCTATGCGTATTTTTTAAGAGTAAGCAATTTTTTTTCAAAGAAAAAATATTTTTGTGCAATATTAAAATAAACTGTATACGAGAATACTACAACAAATTGAATACCCATGTAGGTATGTAAAATTTTGATTATCTGACCCATATGACATTCAGAGGAATTCAATATCAGCGTTATACCATTCAAATGAATTTTTTATTTTATGGAGAAAACGAAAATTTAAAAATTTAAAATATCTAACCTCTGAATTTTATAACTTTGCACTTTTAAGAATGCATATACTCCACATACTAAATAGTACCACATCCATTTTGGTTTTATCTTAGTTTATTTTACAATAAATAATAATAATAAATATTAGAATTATTACCTGATTGGTTATTTATTTTAATAAAGTCAATCATTTTTTAAGTTTTAAGAGATAAACGATTCAATTATGATAAGTTGGGACTCAAACCCTTTTAATTTAAAAACAAATTCATTTTAATTGTTTTTTTTCTGGAATATTTACTTTTCCGCTCAATTATTACTAAATATTCTTTCCACAACCTTTATTTATTTATTATTCCTTTACTTATAATGAGTAATATGTTATTAATTATTAAATATAAATAAAATTTTTATAAAGAGTTCTTGAATACCTTCCTAAATTTGGTGATGACTTCAAAGTAAAGCATGGTTCCGATCTCGAAGCAGTTTGACTATCTGTGATTTTTAGATTCCTCCCTTTATTCTTGTTATGACGCTGAAATAATCTATATTTATATAAATAAACTTTATATCTTTATAATTCATAAGCTGATCATACCACCACAATTAATTGTCAACCTTTGATTATTAATTATAGTTATGCGTTAATATATATTACATTATTAATTTAAAATTTTTCAATTAGGATGAAATTTATTAGAAATTAGCTTTATTCAAAAGATTTGTAAAATTTATCAAATCAGATTTTGTAAAATAAAAATTGAAACAAAAAAAAAAAAAATAAATAAAAATAAATAAATTATAAAAAAACATTGAATTTTCTAAAATAATTCTAAACTAGCCAATATTATTTGCCAAAATATCTATTTTAAATATACTATATATATTTTAATTTCAATTTATAATTTTACACTAATCTGTACACACATACTCATAAACACACACAGACACACACCAATTTTTGAAAATAATATTTTAAAACTCTGAGAACCATAAAAAATAGTATTTTCGTTGCAATAACTAATTCGAATGTTAAGACCGGAAACATAAATTGTTTAAATTTTTTATATATATATTTAGATATTTAATTATTAGATATTAAAAAATAGATAGATAGCTTCCGCTTGAGAATATTAGAGATCAACTCAAAATAAATATTAAATAATTCTTAGGACTCTGTTCAATTGAAAATTTAGAAATTGTATTTATGAAAAGTTATTATTATGTTTTATTGTAAAATTTGAGTCTCGATGTTTCGATGCCCGTTTTGGCGCCATTTCAAGAAAATTTTTGGGATTCTGGGTTTGAGTCTGAGTGACCGAAAGTCAATGTTGGTATTTTAGATTGAATGAATTTCTCTCTCTCTCTCTCTCTCTCTCTATATATATATATATATATATATATATATAAATACAAGTATAGTACTATTTAAATTACAAATCAAATTTTTAGAATTATTTGAATTACTACGTTCTGAAGCTCTGAAGAATCCTTGGCACTAGCACTGATACTAACACACTACTTGCTCGTGCCAGAGTTGACCACGGCCTAATAATTCTCTCTTTAATACCGAAATGTTGAGACTCAAATCCCACAAAATTAAGTGAAAATAACCAGTAAATAATATTTCTTAATAAAAACTTTCACGGAAGTCTAAACGAATAAATTATATATATATATTATAAATATTTCTATATATATATATTTCAATACAAGTATACATAATATTATTTAAAATACAAATCAAATTTTTAGAATATTGTTTTAGGCAAAATACTTAAAAAACAACTAAAAATTTCAAAGAAAATTTAATAGTATCAATCAATTTTAGAAGCAGTACATGTTTATTTAACAGAAGCGGATATTTTATGAGATTCAAAGTTTTCGACAACCCAAGGCAGTAGGATTATTAAATTAACATCATTAACCTAATTTATGTTTCTATTTATTTTAAAATAAATATTTATACCAAGAATAAAAATAGCATCAAACTAATTAGTTTTAAGTCGAGAATGTTCTTCATACGTTAATATGAGTACAATTTTTGAATTAATTTAAATCGAATTAAAACTAATAAATATTTATTGTTTTTATAGCGATAGAATGTTTTGTTTTTCTATTTTAATTTCCAAAAATCATAATTTTTTTTTTTTTTTTTTTAAATAAAAATCAGAAACATTTTAATTTAATTTATTATCTGGAATCAATATGGGAGATTCAAACAATTTTGATTGATATTATTTTATCAAAAAATTAATTAAATAATGATAATTAAAGATTATTATTTAAATGATAATAAATTGTATCATTAGAATGCACCGCTCTGTACATTACACAGTAGTTTCGAATGAATTTATAATTTAATATAACTTTTTATACTTTAAATAATAAATGGAATGTATTTGAAAATTTTAAAAGTTCAGTACAAATTAATTATAACATAAAGTTATCGAATGTAGGAATATATACATAGTTTCTAATATTATGAGAAATAATTTCTTATAATATTAAAAACTTTTACAGAAACAAACGAACAAATATATATATTTATAATTTTTTAATGTTTCAATTTTTAATGTATAATTCGAATAACTTAATTACTTAACAAATTTTAATATCATTTATAATGATTTATTTATAAAGTAAAACAGTTGCGATTCATATAAAATGACTAAAATATTAAATTTCATTTTAATATGACTTTTTGTTTAGCCTGTAAAGCGCCAGTAAAAATTAATGCCAGTGAACACATAGAAACACACACAACAAACATAAAACAACCCAAAAATACATGGTTCATATTCATGTACCTTTAAAAAAAAATTACAGATAAAATTTCAAATTCTTCTGATTTTTATACTTCTTTCATATGTATAATTTGACGATATATGATATTATAAAAAATATATCATAATAAATATATGATTTATAATATCTTCTTTTGTAAAAGTACGATTAGACGGAAAATTGTTTCTACTGAAGATTATCAGGTACTACATATATGTAACAATAGAAATCCTTTTATATATTGTTCCTTAACAGCCTATTCTTTAATTCATATAAATTAACAATAAATAGTTCCATAATTATTAAAGGGATTTTTAATATTAAAACACCACATATTTGTATAATTTATTTATTTAGTTAAATAAAAGTACAACGTTTCGACTGCTTATTCAGCAGTCGTTATCAAGTACTTGCTCCGACTCAAGTCCACTTGAGTCGGAGCAAGTGTACGGTACTTGATATTCTAAAAAATAGATAATAATAAATATATGATTTATAATATCTTCTTTTATAAAAGTACGATTAGACGTACTCTCAAGTTCGCTTGAGTTGGAGCAAGTGTACGGTATTTGATAACGACTGTTGAATAAGCAGTCGAAACTTTGTATGTTTATTTAACTAAATAAATAAATTATATAATTATGTGATGTTTTAATATAAAAATCCTTTAATAATTATTAAAAACACAAAAGTTTTAATAAATATATTTGAAATAGTCTTATAAGTTTAGGAAAGTTTAAAAATTAAATTAGATAAATTTATTTATGAAGAGTCATTTTAAAGAAGTGAAGTGAACGGAGAGTGAAAATCAGACAGGTGGAAAAAAGTAATTTTTTTTTTTTTATCAAATTATTTATGAAAAACAAATTAATTTAATTATGAATTTTTAATAAAAAAAAAACAAATTAATGCATGCTTGGAGTGTAATTTTAGTTAATTTGACCTAATTAAAATTTTTAATTTCTATATATGTATCATTAATTACAATGTTAGAAGATTTATATATATATATATATATATATATATATATAAAGGAAAATATATTATTTTATGGATTGACAATTGGAAAACTTCTTAATGCAAGGAGTGTATACCTTTGAACTTTTGCGATTTGGCATTGCGTCGATTAATATCCTAATAACAATGCAACTTTAAAAATATACTATTCGAAGGGGAGATCTATTTCGCACTAACCGGCTTTCAGTTTAATCCTCCCACATACAAAAGTGAATCATATCAACACGCATGCGCAATATATTTCAATCTTGGATATACTTTTTCTTCCCCTTTTCATTAAGATAATTATCAATTATATACTTACTCTTTATATAATTATATACATATATATATATATAAATATATGAGTATATGAATATTATTTTTTAAAAATTATAATATATTAATTTAAGCAATCTAAGAAAGAAAAAAAATAAGAAAAATATAATTTAGATTTTTAAAAAAATAAAAAAATAAAAAATAAATCATATATAATATATCAATTCATCATATATATATATATATATATATATATATATTTGTAAGCCAAATTGGCAAAGACAAATAAAGATTATTATTATTATTATTATATATGAGTATATAAATATTATTTTTTTAAAAATTATAATATAGTTATTAATTTAAGCAATCTAAGAAAGAAAAAAAAAATAAGAAAAATATTATATTTTCGATTTTTAAAAAAATGAAAAAAAACAAAACAAAATCAATCATATATAATATAAATTGATCCACTTATTTGTTATACTACTATAGGGGTATTTTAAATAGTTAGATAAAAACTTGCTAAATAACAAGTAAATTATTTATTACAATTTCATTCTTATCTTAAAAATTTTTAAATAAATGTATATTACTAAAAAGTAAAAATTGTATTGAATATAAATTTAATTATTTCTAATGAAAAAGAAATATTGAGGAAAGGAAGTGGGGAGGGGGGGGGGGTGATAAACACTTGTTTAAATAAGAACGTGTTATATTTGAAAATAAATTAAATTTAATTATGTGTTTTAAATTCACAACTATTAATTCTTGTTTATAAATGTTCTATTTAACTTTAAATATGACTTCTCAAGGATTTTATTTCGATTAATGTTAATGAAGATCGTTAATGATTTTTTTTCATATATAAATAAATATATATATATGTGTATATATATATATTTTAAAAAGACTTTGAATAGTAAAGTTATTGTAAAGTTGTTATTATATCGTCGAGTGTTTAGTTGGAATTGTTTAATTGTAACTGAATTTGGCTCGTTATTGTGATTGATGGAGAAAAGTCGCCCTCCACGGCAAATCAGTGCGACCTCTGAACTGCAAGAAAACATTGCATTCCATTACATTATTTATGTGCTAGTAGTTTACTCGATAATTAATTCTTATTAGTAACAACAAATTTATATTTGTTATATTTGTTCTATTAATATCTGTGGTTGGATAAACCCCCTTGGGCCTGGGACAGTAAAATAGACACATCATATTATAAGAAGAGAATAAAAGGGGTTGAAAGAGGGTGGATGATGGGGGGAGTGCAATCATAGTCCACATTCAAATAAAATAAATATAAAATTGATATCATTAATTTAAAAAAAAATCATTGAATATTTTATTTTTATTTTTATTTTTTTTTTTTATTATTTAATTCATTTAAATAATTTTCTTTATTTTTTTTAAATAATTTTTTAAAAACATATATATTTTGGATTCAGGTACCAGAGCATATATGAACCCAAGATATTAATTTTTATAAATATATTCATATATAAGTGAGTGGTTGCTATCAATGAGCCACTTAAAATACATTTGTAATAAAATTCATGGATAATGTACTATAAATATATATATTTATTAATGTAATAGACAGTAGTTTAATAGTTCTCAAACAGTGGTACTATCTGTACCACCGATGGTACCTTATAATCTAACATGGGAACCTCCAGTAAAGTTACTTTTAGTAACGAAATCATTTTAGTGGTACCTGAACTTTTTGAACTTCTTGTAATACCGACTTCAAAAAGTTTGAGTACCTCTGCCATAGATACATTATATATTGTTTTCCCCTATACTAGACACAGAAGTAATAAGTATTCAATTTAAAGAGATATTTGAAAAATAAAAATTATCGGTTCGTTTAAAGCAACTGGTTTCCTTGATTGGTCAATTACCCGACTCCAAGAGACATATGAGAACTGAAATCCTGACATTGTTGTTACAAAGTTTAAATTCAATTATGTACTAATTTTCATTAATTTAATTATGACTTAATTATTAATTTATATTTATATTATAGTTTAAATGTTATTAAATTAAATAAATCTCGTTGATTTTATTTAAATGGTTATTATTATTATTATTCAATTGTTTATTTTTAATTTGTTTACTTCGAAACGATTAAGGCAACTCTAACATGACATCGCTTAGGTAGAGCCAGTATCAAGTAAATTGATATTGTGAATATGACAAAATACAAATAATTTTAAATATTGCCTCCATAATACAATTACTATTAAAATCTTGTGGGAACGTTTCGTTCATTAAATTAGAAGAAAGATGTTAAAATCTTACTTTCAATCACAGTTTCTCTTTCTGCCTTCTTGAAACAACTTACAACTAAAATGGCAATCTTTTGGCCACAGTTTTTTATTATCTCGCCAGAGATAATATTGCGATCACGAAAATTTTCGATGTCGAGATTTTGATGTTTTTATAGGTTTTAAAGGTTCCTGTGTCATTTTCAAAAAGGTTGAGAAAAATGTTTGTGTATGTGTGTGTGTGTGTGTATGTAGACAAAATTACGCAAAAACGGTTTGAGCTAGAATCATGAAATTTGGTACACGGGCGTTATTCAAAATTTGTAGTTTTCTATCAACTTTTGAGAAATGTAGCTCATCCGGAAGTGGGTCATTACCTACTACGTTTTCATTTTTTTCCTATAAAGTGACCGTAAAATAATAAAGATATATGTTTGATAGTTTTTCACATTAAAAATTGTATAAAACTGCTATATATAGAATTTCAATTTGATTGATTCGCTGAAAGTATCGGAATTATATAATTTTTTAACACGACTGCAAATAACGCCCCGGCACGTGACGTGGTACCATCAACAAAGAGCCAATGAAGCGCTGGCTTAATATTATTTATTAATTTTAATTTATAATTTATAATTAATTAAATTTAATTTAACTATAATATATGTTATTTAATCCAATTCAAATTTGCGAGATAGTCGAGCGGAGACACTCCAGTTTATTTTATACTGATTATGATTTTGTGTATATTTCCATTTTGGGTGGGTTTTTTCTTGTTCTTTTCCCTATAAATACCATTCTAGTAATTATTTCTGTTTATATGAACATGTATTCTTGATATATTTTATATTTATTCATTTTTATTAAAATAAAAATAAATATATAGCAAAAATCTTAGACTAATACTACTACTTGAAGTCATTTCTTAAAATTAGTACAACGATATTCGTCATTGTGCTCCCTCAAACAATACTTGATCTTTTACTGTATAATAGAAGATCGTCACCAATTCAGAAAGCGACAAAAGCCTGGAGAGGCTGACTGCTGAGATCCAATTTTATATTATCCCCTCATCCCGTTCTCGCCTCCCCCTTAATCTTTTCTCCTCTGCCTATTCATTATATTTATTTATATTTTGCTATTTCCCAATTCAAATAACATCTCCCGCTATTTGATTAATAAGCTAGTATTCTTTGATATAATAATTTAACATTAAATAAATTATATTCTTTTTTATTTAACTTAACTTCTTGTTTGTTTATAAGAGGATTTGCCAAAATGTTAATCAAGCATAAAATGCAGAAAATAAATTTCTTTGGTTGAATTATAAATTGAAATTATTTATATTTATTTATATATTTTTTGCTTTTTCTCTATTCAAATAACATTTCCCTCTATTTGTTTATTAATTTTATATTCTTTGATTTAATTTCTTTTCTTGTTATTAAATATCTTATATTCTTTTTTTTTTATTTAATTACACTTTCTTGTTTGTTATTAGGTATATTTGCCAAAAAAACTAATCATCCATTTATTACTGAAAATAAATTCTGAGTTCCAATTAAATTAAAAGTGAAAAAACAATTAACAACAACATTTATATAAATGGACGTTTTGGTAATCTACTCATCTACTATACTTGTAGAGATTATTTTTTAATTTTTCAAAACTACATTAATCAAATCAATGCTAATTAATTTGATAAATTTATTTAATATAACAAGAGAAATAGAGAAAAGATGAAGTTATACGAAAATTTGCACAAATTGAATAAAACAAAAAAATATATTAATCTTCTAAAATTGATTTTATGTATTTATGTTAACTTAACATTGTTATTGAATAATAATTATTATATTATATTTATAAATAAATAATTTTTATTAATATAAGATTCTATAAATGTATATAGAACATTGTACTCATATTGACTTCATAAAAAAGCTTATTCTTTAGTTGTTTTTTTCTCTCGGGGAGATAAATAAATAAGTTGACCTGTGGCCAGGTCCGAACCGACCGACGGTTTGAAGTAAATTAATTTCCAGCTACAGAAACAATTTCAAATAATTTTAATATATCTATTAATCTAATAAAAATCAGATATGGATATAACATAAATATTTTTAATTTTATTTTATTTATAATATATATATAAGACCAGGCTGTGACGTCGTGAATGGCTGGATGACGTCATATAATTTTAAATTAAGAAAAAACTAATATAGATGATTTTTCTCGAGGATAAAACCAATACAAAGTGCATGATTCGTGGTGATATGTAAAAAATCCCCTCATGTGAAATTTGGTGTGAAAATAACCCTTCCTTTCCTATCGTCGATCGCTAATACTACCACTTCCGGTTTCCGGATTTGCACCAAAAGTTGATCAATTCATCCCACTGATGCATTAAGTAAATATACCAAATTTCATCAAAATCGGTTCAGCCGTTCAGGCTGTACACATCTATATGGACGGACAGACGGACAGACGGACGGACAGACATCATGCTAAAAATACTTTTTTCTGTTAAGAAAATGCATGATTCGTGTAGATATGTAAAAATCTCCACATGTGAAATTTGGTCTGAAAACAATACCTCCCTTACTATCGTCGGTCGGTAAAAAAGGATTTTTTCTCTATGCCATTTGAGGGGAAAAACCCCCTCTTCATTGGCACTAAATCTGATTAATAAGAATTCATCATTAATTTTAATACTTTAAAATATTCTTAATTATATTCAAAATGAAAATCTATCCTGAAATCAATATTTATGGTTCAGAATCCGGTGAAAAATAAAATAATTGGAGCAATACAAATGGAGTTAGTTACTAAAAGTAATTAATCGCTAATTAATTACAATTAATTAATTATAATTCAATTATATTTCCTCTATACCTTCTAGGGATCGATTGAAATATCTATAAAAACTTTCAAAATCTATCTCAATAAAAAGTCGATAAAAAATCGATTTCAATTTGTCAAAAGAGCGAGCAGAGAGACAGAGAGACAGACGCCAAAACAAGTTGAGAAAATCGTTATAATAAGGTCGATTGGATAAAGAAAGCCGATTGTTAGCTCCGTAACGTTCCCAACAAATAGATACACAAATCTATCTAGGTGTCAACGAGGTGAAATAAAAAATAAGTAATAAGGGAATCAAGGAAACGTACAATAAGAAATTTTTGAAAAATTTGGAAAAGTTAAACTAAAGTTTAGGTTCGCAATTAAAATAAGTGTGTAAATTTTTGTTGATAATATTGAATTGCTAGTATCTTTATACACATATTTTATAGAATTATATATTTCTTGACATATATATTTTGTTACTCTGTATCACTAAAAAGTAATTTTTTTTTATTTTATTGATACTATTTATAAGGTAGCCCATTTTACTTAATTTTATTAAATATTTTTTTTCAATTAAGATGTCCTATGATGATATAAATTAAACATTGGTTTATTAAACCATGTTCATTTTTCTGAGGACATCTATACATAGGGTGACCATATTTCGAAAACACCAAATCGGGACATTTGTAAAAAAAAATGCATTGGTTTCATTGTCATATATTATATTATATATCAGGAGTAGCCACACTTGATGATATATAGAGCCATATTGAAAAATCAAAAATGTTTAAGAGTCAAATCGGAAAAACATTTTTTACACTCGTATCTAAATATTTAAAACATAACAATAGACTGTCCAGAAGACATTTTTCAGGACGCCTGGACAGAGCACTTAAAATCGGGACAAACCGGGATGTTTGGTCACCCTATCTATACAGGAATTTTCATACAATAAAACAACGCGTTTTCATTATTAATATTGTATATAAATAATTTAAATGTCGAAAAAAGAAAATAGTTTAAGGAGTTTAACTAGATACACTGAAACCCGTCATGGACGGGGGCTATTAAAGTACCTGGTTCACCGAGTCACCGCTCGGTCATTAAAGAAAATTATCCCTTATTATCGGGTTTGGCGGGTAATATTAATACCTGATTCACCGAATCGCCATTCAAATAATTTTAAAGAATATAAATAAAAAAAATTGGTCATAAAACATACACCCCCTTAAACGTACGTATTAATACACTGGAGGAAATAAAGGAATAACCATAAAAAATTATTTATTTAGAAATAAAACTAACATTGCTGCTATTATGAATTTCTTAGTTCATACCTGCTACACTATTAGATCATACCCAGCCGCAGCTCGATCATTAAAAAAATGATTCCTAATTATCGGGTTTGGCTGATAACACTAATAACTTGTTCACCAAGTCACTGTTCAAATAATTTAAATTTAAAAGAACGTAAATTAAAATAATAATAAAACATATAGTCCTTAAACGTACCTATTCATGAACTGACAGACAGATGAACAGACATCATGCTAAAAATACTTTTTTCTATTAACAAAATCGATGATTGGTGGACATATGTAAAAATCTCCACATGTGAAATTTGGTGTGAAAACAATATCTTCCCTTCCTATCATCGGTAGGTAAAAATGTAATTTGTCGATAGCAACGCCATCTAACAATGATAAGGTTTCCGGAAGTCAAATTTACGTGTAACCCACCTGGTTGCTTGCTATCTTAAATACAAATATTTGGTTGTTATTGTTAATTGAAAATCAAAATCAAAATTTAAAAAGTTTATATCACATACCATCTGGTGATTTAAAATAACGAAATTACTTATTACCTAGTATATATTTTATAATTGATAATATATTAATCAATTAAAAATGGATCTTTATTCACAAGAAGACATAAAATATCCAATATATATAGGTTATTTTGTATTTCTATGTTTTTTCATCTAAAGTAATGTTAATTATCACTAAAATTATTTTTTTTAATATTATTTGTAATGATATTATTCCTTAAATTGAAATATAAAATAGTTAGATATATAAAAATATAATGATTTTAAATAACGAAATTTAATCTGAAAGCAAATTTAAAAACACATTTATTAGTACATAATGTTACAAAAATAGGCTTAATAAAAAAAAACAAGATTTTCTTTAAATATAGCTTATATTTACTATTTTATTTGGTCCATTAATAAATATATTATTACTAATTATCTATTACAATTAAGAATCCTATTATTTTATTATCCATTTGTTAATTTATTTATTATTTATTTATACAAATCTAAAATATGTCTATGATTCTTTCATTTTACTAATCTATAATAAAAAAAAGACACTTTATAAAAATCCTTATTTTAATTCTTACACAAGACAAGCATTTTTAATCTAATTTAATCACATTTAAATTGTCAATTTACTAATTCATACAGGTAAAAAGTTTTTTTGATTGAAATTATTGTAAAAAGAACATTAATAATATTTAGCATTTATTAATACATACCTGGTTCACGAGCCGCCGCTCGGTCATTAAAAAAAATTGTTCCTTATTATCGGGTTTGGCTGATAATATTAATACCTGATTCACCCAATCGCCATTCAAATAATTTAAAAGAACATAAATAAAAAAAAAATAGTCATAAAACATACACCCCTGAGTTTTAGTTTAGTTTAAAAAAATGTAAGTTTAAGGCGCCACAGGGTGGGAGGTAGCGTAGCTGGCTCTCATTCTCGTGGTCCCGGGTTCAAGTCCCGAGCCTGGCAAGGGAATTTCTCTAGCTGGGGTTAATGGGACGGAGTCAACATACACCATATATGTATATTCATTCATTTCTTTAAATAAATTATAAAATTAATAATTTAATAATCTAATAATTTTATTGAAATACTTAAATTAAATTGATAACTTGAAATTTTTGTTTATTTTATATGATTTATTTTATTTAGATATTATGATATTTAGAGCATCGTGGAGCTTTACATCAATCTTTTTACCAATAAATTATAAATAATTAAAAAATAACAATAATTTATAAAACACATTTTTTGAATAAATATATATAAAATATATATATATTGTAAGGGGAGCCCCACGTTGGGTGCCAATTTGTAAGGGGGGGAGGCCCACAGTGGATGCCAACAGGCCCCTTACAAGGAGGAGGGAAGAAGGGGGAGAGAAGGGAGGGAAAATGTGATAGAAGAGAGAAGAGCGGAAATGGGAGAGGGAAAAAAATGGATCTTATGTGGAGAGGGAAAAAAAGGAGTTTAAGGTCTCCACAGGTAAACAGGTGGATATCTTCTTGAAGGGGGAAAATATTACCCGCAGCTGCAGAGAACAAACTACCTTTCCTCCAATGGTCCAGCAGAGATGAAGGTTAAATGGGCGCCATGCTATACTCAGAGGTAAAGCAGATTTTAATGAGACTGGTCAATAAGGATGTAGTTTAAGTTAAATTGAAAAACGGTTGTTTAAAAGAAAATGTATAATTATAAGAAATATTATATTACTTCTCCACCATGGGAGTCAAAGAAAATGTATAATTATAAGAAATGTTATATTACTTCTCCACCATGGGAGTCAAAGAAAATGTATAATTATAAGAAATATTATATTACTTCTCCACCATGGGAGTCACAAAGGATCCATCCAACATGGAGGATCATCAAAACACGTCTTTACACAAAGAACGCGGAGACAGGATAACACGTCTTTACACAAAGAAGGTTAGCATCTGACTAACTATATAATGCCAAGTCACCAACCGCGCGGAGGGCAGTTGGACTCCCCCAGACGTTGCCATTCAGTCATGCAACAGCGCCTGGGGTGACTTTGTCATATTTATATATAACAAATATACATTCGTTACATCCTCCCCCTCTGACTCCTGAAGAAGTCCCAACGAAGGAGTCAGAAAAAGAGAAAAGCGAAAAACAATATTTAATAATACAACAAAAAAAAAATTCATAAAGATTAAAGACAAAGATATAATAATTCTTAATACTTAACTAAAAAAATGGATAATACATAAGTTCACAAAAATTTAAGAAAAACACATAATAATCTTAATACTTAATTAAACAATTAATAATATAAAAAAAGTTCACAAAAATCAAATAAAAATATACAATAGTTCTTAATAATTAATTAAACAATTAATAATATAAAAAAGTTCACAAAAATCAAAGAAAAATATACAATAGTTCTTAATAATTAATTAGAGTCACCCTTTCGAGGTCGACCTCTCTTTTTAGGAATATATCTCCTATACCAAGAGCAAGTTTGTATAGGAAATGACAATTGTTGAAGATTTTTATCATTGCAATTCTTATTTTTTAATTGCTTAGATTCGATTCTTTCATTTATAACTTTCAAATTATTTGCGAATCTCTTTAGATAAGGGGTGATTTCTGGGACGAAGTTGTCATTGTAAATCACCTGTCCATTTATGTGCTCACCAAAAGGTGCAGGCTCTCCCCCTGCAGTAAAGATATTATTGGATTCCTTCAATAAGGGATTCGATTTCTGCTTTTGGGAGACGTTTAACATTTTGTTAGTAATTAAAATATTCGATAAATAATGAATTTTAAGAGGTTCAGAGGTGAAAAGGGGTTCCTCTTTCTCAAAGGGGTATTTTAATTTCATTCTATTATTAAAATACCATTGGTTTGAACAAAGATCAATAATTAATCTTGCTTGTTTTAAAAAATCATTTCCCAATAAGGTTCTGGGGATTTTTTGATTTTGAAAAAACATCAGCCTGGTGGGCACTATTTTATTTTTAATATTTATAGGTAATTCAATTAAATCTACTTGATGCTCTTGGCTAGAGCCATCAGCTAAACTAATAGTTACTGATTTATTATAAAATGTAACATTTTTATTTTTTAAAATATTATATAATTTTTCACTCCCTATGGAATGAGAGGCACCAGAGTCAGCACATGCCGTACCCGTGGCATCGCCTATTTGAATGGGGAGGAGAGGGAGAAATCCTTTTTGTTCATTTGAAGATATTTTGATAGTATTACTAAAATTAAAAGTAGGATCTACTTTATTAGTTTTTAATTGGGGATTGCAATCAGTGCATTTGGGCTTAATAGTACCTATTTTCCCACATCCATAACATTTTTTTACATTTTTAAAAGGTTTCTCCATAGAAACGGTATCAGTGCCACGGGGGGCTACTTTATTTACAATTTTGCCATCCGTATTTCGGAGGTTGTCATAATTTTCAAGTTTTTTTATTAATTCAAGAGGCTTATGTAATGTTTCCCATTCATCTAAAAAGTGCTCACGACATTGTGATGACACATGAGTTTTTAATTGATTTGTAATAATTAAATCCTTTAATGCCTCGAAGTTATTGATATTCAATTCCTTTATCCATGATTCAAAATGAACCAATAAGCTATGATAGAAATCAGTCCACGTGTGAGTGGGACATTTTTTACTGTTGTAAAATAATTGACGCATCTTTTCTTTAGTGATTTTAAATCTTTGCATCAAAAGGGTTTTAATATAATTAAAATCCATTAAATTTTTATCCGATTCTCTATATAACAACCTTACTAGGTCTAAAGGGAGGGTTGTAGATAAATAAGATACCCAATTTTCTTGAGGTATTTTAAAAAAATTCATCTGTCTTTCAAAGACCATTAAGTATGAATTAATATCATCATTTTTATTAAGTTTTGGGAGGCGATTGGCTAAATCTATTTGGGGAAAGGGGGCTCCTACAGGTGGAGGGTTTTGATGAGGTGAGTTAAGTCTAATTTTTTCTAACTCTAGCCTTTCAACTCTCTGTTCTACAATAGAATTGAGGATACCCTGAGCTATCTCATCATCAAAATCATCATGTGCTAATATAGCATCTTTAATTTGAATAATTTTCATTGAATTATTAATTTCAATGCCCAATTCATCAGCCAAAACTATTAAATCCTCCTTACGTGCTCTAGTGAGGAAAGCCATCTCTTAACAATAAATTATATACTATATTTTACTACTAATTATAATAATTAATTAATTGTATGTAAAAACTATAATATAAAAATAAAAATATATAAATTGAATATTAAATTAAATAAATCCTAATAACTAAATAATAAATAAATACAATGAAAGTAAAAATAAAAAATAATAATAATAATAATACAATGTCAATGTAACTGAGAAAGAGAGAAAAAAAAATTCAATTCTCAAACAAAGTATAAATAATAGAAAGAAAAATAAAAAAAAAATCATAGGTTTTAAAACCAAAAGAAAAAAAAATATATATAAATGTACTTAAGTGTGGTTGTTCCTTAGGGCGAGTGTCACCATATGGTTGATTAATATTCACAAATTATTTGCACTAATATCACTTATTGCCTTCACAGGGGTGGGGAAAACAGGCCTTGTCGTTGGGCGTCAATTTGTAAGGGGAGCCCCACGTTGGGTGCCAATTTGTAAGGGGGGGAGGCCCACAGTGGATGCCAACAGGCCCCTTACAAGGAGGAGGGAAGAAGGGGGAGAGAAGGGAGGGAAAATGTGATAGAAGAGAGAAGAGCGGAAATGGGAGAGGGAAAAAAATGGATCTTATGTGGAGAGGGAAAAAAAGGAGTTTAAGGTCTCCACAGGTAAACAGGTGGATATCTTCTTGAAGGGGGAAAATATTACCCGCAGCTGCAGAGAACAAACTACCTTTCCTCCAATGGTCCAGCAGAGATGAAGGTTAAATGGGCGCCATGCTATACTCAGAGGTAAAGCAGATTTTAATGAGACTGGTCAATAAGGATGTAGTTTAAGTTAAATTGAAAAACGGTTGTTTAAAAGAAAATGTATAATTATAAGAAATATTATATTACTTCTCCACCATGGGAGTCAAAGAAAATGTATAATTATAAGAAATGTTATATTACTTCTCCACCATGGGAGTCAAAGAAAATGTATAATTATAAGAAATATTATATTACTTCTCCACCATGGGAGTCACAAAGGATCCATCCAACATGGAGGATCATCAAAACACGTCTTTACACAAAGAACGCGGAGACAGGATAACACGTCTTTACACAAAGAAGGTTAGCATCTGACCACATCTGACTAACTATATAATGCCAAGTCACCAACCGCGCGGAGGGCAGTTGGACTCCCCCAGACGTTGCCATTCAGTCATGCAACAGCGCCTGGGGTGACTTTGTCATATTTATATATAACAAATATACATTCGTTACAATATTTAATTTTTTAAAATATTTTATGTATTATTATCCCCAACCAAATTCTTATCGAAATGTAAAAATTTAAATATAAATTTGTATTGACTAGGGGGTTGAAACAAATAATTTATAATATATATATTACAAAATCTCTTCAATAAATTCTGAAAAATAATAAACTTATAATTAAAATTTAGTATTATATATATCTATATAATATTAAAGTAGTATACATTTTTTAGAAGCCAGGTAATTTAATATAAATAAAAATAATGTTTTTCTTGGAAAAAAATTTTCTTATTGATCATTTAATTTTCAATAATAAATGATATGAAGTTTCTCGGATCCAATTTCATTAATGGATGTAGAAGCATGACGAAATATAAATCTGTAGGCGTTTTGCTTTGTACCAAAGAGATAAAAACTGTAGCAAATATATTTTTACATTTAGTCACCGCTACCGATGTACCAACTAAAGATTCTTAGTGTAAGTGTTCACAATTCATAATTTTTTTCCAAATATCTTATATTACACTCCAAAACATTGATTAGAATCCTTATTTTATTTTATTTATTTATTTTTTTTATTATTTTATTGAATATTTTTTTTTTCTAAATTTCCAAGTTTAGAGGGGTGAAATTGGATTGAATTTTTTTTATATAATGTATCCATTTACCCTTTATTCTAAAATTTATATTCAAGTGTTTTTGTCAGTTGGCGGTGTTAGCAGCCGTTCAAATCGGAATTACTGAACATGCAAGTCCCTTCGATCGGCTTCTTCAATTATGGCGACATAAAAATTTGGAAGAACCCGCCAAGCAATTTTGTGGTTACCGATGTTTAGAAGGTTTAAATGGAAATTTCAATAGTTTGAAAAGAACGATGGACAAACCAAAATCAGATACAACCACAATTCGTCCAATTTTTGTTACCACAGAAAAGATTCAATGTAATTGCGTTAAGGTATATTAATTTATTTATTTTCGATTTACTATCAATTATACAAAAATAATAAATTAATAAACATCATTATTTTGTATAATTGAATATATATATATATATTAGAGGAATAATTAATCCATTTTTTGATTCCATTTAATTTGAACTATTCTCGTAGTTTTATTAGAATAAAAGAAAATAAGCATAATATTTTTTTTTAAATAAATTTATCTTTATTGATTTACCCATTTTAATTATGTAAAAAAATGTAATTAAAAAAAATAATAATAAATTACCAAAAAATAAAAATACAAAAATATTTTTGATCTGTCTTTATCACTTAATGTATTTAATTCAATTTTTTTTTTTTTTTTGTTTTTATTAATTCAAATTTACAACAGTTAAGATTTTAATTTCAAAGAATGATGGTAAGTAATTTTGACAATGGTCCCAAATCTAGGCGTCGGGCCGAAGGCTCGTGCCCCCCCCTCCCCCCAAAACATTGTGCAAAAAATAAATTTAAAAGTGGTTAGTTTTGTAACCGAGAACCCAAAAGTAAAAAACATCTTTAAATGACGAATAAGTATACTCTAAACTTTATGAATAAATAAATAATTTATTTTGTCAAAATTTTTTTCCAGGGGAGACCGCCGGACCCCTCCCCCCCTTGCCCCTCAACATAATAGATCACGCTACGCTACTGGTCCCAACGTCCCGGCCATTTTGCGAATTTGTCCCTGCCAATTCATAAAGCTTGCACAATGTAACAATTAAATAATGAAATAGATAACTTGAAAAATAAACAGCGTCCAAGATTTGCCGTTTTAAAAATATCAAGGAATTTGTGAAATGAGTTCACTCTTGTGATAAATATTAATAAAAGATTTTGATGTTTGTGTACGAATAATTTGAAAGTATTTTTTTTGTCATTATAATAGCTGGTTACCAGTTCGCATTTGGGGTATTCTCTATTTTGAGCAAATCCCTAAATTTATCCATTTTTACCCACCGACGATAGTAAGGGAGGTATTGTTTTCACACCAAATTTCACATGTGGAGATTTTTACATATCTCCACGAATCATGCATTTTCTAAACAGAAAAAAGTATTTTTAGCATGATGTCTGTCTGTCCGTCTGTCCGTCTGTCCGTCCGTATAGATGTGTACAGCCTGAACGGCTCAACCGATTTTGATGAAATTTGGTATATTTACTTAATGCATCAGTGGGATGAATTGATCAACTTTTGGTGTATATCCGGAAACCGGAAGTGGTAGTATTAGCGATCGACGATAGGAAGGAAAGGGTTATTTTCACACCAAATTTCACATGAGGAGATTTTTTTTATATATCACCACGAATCATGCACTTTGTATTGGTTTTATCCTCGAGAAAAATCATATTTATTAGTTTTTACTTGATTTAAAATTATATGACGTCATCCAGCCATTCATGACGTCACAGCCTGGTCTTACATATATATTATAAATAAAATAAAATTAAAAATATTTATGTTATATCCATATCTGTTTTTTATTACATTAATAGATATATTAAAATTATTTGAAATTGTTTCTGTAGCTGGAAATTAATTTATTTCAAACCGTCGGTCGGTTTGGACCTGGCCACAGGTCAACTTATTAAAAAAATAAAATTATAATTTTATTATTATTATTATTTAGATTACATTAATTCATATAACACACACTATACACTATTTAGAGCAGTGTTTCCCAATGTGGGGCCCACGGGGGCAATTTGATTGTAAAGGGAGGCAATTCGAAAATAAACTCGACATGAGTTTAACACTTTTTAATATTAAAAATTATGTATATGTTACATAGGGGAGCATAAGAATTTTAGAAGGGCCTAGGTGAGGCATGGCACAAAAAAGGATGGGAAACACTGATTTAGAGAATCTTGTTTAGAATTAATTTTCTCAAGTAGTTTATACATTAAAAATATTTGTTTGTATGTTTCTAAACTTAATAATGATTTAAGATAGTAAATAATCTAATTACTTACCAGATGAGAGAAAGGGAATATATTAATAAAAGTATTCATTCTAAAAATGTTAAATAAAATATAATGAATAAATACATTTTATATTAAACTAAAATTTTTTTATAAAGAAATATGATGTTATGGCTGATGTTTTAAAAGAAGATTTAAAATGCGGGACATCCAGGAGATTAAAATAAAAATACTATAATTGTTTAAGCTTTCTGTTAACATTTCGGGTTTAAGATCGCACCCTTCCTCAGAAACGGAGTAACACATTTATTAATGTTAAAATAAATTACGAAATACATACAGCAGTAAAACAAATTCATTGAGAATTTTTATATCCAATTTTATCCAATTTTTCAAGATTATCTAACAAAAATTTACTAGGAAGTTTTAGTGGTTTGCACTTGAGTACCCTGATTTTAAATCCCTAATGTGGATCATTCAATAAGTAAAGAGACAAATGCTCAAAAATAGTTTATTTGATTCTTACAATATTCAGGCTATAATAAATGAGTACCTGTTTCACCGAGCCGCCGCTCGGTCATTAAAAAAAATTATTCCTTAGGAATTGGCTGGTAATATTAATACCTGGTTCACTGAGCCGCCGTTAAAATAATTTAAAAGAACATAAATAAAGAAAAATTGTCATAAAACATACTCCCTTTAATCGTACGTATTAATGCACTGAAAGACAGAATATATGGCCTGTAAATATATAACATAATATATATTTCGTGATTTGATTTTATTTATATTTATAATATTTTGTATTTTAAGAAGCGCTGTCTGACGTATTTGCTGACGTCATTTATATTTCCTATTTTAAATTAAGAAAAAACTAATAAAGATCATTTTTCCCGAGACTGAAACCAATACAGATCGATTTATATATTAATAAAAATTATATATATGGTGTGAATTAAAAAATCCCCCCCACACACTTGTCCCATCTTTCTTGCAGCTTCCTAATTCCCTTAGCGAAGAATTCTTTCAATTTACCCCGAAGCCACTTTTGCACCGATTTCTTAATTTCCTCATTGTTAGCAAATCGTTTTCCACGTAGGCGTCTTTGAGTGGTTCAAACAGGTAAAAATCAGATCGGGCGAGGTCGGGACTGTAGGGAGCATGAGGTAAGGCTTCCCAACCCAATTTTTGAAGCTTATCACGGGCCAGTTTAGGAAGCTGCAAAAAAGATGAAACAAGTGCATAAATGAGGGGGTGATATATTGAAAAATAGCCTGTCTCATCTTTCTTGCAGCTTACTAAACTGGCCCGTGATAAGCTTCAAAAATTCGGTTGGGGTGTCCCTAGACACTCTAAAATATCTTAATTTATTTATAAAATAAAAAATAACTTTAAAT
This sequence comes from Labia minor, assembly GCA_963082975.1. Taxonomy (NCBI): domain Eukaryota; kingdom Metazoa; phylum Arthropoda; class Insecta; order Dermaptera; family Spongiphoridae; genus Labia; species Labia minor. The sequence continues at coordinate 57,481,382 of OY720348.1, read as the reverse complement.
CTCGTACTTAACATATAATAAGGATAATTTAAATGGATTAAATTAAACATTAATTGTAGAATCAGTGGCGGATTACCCTCTAGACACACCTGGCACGTGCCCGGTATAAAAGACGCCCCAAATTTTTTTCTAAATATTAAATTTTTATTTAAAAAAAATTTTTCTGATTTTTATTCACTCAAGAAATGAGTATTTAAAATTTTATTTTTAAGCAATAGTTTAAGTTGAAATACTTATAATTAACTATCGAAATGCTGATCAATACACAAATCAATAAATAAATTGTAAACTACTTTTCAAATTATTCTTATATATATTTAGTTTAGTTTTAGAAATAATGTTAGTTTTTAATAAGGCTTAATTGAGTCTTTTTTGAATGTAATTTTTTATGAATATAGGGAGAAGATTGGTACCTTGGACCCGCACATATGCCTAGTATCCTGCCAAGAAAGGAATGCCCCAAGGAGGAATGTTGTCCTCCTCCAATGACATGCAGAACGAAGGCTTATTATCTGATTGTGCTCAAAAGAAAGGAAAAGGACTTTGCAGGAACGTCCAAAGAATTTTGTCAAGACTCGGAAACAACTGACATTGAATTAGAAAAAAATTGGGAATTAGTTATTAAAAAGGTGCCATTAGATTGTTATTGCAAAATGAACAATTAAACAAAATGACTCAATGAATTAATAAAAATAAGAATGATAAAAAAAAAATTTAAAAACTACATAAATACAATTATTCGCATTTCATTTATATGTAATATATTTATATATATGTATAGCTAGGGTGACCAAACGTCCCGGTTTTCCGGGATTGTCCCAATTTTAGGTGCTCTGTCCCGGCGTCCTGAAAAATGTGTTCGGGACAGTCCATTGTCCCAGTTTTTAAATATACGTTTTCTTACAATCAGTTTGGCTCTTATTTTCGATTTTTCATTCAATATGGCTCTAAAAAAAAGTAAATTTTTTTTCCAATTTGGCTCTTAAATATTTTCGATTTTTCATTCAATATGGCTCTAAAAAAAGGTAAATTTTTTACAAATGTCCCAGTTTGGTGTTTTCGAAATATGGTCACCCTATATATAGCAAACATTTTTTTGTGTAAAGAATATAGCTAGGTTTAAAAAATGTTTTATAAATGGAAACAAATTGAAATAGTGAAAAATAAAAAAAGTGAACTGATTTGGATAAAGTATGATGAATTTATGACATCTGAGACCCACCACCATCCATAAAATTAAAAAAAAAAATTTATAAATAATTTGAATAAAGTAATTCTAAAATAAAAACATTAATCATCAATCAATTTATTATTACTGTTTTTTTTAGAATAAATTAATAAAAAAATCAATAAAGGAAAACATATTTAAAGGGGAAATAATGAAAAATAAAAAAAAAGTAAATTAATAATTTATATAATTTTCAATCAGATTTTCTGTTGTTAAACAATGAATAAACAAAAATCTAATTTTGTAAATTTGGTTTTAAATTTCAGTTTAGGTAGGAAAATTAAATTAAATATTTGCTCCATACTGATTTTGATAGCATAATTGTTCTTTTTTTGAAGATGATTGTATATTATTGTTATTATTATTATCGGCAAATTTGAATATAAAATTATTTAAAACATATAATTATATTATTTATAATTTAAATCATCTTTGTTAACTTTACAGTAATTCTATGTAAACAATGTAATTAATAATGGAAAGGTTTTTAAAAATATATGTGGTTAATGTTTTATTAATTTTATATTTAATAAACATTTATTATAATTTTTTAACCTGAAGGTAAAACATTTATATAGTGATTTATATAAAAATAGACTGACAAATATTAATTTGTTCTTTTCAGTAATCAAAGCAATGCAATATATCACAATAAAGGTGGTAATTTTTTTGTATTATTAATTTATTTATTTAAAAACAATATTTTTAGTTAAATCAATATTAATGTAAATAATACAATATTCTATAAATTGAAATGGGGTGGGTTATCAGATAAAATCATTTGAGTAGTGATTTGTAATATTAAAATAAAAAACTTAAAAGAATATTAAATAAGCTATTTTATTTTTGAGAAACAAAAAAACCATATACATTTATATATATAATAATAAAGATAATGTTAACGACAAAAATTAAACAAATTTTGTTTTTTTTTCTGCCTAGTGTTAAAAAAGATTTATTTATTTCTTTGTTATTTTTTTCATCTATTATTTTGTTTTGTTTATCATTTGTAGTTGGCGGGCCAACAACAGCGCTCATAACGGTACCTAAAATAAATATTTTGACATTAATTTAAATATTATTCTCTTTTAAGGAATACGTTTTAAAATTAAAAACTTCATTAACATATAATATTTAAAGAAATTTGAAATTGTTTTATATATAGTAAACATTATGAAAAAACAAGTAATAGAGTGATATTATATTTGATCTTATTTTTTAAATTAAAACAAGATATAAATATTTCGATTTGAAAATATATTGAAATTGTATATATTTAGTTGTTATTTTCATTGTATACATATATATATATATATATTATATATATATATATATATATATATAATATATACATAGATTTATGGATATATAACTATATTCTAATTGTATTGTTTTTTAGGATGATATAATAATTTAAATTAAGTCACCTAGGAGGCGAAAACAGGTGGCGCCGCCTGGCCTCAGGTGCGAATGTCTCCAACTCAACACACCAGATCGTTCATAACATGAAAACCCTCTCCAAGTAAATATATAAATATTTCACTGTGCTCAAAACCGCTCTTATAGTGAGGTTGTGATTTCAATGAGGAAACTGCTTTTATTCCAATGAACTTTAAGTGATGTAAGTAATACAATATCTACAGTATTTAAACAAGACGGATATATATATACATATATATATATAAATCATTTGATATAATAATTGTCTGTCTTGTATAGGGTATGTTCTAAACTTAATTTTTCAATCTCTATATTCCACTAAATAATATTGTATATATATATATATATATATATATATATATATATATATATATATACTTATTAATAATTTATATATATATGTATATATATACTTACTATGAATATAATATTAATCTTTTAATCTATCTTTTTATTTAGACAGATATATAGTTTTTCTTTCTAATTTAGTTTATTTTTTTTTATTTCTTAAACCTCTTATAGAAAATTTACTTTTTCTTATCAATATATGAACTAGTCTTTAATTATCGTTTCTGTTCTTAAAAGGCATCTTCTCAAGGGGGTGATAAATTAGCGGGAATCTCTGTTAAGCCCTACCATAGATAAATATAAAAATAAAACTCACTAGAGCAATTGGTATTTTATATTTATTAATATAAAACAAAATTATATATTTAATTTTTTTTTTTTTTGTTTAAATTATTCTATGTCATTAGGGAAGGTGAACCATTCAATTCAAATCACTGAATATAATAATTTTTTTTTCTCTATATTCTATTTTCATTCTATATTCTTGTGAACTAGTAAGTAAACTTTCAGTTTGTCATCTCTTTGATTTCATTCATTCTCATTTAAATTAAATTTATGATATAAACATATATTTTTGATATTTTTACTTCATTGATACAATTTGGATATCACTTTTGAAAGAAAAAAAACATATAATATGTATATAAATTAAATCAATGTAAGTTTTATCTTTTCCTTAAACAAAAATTATTATACTTGTTTAATTTATTTATATGCTTAGGATTTGTAAGTAATATTCTTTCAATTCCATTTATCATTGATTTCTATAATTTAAATTTTTAAATAGCATTTCTTATTAATTATGTTCCAAATCAAAAACATCCGGCATATTATTTAATCTTTTCCTTTTCTTTTATATGACTCCTTTACTCTATAATATTTCCGTTAAACATCTCTATATTCAATTGTTTTATTTTTTTTTATATTATTTTATTAGTTTCTCTTTTTATATGATTTTTTTACTACCAATATTCTATTTATTACCTTTGCTATGTTCTTATTGATATAATCAAGTTGTTATCTTTATTTCCAGACATCTGCGGATGGACCCCGTTCAGTCTGCTTCCCGCACCCGGCTCCTTCGTGTTCCTTCCTTGAAAAGAGGACGATTAGATGAACCTCAAATTAGCGACCGGGTAAGTTTGGATTGAATTTATTCAAATCGAAATCTCAATTATTTATTATTTTTTAAATATATATTTGCTAGAACCATGCAATTTTTTTTATAAATTATTTTTAGTGTAATCTCAGTTAAACCTTATATTTAAATCTATTTTCTAAGATTTGGTATTATTTAAAAAAAAAAAATTTTTTTCTTAAAACTTATAATAATTTTATTTATATTTCAATTATTTATTTATATAGAGAAAGAAAGAGAGAGATTAATATTAATTAAAAATAGACTCTCTCTTAAAAAATTTGAATTTATTAATCAATTAAATTTAAAAAAAAAATTATTAAATTTTAAATTTTTTTCACATTTCTTATATTATTGCAATATTTTTATTTTTTATTTCTGTAATATTTTCCAATAACAAAATATTATTATCTCAGTAACACACATATCTTAATTTTTTATCATTTTACACCCTTCATCATAGATAATAATTTTTGTTTAAAACAAAGATAACACTAAGAATCAAACATCAATATACTGTAATAAATATATTTATCATTTAATTAAAGAACATTATTTTTCTTCTAATTATTAAATTTAAATGTATTATAACATATTATAATATTATTTTCTTAGTTAAAAAATCTCCTTAATTAAACCTTTTTTGACACTTATCATCAAATAAAACACAACTAGGGAAGTATATTATTTCGAACTCTCATTTACAATTTAGAACACATTTTTATTTTATTTCTAAATGTATTAATTAAAATTTTGCGATTTATTTCATAATTCTTAAAGTAATTTTTAGTGACTGACCACATATTTATATAATTTATTTGATTCAATATATTATTTCTAAATATTTACGTATTATGATACACACATCTTTATATTATGAGTATCCAATATAAAAATTCATATATCTTATTACCTAAGAATATGAATTATTTTTATTAGCTAATTCAATATAAGTTAAAATAATCTTATCTTATTATGCTAGCTAAAATTGTATATATGTATTTATCTATATATATTGGTTCTCAAAAACCGCTCTAACGATTTTTTTCAAATTCACACTAGATATAGTATTTATAAAGAAAAATTAAGTTTTATTGATGATATCTCTTGAAACATACAGCTTCATTATTAATTTCTTAATTGAAAATTATATATGGAAAACGTCAAAATTTTTAATACTGCCTGCTAAGACAGTAAAAAAATGACAATTTTTTATCTAAATACATATAGTCCAGCGGTTGGACTGATGTTTTAACGAGTGGATTTCGTCGGTTCGAAACTCGCCGGGTGAATCGTTATTTAAAAATGAAAATAATGATTTTGTTATTTTTTTTTCTTTTTATCTATTGTTTACTTTTTAATAAATTACTATTCTATATTTATTTATTCATTGTTCTTTTATTAATAAAGTTTTAGATAGTTTTATAAGTTTTAATATTTTTTCAATAAAATATTATTCAATATATTTATTAATATTATTTTATTTATTATTATTGAGTACCCGAAGTTCCATTCATTTTAATCAGATTGATGCAATGATGCAACAGTTAATAATTGTAATATTGTAATAAATTTCTATCTTGAAAATTGTTACATATTATTCAGGATATTTTAAAAACTATTTCTTTCTTTAATTAATATTCATTTTTTCTATAAGTCAGATATATTTCCAAATATTAAATAATTTTTGAAGTGAAAACTTCTTTAGCGGCGTTGAGCACTTTTGCGGGATGGGGAAAAAGTATAGAACTCGCGTGATCGTGACCAACACCATGAAACCATCTGCTTTCAAATTTCTTATAACAGAGCGCGAAATTTGAATTGTCATTAGAACTGTTTTATAAATTATCTCTAACATATAAATATATATTTATTATGTAAAGTTCATTTCATATATACATATATAATCAAAATTATACGAAATGAACTTCACATAATAAATATATATTTTATGTTAGAGATAAGAATTATAAAACAGTTCGTATTGCAATATTTTAAACAAAGTTGTGTATTTATATATATATAAATATAAGTTACAAATTTGTTTAAAATATATGTTTAAAATAATATATAAGTTATATATATATACATGCATATGAAATTCATCTTTCTCGTGAAATAGCGCGAATTTCGTCTGTTTTAAAATTTCTTACGCAGAAGTTTTCACTTCTGTCGGCCAGTCCCACGACTGCCAATTTTGCTTTTTTAATTCCGAAAAGCTGCAAAGCACGTTTTTTTGTCTTTAGTTTGTTTTATAACCACTTGGGGCGCTAAACAGTTTTTCAAAAAAACACTATAGAAAAAAAATATATGTACCTATATATTATATATTTATGTATTATTGAGGAGCACAAGTTCATTAATTTTAATCAGATTGATGCAAATGTGTAACATTTAATAATTGTAATAAATAATTAAAGAATTGTGTATCAATATTTTTTAAAGGGTAGAGCGAGAGCTCGGTGTCCCAGGTATTAATATTACCAGCCAAATCCAATAATAATGAATCATTTTTTTTAACTTAAGTACCGAGCCGAGGCTCGGGGTCCCGGTACTTATACTTATATACTATATATATATATATATATATATATTAGTATTTATATATTTAGTACCTGGTTCACCGAGCCGCGGCTCGGAACTTTAAAAAAATTATTCCTTATGAACTATGAATATTTAAAATTAAGATTATTATTTAAAATAAATAAACGACAAAATATATGAAACAATTTCAAATAATTTAAAAGTACATAAATTAAAAAAAAATAGTCATAAAACATACACCCCTTAAACGTACTTATTAATACACCGAAAGAGAGAAAAGTATGGCCTGTGGATATAACATAATATATATTTCCTAATTTGATTACTAAATATTATTAAAATAAATATTTTTAATTTTTATTTTATTTATAATATTTTGTATTTAAGGAAACGCTGTACAGCTTTGCCCGGCCCCATTTTTTATTATTAAAATTCCTATTTTAAATTAAGAAAAAACTAACAAAGGTGATTTTTCCCGAGGCTGAAATCAATACAGATCGATTTTTATTTATAAAAATTATCTATAGTATGAATTTCAAAAAAATCCTTAGAGCGCTTTAATATTTCAAAAATACAAATATATATATATATATGTATATATATATATATATATACAATTTTTGCTAGTATAATAATATAAGATAAAATATATTAACAACCAATAATTAACATCCTTTAAAATATTTTTAATTATTCATATAAATGTATTTTACTTTATACATTTTTAAAGTATGTGAGAAGGATTAATCCAATATTGAAGGGTCTCTTTTGCCCTATTGTCATCTTTTATTTTATGACAGGCTTACATTTTATCACAAAACTTTTCTTTTATTCATTATACACTTTTTAACTAATGAATATTTTTTTGAATTTACATGTTTACACTTATTTATTCGAACTAGAAGCCCCCCTCGAATGCTAAGCCCCCCTCTCTTTTCATCTCTCATTAATTCCTAAAGTTTATTCACCTATAATCATTATTAAGAGGGAGTTGGAAAAGAAACACCCTATTATAATTGATTGATTCCATATACTTCAATGACTATGTATTTTACACGTTCCATCTCGATTTACATTTATAGATATATAATTTAAAATTTTATTCCATTAGGAATATAATTGTCAGAAAATTTTCAAATCTATTTTCTAACGATAATACATGATTAAATAAATAAGTATTTTTCAAACTTTAGCTAACGCCCTATAATTTTATTCCCTTTATCAAATGTCATGCGATAACCCAGATTTTTCAACAGATTAATAATTTTTTATTTTTTTTGATATATATAAAACATTTAAAATTTTGTTGGGTTTATAATCATTTTCAAATTCATTTTTTTTTAATAATAATTTAAAATTTTTAATTTATTTTATTAATTTCATTTAAAAACTATTAGAGACCGACTTATTGTAAACATGAATTATTTATCATCATAAGATAAAATAAATGAAAGTATAATAGGAAATGAATTATCTATTCAATGTAATTTTCATTTGTAACGTATATAAAAATTTATAGAATATATAAAAGTTTTAATTTCAATCAAAAAAATTTGAATTCTAAATTTCAAACGGAAATATACGTTTTATAAACCTTTTAGCAAAAGAAGAATAAAAAATACATTAACTATCATTTATATAATTATAATAAGAGTGGGATTGTATATTTAAATAAGATAACTTCACTAAGAGGTAAATTAAACTTATTCATGAAGATTGACCAATAATTTTTATCAGATCAAAAACACCATCCGAAGGTACATTATATAAATTAAAAAATTATTAAATTAAAATAAAATAATATTGATCATTCTTGAACTATAATTATAAAATTAATAAAGATGATAATGTTCAAAAATTGCACAATATATTTTAAAATTCTTAATTAGAATTTTTTATTTTAGTTTTAAATTAATTATATAAATATATATATATATATATATTATATTATATTCTTACATATTTATTATATATTATTATATTATTTTATCTTTTCTTTATTATCGAATGTCTTCAATTATTCTAATTGAATATAATTTTTCCCACCCCCTTTATTGAGCTACTCCCATCCAAATCACATTCTCTCCTAACTCCTTCACTTCCTTTCTTACTTTGTTTGTCCATTGTCTACCAACCGGTTGTTTTCCTAATCGGTTTCCCTACAAACAATCTTCTCTTTTTATTCCCGTGTGCCAATCATCACAACTTAATCGATTTCATAACTCTAACTCTAACTCTGGAGATGCATAGAGATCATGCAATTCTTCGTTAATCAGTCTCCGCCATTTCTTGGGTGACGTCATTCTTCTTCAAACCTTAAAAAATAAATATATATTAATGAATATTTACATTGCAACTTTTTTATCATCCATATATAAACTATAGTTAAGATTTCCACTTTTTAATTGTTTATAAATAACATTTAATTAAATTTTTTGTTTATCGGTCAAATATGACAAGTATCAAGATAATATTTTATTCTTCACTAATTTCCTTTATGATTATAGATATGTTCTTTGTCATGAAAAATAATTTCAATAGAATTATAACAAAATAACACACTAATCAGAAGGGCGTAATATTTCCGGTATTTTCAATTTGCAACAAATGATCCGTCAAATTCTAAAGAATAGATAAACGTTTTATTTTATTAACACAAAAGAAAGTTTAATGACACTTAAATCTCTTCTATCTATATCAAGATTAATTATTAATATAATAATTATTATTTTTTAAAAATTTTTTTTTATTATCAAAACATTACTTATTTATTTATTTATTATTCAACTCTACACTTAATTTACCTCCTGTTTCGAAATATGATAATAAAATTTAACTTCCTAGTATGATTTTTACCTAATTTTATTTTTGAATTTAGATACTATTTAAATTTATTGTTTTACTGACAGTAGCAAAATTACTTAATTAGAATTATAATTTGCGAATAGACGCAGAGCTTTAAAGAGAAATGATTAATTATTGAATTTCTCTAGTCTCGAACTCGAGTATTTAGAGTGCTAACCACTAAACCATCGAAGTGTCACTTATTAATAATTATTATAAATATTTTAAAAACACTAGAAATATTTATTATTTTAATCCTTAAAATTTTAAAAAGTAAATTAAGTATTATAGAAAATTTCATAATTTTGTAATTTAAAATTAAAATTTATTATTATTTATTTATTTATTTTTGTAGAATAATTCTACTTTATGTATAGGGTAAAGCTTACAGACGTTGGCCCCCTTAAGCAATTCCTAGCAGTCTTTAACAATATGTCAAATTAAGTTTGCAGAACATAGTTACTATGAGCATTTAGAATTTAGATGAATAAAAAAAAATAATTTTTTCTCATGGCATTTTCAATAAGCACTTTAAAAAAAAAATACTAAAAAATACAGTTATTGGCCCCCTGTTATAGTTATTGCCTTTTGTGTTTTAGTGATAGGGGGCCAATGACTGCCTTCGGGGCCAACGACTGTATACTTTACCGTACGTGTGGAGTTGATAAATTATTAAAAAATTGTTCATTAAAATCAATTTAAAAACTTGAATAACGCAAAAACTTAAAAAATTTGAATTACAAATTAATACAGTTCATCAAATTTCTTTGATCAATACTTGTAGACACCACCTCACCATCTTAACCCCCTTCAGCATTGATGCAATGAAATTTTTAAATAAATTTATTACAAAATAAATAAAAAATATATGATATAGAATAATATAAAATATTTTAAATAAATATATAATTTAAAAAGAAAATTAGTTTTTATAATATATAAATATCAATATTGTGTGTGTATTACATTTTTTAATTTTATGCAATACTCTTGTCCAGTAGTATATATATATTAGGTCGTCAAGTATGAAATTTGTAGAAAAAAACACAAAGTTTATTGATAACTTACAAACATAAGGAGTTATTCTAATCATCGAAGTATGCACCCATATTGTCTACACACTTTTGCCATTTAAGTGGGAGGTTATTCAGGCCGTTAGTATAAAACCCTGGTGAACGGGAGTCAATGAATTCCTGGAAGGCCAGTTTAACTGCATTATCGGAATTAAACTTTTTTCCTATCAAGAAGTTGTCCAAATTTCGGAAGAAGTGGTAGTCAGTGGGGGCTTGGTCTGGTGAGTATGGTGGATGATGGAGAATTTCGTACTCCAATTCCTGTATCTTTGCCACAGTCATTTGTGCAGTGTGTGGTCTAGCGTTATCATGCAAAAGGATAGGTGTCGATCTGTTGACCAATCTGGGCTGTTTTTCTTTAAGTTTTTGCATCATTTCGTCCAGTTGGTTGCAGTATATGTCTGCTGTAATCGATGAGCCAGGTTTCATGAACTCATAATGGATTACACCTGCGTGGAACCCACTTATCCAACTTTTCCATTTTAAACAAAATTGATTAAAAAAAAACCGTTTTACACTTTTTAGGGATTATAATAATTCTTTCAAACAAGCAAGCTGTGTAAATTGACAGAAAAAAAAATAACGGTAAAATATTCAGCCAATGTCAAGTTATAAGCTATTAAGGTTGGCCATATTACTAGCTACAAATTTCATCCTTGACAACCTAATATATATACATATATATATATATTGGAAGATTAATTAAATTACTATTATCCTATATTATTAAGAAAATATATATTTCAGATAACATAATTCTACAAAGATTATATTAATACATTATATCATAATCATTTAAATTAGTACAAGTTTTATTTATTTAAAAAATTAATCAATTTTATAGCCATGATTATAATTAATATTTCAAATATTGATATCTATTATTTATTATTATTACTATTATTTTTTATGATTTCAATTCAATGTTTAAATTTTTTATTTATTATTTTTTTTCTAATGAAGAAAACTCATTTAACATAAGAAATCCTAAAATATTAATGAAATTTATACAATCAATGATTAAGGTTTTATTTTATGATACTCCTTATTTATGTAAACAGTCCTTTGAATAATGCGATTTCAAAATATGTAGGTTTTTTTTTTCAAAAAGTTGAACATCCCGTAAAATTCTCATCCCTACTAGGAAGTATACGCCATCATCTCTTTTAGAACTCAAGCCGTTTATTGATCGGAGAGAAGCTGAATATACTCATCAAATAGACACAAATAAATAATTTTGTCAATCCACATTCAGAGCTCTATATCCATTTTCTTCATCTTCTATTAAGATTTATTATAAAATTATATTTAAATTTAAAATCACGAAGGTTTTATCTATTATTTCTTTATTTTATAATAAAAATAATTCAACTTTCCAATTGTCAAAAAAAAAAAAAAAATTGCTGAATCAGACTTGGAAAGCGATTGAAATTTGTTATTTCTTCTAAAGTCAAATCATGTTGATGAAAGTACAACAAGCTTAGTTATTTTTTGAAACATTAAATTTGAAACACTTCGTGCCTGTTTTATAATTCTGAACTTGGTTCATGAAGAAAAACAAAATCAAAAAACAAAAAAAACAAAAAAAAAAAAAAAAAATTTACTAAATCATAAATCATAATAATTTATAATCATATTTTTTTCATTTTATGTAAGAAATTATACAATTTTTAAATTTATATTTTGATTAATTTTTGAAAAATTTTCAATTCAATTTTACTACATAAGGAACCAAACGAATCGTCATTTCTTTAATACATTTTATTGAATGATTAGGAAATAAAAACAATTAAAACACTTACCTTTAATATTTCAAATAAAATAGCTATTTAATTTATTTATTTATTATTATTATTTATTTTTATTTATTATTTATTTATTTTATTATTATTTAATTTATTTTTATTTAATACTTTAACTAAAATACTTGCATTAATAATTCAATTAAAATACTCATCTATAATACTTCATATAAAATAGCTATTTAATTTATTTATTTATTATTATTATTTATTTTTATTTATTATTTATTTATTTTATTATTATTTAATTTATTTTTATTTAATACTTTAACTAAAATACTTGCATTAATAATTCAATTAAAATACTCATCTATAATACTTCAAATAAAACACTTACCTTTATTACCTCAAAAAAGTAGTTCATAAGTGAGTTTAGTATATATATATATATATATATATATATATATGCATTATTGAAGTATATTGTTTCCATTATATTTGTTTTTTGCTATCTCTCCAGAGATAGTATTGCGATCACGAAAATTTTCGATGTCGAGATTTTGATGTTTTTATACATTTTGAAGGTCCCTTTTTGTTGATGATATTGAATTGCTATTATCTTTATACACATATTTATAGAATTATTTATTTCTAGACATATTTTGTTACTCTGTATCACTAAAAAGTAATTTTTTTTATTTTATTGATACTATTTATAAGGTAGCCCATTTTACTTAATTTTATTAAATATTTTTACTATCTCACCAGAGATAGTATTGTGATCCCAAAAATTTTCGATGTCGAGATTTTGATGTTTTTATATGTTTGGAAGGTCCCTGAGTCATTTTCACTAAGGTTGAGAAAAATGTCTGTGTGTATGTGTGTATTTAGACAAGATTACGCAAAAACGGTTTGAGCTAGAATAATGAAATTTGGTATACGGGCATTATTCAAAATTCGTAGTTTTCTATCAACTTTTGAGAAATGTAGCTCAACCGGAAGAAGGTCATTACCTACCACAGTTTGATTTTTTTCCGTGTTGAAAGTTTTTCATTTATTTTTATTTAATTTAATTTAATTTTAATTTATAATTAATTAAATTTAATTTAAATATAATATATGTTATTTAATCCAATGCAAATTGCGAGAGAGTCGAGTGGAGACACTCCAGCTTATTTTTTCAATTTTTCAACATAACTTACGCATCAAAATGCAATCGTAAGAGAAAGTAAAATCTTTTGAATTATTCAAAACAGAATTCTATATTTCGTTATGAAAAGTGTAGGATGCAAGAAAACAAGATATTCGATATCTTTAAAGAGAGAGAGGAAAGAATTGATGAATGATTTTAATAACACGAAAATTTCAAAATTGTTTTCTATATTTTTTTTGTTTTAAGTTTTTGCATATATTATAAATTGTTATTTATATTCTTAGTCAAAACACAATTATAACAATTTAGAATGAACCTATATATACAATTTATATGTATATATATTGTTGTTCAATCGTTCTCGGTCATTGAGAAATGAAAGTAAGAACAAAAGAAATATGGCTGCCGCGTGATCTTCTCCAAGTGATTCATTAAAACTGGACCGGATCGAACCTTTTACTTTTTTTTTTTCATTTCATTTTATTTCATTAAAAGTTAATTACATTCTATAGATTCTGTATATTTGTTTGTATTATTTGAAATGATTTTAATCATCCGTTAAAAAAATGAGATTTATTTATTTTCATTCTTTTGTGGTACCACGAAAATTTCATTATGATTAATCGTTCCTTTACTAGAAGTTTTCATTTGGTTGATAATTGAATTATTATTATAATAAACGGAGATAATTCTTTGTTTTTATCCTTATATCCGGATATTGATTGGTAAAATAAAAAAAAAAAAATAATTCCAAACTGTTAAATAAATTTATCTAATGATCGTTGCTTGTCTATAAAAGGTAAGATGACGAAATGGTATGCTATATGGTGGAATTACATCCACTTCGAGTCCTATTTAAGTGTTTTATCACTAAAGCATTTATTAGTCAATTATCTTAGAGAGAGTCCCTTAGAAACTAATTAAAATGGAATGGTCCATTAAATTTTCAAGACAATTCACCAATGAAGTAGGAAACAAATCTGCGACACAAGAGATATAATAAACGATTCTTAAACACTTAATGATAAAATTTAGACACTAAATTGTTTATCTTATTAATATAATAATTTTATAAAATTCTTGTTTTGAAGTCCGAAGTTTCTAAAAAAACATTGGTAAACTATATTTTATATTTGGAATGAATACAAGTCTTATTTTCTTGATTACATAAAAGTCCGACAAAATATTTCTCTCATAAGCGATGAAATTTGTATTATTTAATTCTCTATAAACTGTTTCCATATAAAATTTTTCTATATTTGTTATAGTTTAGGAAATATGGTCATATGAACTTTTTTGATATTTATTTATTTATTTGTTTATTTATGAATGGATTGAAGCGAAAATGATGCCACCAGGTATGGTTATGATTGGTTTCACCGTTTGACCGGAAATTTGTTCAGAAAATTTCTGACACACACACACACATATAAGTGCACTAGAGAAAACCAATTTATTGAAATCTGATTGAATTGAAACGTGGAAATCTGTGAAAAACATATAGTGATAGTGAATCGGGATTACAAGTGCTTTACTCTCAAAAAATTTAGAAATTTTAATTAATTGAAAATTAGCAAAAAAAAAAACATGGGCCAAGTCACTTTTTACTATCTCGCCATTGTGTTCACGAAAATTTTCGATGTCGAGATTTTGATGTTTTTATATGTTTGGAAGGTCCCTGAGTCATTTTCACTAATCTGAGAGAAATATCTGTGTGTATGTGGGTATGTAGACAAAATTACGCAAAAACGGTTTGAGCTAGAATAATCAAATTTGGCACATGAGCATTATTCAAAATTCGTAATTTTCTCTCAACATTTGAGAAATGTAGCTCTTTCGGAAGAGGGCCATTACGTACCACGTTTTCATTTGTATTCCTCTAAACTGACCGTAAAAATATAGATATATATTTGATAGTTTTTCACATGATTAAAAAGTGTATAAAACAGCTATATATGGAATTTCAGCTTGATTGAATCGATGAAAGTACCGGAATTTTAATTTTTTAACAAACAAATCACTCGCCAGCACGTAACATGGTGCCATCAACAAAGAGCCAAAACGGGCTGGTTTAATTTATATTTATTAATTTTAATTTATAATTTAATTAATTAAATTTAATTTAAATATAATATATGTGCCAATTAATCCAATCCAAATTGCGGGGCACTCCAGATTCTTTCTTTTAAAAATTTTTGTTTTTGGGTTACCTAGTTACAATATTTTTTTAAACCAATCATAAAACTCCCGTTTTTTGAAGGTTTCTTATATAATTTGATATTCATGTCCATTTTCAAATACATTTTTATAATTTATTTATATGAATGATTCTATTTTTGTAAATTTACCTACAAACAAACAAAAAAACAAACAAATATATTTCCCCAATTATACTTCAGATTAACTTTATTTCCTTCAATTTACTCAGAATTATAAATTCTGTTGTCTAAATTACCAGACGCGTGCTACAACAGTAAAAATAACCGATTAATTGATAAATTGATTAAATAAATGAATATTTTTATAGCCCATACAAATTAAATTATATTTATTAGATCATTTAAAGAAGAGGTTTTTAAAAATTGGTTTCTTTGTAGACATGAACTGGGGAAAAAAAAAAGAAATTACAAGGAAATACATAATCTTTGTATCCTACTAATCATTCTTAAAAAAATCGAAAAGTAAAACCAATTAGGAAAGAACTCATGAATAGACATACCGAGGACACGGGGGTTAACAATTTATATATATATATATATATATATTGGAGAAAACACTAGTCACTCACTGGTAGGCAAGAAACCAACACGGTTACCAATTTTGTATCGTAAGTTTGTTAAAACTGATTAATTTTTGGAAAATATGAACTTTTTATCATTATCACTAAACTGTTTTTTATTTGTATCTTAAAATTTTATAATCAGTCCTAAGTTTTGAGAAAATCATTGTCTCTCTCAGTCTCAAGATTCCATTACTGACATCCTGCGATTTGTTTACCAAAATACTGGATGTAAATATAAACAGTGTTCTCTCCCATAGGACATGAAATGTATTTGGTAGAAGATAAGATTTGAATGGAGGTGGCACAAAATGGAGAAGTTTTGAAGATTATTATTGTATGTTACATTCATATAAATTTATAGATCCACATTAATAAAAACAAAAAACCAAACAAAACAAATCTAATTCATTGTCTGCTATATATATTGGACAGTTAAATAAATGTAGAGTGATGCAATGTGATGATCACTAGTAATTTACATACTTTTTCAAATAATTTTTCTTCAGTTTATTTAAGCTAAAGAATTCAACTTTTTTTACTCAAGCTATAATGTAAATAAAAAAAATCTATTAAAATTGTATATTTAACTTACGGGTGGTCAACTTGAAAGCTTTCCAAATCAAATAGAATTCATATTTGGTATATTCATAAAGATTATAAAAAAAATCAAATTCACTTGTAAAGATAGATAAGAGAAATAGCTTGACTTAACCTTCACATACTTTTTAATTAAAAGAGGATAATCCCATTGTCACATACTAATGTTTCATAATTTCCTAATTCCTTAAGTAATTATTAATTTTATTTTAATTTAATGATATAATCCTTTTTGATTCGAATTATTATTATTATTATTATTATTATTATTATTATTTGTGGATAGACCCTGAGGATCACACAGAGCTTTAAAAATAAATGATTAATTATTAAATTTCCTTAGACCCGAACTCGAGTCTTCAATGTGGTAGACTGCCTTGCTAACCACTGAAGAGTCTTAGAATAACTAATAATCATATCTTTATATATACTTTTTTTAATTTTATTTTTATTGACTTCGGGCTTAATCCAGTTTAGCCAGTCACTTATCTATTAATTTATATTTTATATTTATTAAATATAATATATTATATTATTCTATATATTAAATTATAAATTTTAATGAACGTGGCGAGGTTTGATCATCAAATTCGAGGTATTATTATTATTATTATTATTAATATTATGATCTATTCAATTTTCAGTTTAAAAAATGCTTTATTCAAAGGTCGTTAGTATATATACGTTAACTTTTTTTTTACAATATGGTACAAAATTCATTCTAATAGGGGAGAATAATTCATCTTGAGACACAGTACACCTCACGACATCTTTATTTTTTCCCTTAATTTTAAATTAGTTCTTAATCCTTGTAAATATAGAGAAGGTACATCACAATCAAATTGTCAAATGGGTGTGGATTCCATTGAAAAAGCAGATTAGAATTTATTAAGATTTTTATTTTTAGAACATCCCTATTAATTTTATATTAAATTTCGATAAGTTGTATAAAGTGAATTTTGAATTTAAATATTTTAAAATAAAAAGTACTATAATGAAATTTAAAGTATTTTTTTTATAAAACTGACACACATATAATAGTTATTTTGGTATTAAATCTAAAAAATAAATATTTTTTTATTAAAAATGAAAATTATTTTGAAAGGTAAATATTATATTAAATAAAAAATATTATTTTATAAATATAAAAAATAAAAATAAAATAAATAAATAAACAGTTAAATAAATAAACATTTCTAATAGTGTGATCACTTTACTTCTAATAACTTATCACCTGAAATATTTTCCTTTTTTTTTTTTGAAGAAACTTTTCCAAATAAATTGTAATTTATTTATTCAACTTATCACATTTACTTTTATTTGTCTCAAGATGAGCCACTTGGTAGTATAACTTGGGACAAGATATAAGTTTATTAAATATTTTTTTAAAATATTTTTCTAATCGATTTGTGATTCAAAATTTTTTTTAATAATGTAGAGAAAGGTAAAATTTTGACAATAATTCATCGATAGAAAAATATTAGAAAAAAAAGATTGAAAAAAGTGTCCCAACGTGAGCCAATCTACTCTACATTTAAAATTTTTAATAGTAATTAAATTTTAAGTATTAATGTCTAGGTAGAAAGTATAAGCAAAAAACTTAGAGACTATATTTATTATAGTTTATAAGACTAGTAATATCATTTAATTTAAGGTCCTTTTAATGATTATAAAAATAATTATTTTTAATTAAATCCATTTATTTTTCCAAATACATATGAATAATAATAATAATAACAATAGACTCTTCAGTGGTTTAGTAGTTAGCACGATAAGTTAAAAAATTGTATTTTTTTTAATCTTTTCATTTTTCACTACCTCACCCCTATCTCCCTTATCCTTTAATCCACCAATACACTTGTTCCTTTCATTCCTTCATTGTTCATAAGTTTTTATTCTATTGCCAGTTTCCTAAAATAAATTTAAATGTACATATTATTGTTAAAATAAGTTGACCTGTGGCCAGGTCCGAACCGACCGACGGTTTGAAATAAATTAATTTCCAGCTACAGAAACAATTTCAAATAATTTTCATATATCTATTAATGTAATAAAAAACAGATATGGATACATAAATAATAAATATAAACATTTTTAATTTTATTTTATTTATAATATATATGCAAGACCCGGCTGTGACGTCATGCATGGCTGGATGACGTCATATAATTTTAAATCAAGAAAAAACTAATAAATATGATTTTTTTCGAGGATAAAACCAATACAAAATGCATTATTCGTGGTGATATATAAAAAAATCTCCTTTGGTGTGAAAATAACCCTTTCCTTCCTATCGTCGATCGCTAATACTACCACTTCCGGTTTCCGGAATTGCACCAAAAGTTGATCAATTCATCCCACTGATGCATTAAGTAAATATACCAAATTTCATCAAAATCGGTTGAGCCGTTCAGGCTGTACACATCTATACGGACGGACAGACGGACGGACGGACAGACGGACGGACGGACAGACGGACAGACATCATGCTAAAAATACTTTTTTCTGTTTAGAAAATGCATGATTCGTGGAGATATGTAAAAATCTCCACATGTGAAATTTGGTGTGAAAACAATACCTCCCTTACTATCGTCGGTCGGTAAAAATGCCATATTTCTGTCATATATCTTGACAGAAATTAATTGGTATCTTTCTTTTTTTTTTTTTTAAACTCGTTTATAATGTTAATAAAAAATTTAGAATAAGTAAAATTAGTTAATAATTAATAAATATTAATATTTTATAAACATGAAAATAACTTTTGTTAAATATATTTTTCATACTATGTGCTAATTTACTCCAGCTGTGTTGAGGGATTTATATTTTTTTTGTCAACTTTTGTATATATTTTTCTTATTCTGGCATTATTTAACACATTTAAAAAAAAAAGTGGTTAGCACGACAGTCTACTACACTGAAGACTCGAGTTTGGGTCTAGGGCAGTGATTCTCAACCACTGTGCCGCGGAACTTTTGTGTGCCGCGAGATTTTCAAAATATGCCGCCAAATTTTACAAATGTAAAGTTCTAATTAATAAAAAGTACTTATTTATTTTATATGTATGTAAAAAAAAAGGTGAAATGTTTTTTTTTGCGATCAGGCTCTTAAACATTTCCGACTTTTTTTCAATTTTGTTTGTATACCGCCAAATTTTTAAACCGTTAAAGTGTGCCGCGGTAAAAAAAAGGTTGAGAATCACTGGTCTAGGGAAATTCAATAATTAATCATTTCTCTTTAAAGCTTTGCGTGATCCTCAAAGTCTATCGATGATAATAATAATTGATAGCTTTAACTGCTAAATCACTAAAAATAATTTTTTTTTCTAAATAAATAAATATTAAATTAGCACATACTATGTTAATTTTAATTCTTTGTTGATTTTAAGATAAATATTTATTATTTTTATTATCCATATATATTAATATTCATTTTTAATTAATATAAACATATTTAGATATTGGGGTGGGATTGTATATGGGGGAGGGGTGTGTGGGGGACGAGGACTCTTCTTTTGTTGGCACAATTAAGGCAAAGTACCGTGTTGTCCAGCAAGGCCTACCGGTGCACACCTTTGGCTTCCTCGTTGTTCGAAGGTTGGCAGGTGTGTGAGTGTGTTGTTTCACATTCACGTCGACATTAAGGTAAGCGGAGCCGGCCAGGGAAAGTTAACGGCCGTTCAGTCAGTTGAGCGAGAGCTTTCAAACCGCGAACTTATCATTCCGTACCTGATGGATTCTTTCTGTGTCGTGGCAATGTGTGGAGTTTGTACCTGATAATTTCCATTAATACGAGACGACATGATGTAGTGCTCTTTCTTCTCACTTAGGATATTTCAATCCACAATCATCATGGCTAAAGATACCCCCGTGTATCAGGTAAAATTCATCCGACATCTCTTTTAACTTTACAACTCTTTCATGAAATTATTCAACCAAGTGACATTTTAAAAAAAATTCTTTCTTTCTCTCTTTATTTATTTATTAAATTTATTAAAATTATTATTATTATTAATATTATTATTTTATTTAATTATTAATAATTCAGTAATTAAAACATAATCATCATATGACCAATTTTACTTTTTTATATTCTTTTATTTTTACTCGTATATATATATATATATATATATTATTGGACCATCCGTTAGTTCATTATCTAAAATAGAATAAAATTTATTTATATATTTTCAAAATCAAAATTAATTTAATTGTGAAAATATCTATTTTTAAATTGAAATATATAAATTATCTATAATATACATATCTATTCATATGATTCTTTCGAAAATTTTATCATATACTAATCTATTTTGCTTTCACTTATATATATATATATATATATATATATATTTACACACATATACATTTATTTAATTTATTATTCTTTCTAATAGTAAATAGAATAAATAATTATTTTTTTTGGCCAACCTGTATATTTATTTATTTATTAATATAATATATATATATATAAATATTTATTTATTCATTTATACCATATATTAATGATAATATTATGATTTTTTTTTAATATAAAAAATTTATTAAAAATCTAAATAATTAAAAATATCAAATAAATATTTATTATTAATTATAAATACATTTATATTATATCCTATTTATCTTAAATAAATTTTTAATTATACTTTTTTATTCAGGAAATAATTATTAGTCCTGAAAATAGTTTGTAGTTTTTTTTCTCTAAATAATTTCTTTTTTTAGGATTTTCCCCTTTTTAAAAAAAAAAAATAAAAATATTCTTCCATATTCTTTTTTATAATTTCTAATGATAAAACACTTTATATTATTCATATTGTTTGATTATTATCTAATTAGATAAAATTTAATTTTTCATTCAGTTTTTTTCCTTTTAATTTTATTTATATACATATATATAATATATATATGTATATAAACATTAAAACGAAAAATTTTATTCTACATACATTTAATTACTTTCATGTATTTTATCTATTCTCAAAATATTTAATACATATTTGTTTAGATATCAATTATTATTTTTAATTCAATTTTTCTTATCATTAGGTACCAAAATCACAAAAAATAAAACACTTTTAATGAAGTATAAAAATATTGTGTTGTATTATTAATGTTTTTATTCTGAACCTATAATACTAATTTCTCACAATTAATAAATTATACTTTATTTTTAATATTATTTAATCTATATAAATTTATTTATTTATATATAATAGGTTGAATTCTATTTTATATAATTATGTTTCGACTTATTATTCTACTTAAAAAATATAATATAATAATCTAATCATATATATATATATATATATATATACTTTTTACTATCTCCCCAGAGATAGTATTACGATCACTAAAATTTTCGATGTCGAGATTTTGATGTTTTTATACGTTTTGAAGGTCCCTGAGTCATTTTCACTAAGGTTGAGAAAAATGTCTATGTCTATGTGTGTATGTAGACAAGATTACGCAAAAACGGTTTAAGCTAGAATAATGAAATTTGGTACACGGGCATTATTCAAAATTCGTAGTTTTCTATCAACTTTTGAAAAATGTAGCTCATCCGGACGTGGGTCATTACCTCTCTATCACGTTTTGATTCTTTTTTCTCTAAACTGACCGTAAAAATAAAGATATATGTTTAATAGTTTTCCACATGATTAAAAATTATATAAAACTGCTATATATAGAATTTCAGCTTGATGGATGCGCTGAAAGTACCCGAATTAATTTTTTAATACTGCAAATCACACGCCAACACGTGACTTAGTGCCATCAACAAAGGGCTAAACACGCGCTGGTTTAATAAATATTATTTATTAATTTATAATTAATTAAATTTAATTCAAATATAATATATGTTATTTAATCCAATCAAATTGCGAGATAGTCCAGCTTATTTTAATTAAAAAAAAAAATAAAAATAAAAATTTAAATATTTATCTTTTTAATTGATTATATCATTATAAATTTTTTTTTTATTTACATCTATTATCATGGGATTTGTTGAAATATATATTGATATTAATTTTATCTTGATTTTTTTTTTAAAATGTCATTTTTTTCTAAGAGATAAATACATCTCTCATAATAGAATTTCACTTTTTCCAAGTTTCATAAATTTTTTTTTTCTATTCTTTGCATTTCCCTAGATAAAGAAAGAATCAATATGGAAATGATTGAATTTGTATTGTATCGGTTGCCCCTTCCCCAGTACAATTGCTCGTTGCCCGTTGGCCAAGTACTTTGTGCTCTGACATCATTGGTCCTGTGACTATGGATTACGTGAGTGCCACAGATGTGTATTTCTTGCTCAACTTGTTAACAAATCGCCTGTATCCAACGCTTCGTGTTCATGTATACACACTACCTGGGCTTATTTATCAGTAATAAATAATAAACAATTTTTGTTAAGCCACCAACTCGATTCAATTTGAAATTCTTTTATTTACCTTTGATTTCGCGAGCGTATCGAGATAAGCTCGCCGAGATAGGAAATGATAACTGAATTCCAGATGGTTACGAGAAATAAAAAAAATAAAAAAATAAAAAGAGAAAGATCTATCGATAAAGGAGCAACAAGCAACATTTCAATCATTTTCGCGTGTTTATTCTACATATTTTTCCAATTCGAAATAAACTAATTTGCATAACGATCGAGTTCCTTTTTTAATGTATTTTATTTATAAAATTAGTTTCCCTTGAATTATGTGAAATCTACAATTAACCTATAAACTACACATAATATTGAATGGGCTCGAAATCCAGGGAAGGGGCGGGCTATGAATCATTTTGACAAGCGTTGGGCGATCCATAAAATTATCCCTTGCACGAGCTCTATTATTAATTATTATTTATTAAAAAGAAAATTAAATTTTTAAAATAAATAATTAGAATAAAACTGAATGTGGGAGTCGATTAACAAAAATTAAGATAAATGCAGAGAAGCTCCATTTTACTGATCATAGAACACCTCTACCCCCCTAAAGCGGCAATCGACTTGATAGGCGCTGTTTTTTCATAAGATGTATAAAAGTGAGATTTTTTTATGAGTTTTAGTTATATATTCTATCTGATTTTACAGATTAAAGATTAAGTAACGGGTAAATGAAGGAGCCATTGGGTGTGTGGGTAGCGAACCTGCCTCACATTCACATTGTCCCGGGTTCAAGTCCCGGGCCTGGCAAAGGACTTTCCTTAGCTGGGGTCTATGGGACGGAGTCAACCCAGCCTCCGGGAACAACATCGGGGAAAAGCTACTTGATAGCGCCTCCGATCAAGAAATTCAAGATAAAGGTTGAGAGGACCCGTTCTACGGATCACACAGGACACCTCATTCATATAACCGGCTTGATAGGAGTTGTCCTTGCTTAGGACGTACAAAGTCAGAGTTTTTTTTTGTAACGGGTAAATTCTTCTACTGGTGATCTTAATCCTCATGTTAATCCTCATGTTTGACCATCGACTCTCCTCGTCTTCTTTCCTCGTGATCTCATCTCATTATAATTAATTTAAACTTCCTCTCCTTTCTAATTCGCACAATGTTTTTTCTACTTCCTATATATACGGGAGTGAATTATTATATGGTAAGCCCCTCTTTTTCGATTCTAAGTATAAATAAATGTAATTACATTAATAAACAAATTTAATAAAAAAATGAATATCACGATCTAATTCTTAACTATTTTAAAATCTAAAAAAAATAAACAATTCAAAGTGGTTTTGAAATAAAAAAAAATGTTCTTTCAAAATGGTTAAAAGATGACACTAAATTATATTTCTTCACTAAAACCGTTTCATTATCTTACAACATCAAAACACAAACTCTTTATATACTCTGTGGAATGCATATTTTAGATAACATTACAAGAAATATTTTGCTTTAGAAAAACAAAAAAAAAATAATAAAATAAAATTATGTTGTCTTGATTATTTTTTAAAATTTTTTTTGTGATTTATTTTCATTTTATTCAATTTATTTTGACTTTAATGTTAAATCTAACAGGTATATATAATACATATGAGCTACTCAGATAAACAAACTGAGAAAATGAAGCCCAAAGTTCACAGTTTGTATTGAATTCAATGTTATTGATTACAGAAAAATGTATATTGCATTGCAATATTAAGATTATCAAGTTCAATATTCACTTCATATGTTGTAGATTACATTACATTACATTACTAGCAAAATTTTAAAAATTGGAGTTAATCGGTTTGGCTTCTGAGAGGCTCATATATATATATATATATATATATATATATATATTTAAACTATAACAATTTTAGTTTAATTTTAATTTAAATCAAATGTAAACTATTTTTTTTTTATAAAATATTATAATTTGATGGAAATTGTTTTTTCCTCCATTAGTAAATTATTTATATATTTACCTTTTTCTAAAGGAAAATAGTCGATTTGAGTTCATTCCAGTCTTTAAATTCTACACGATTCTATTTTTTCAATTTTTAAAAATTAATCAATTTAAATAAAATAACATTTATAAAGTGGAACGTGAGGGAGTTGGGAGTGAATAGAGGTTGGATGGGGGTGTATCAGGATAAAGACGATTGGTGGTGTCCTTTCGAGTCCATGTACTATATATATATATATATATATATATAGGAATAAAAATAGAACCATAATTTAGGGATCTTAACATATTAACCTACATAATCTCCCAAAAAATAATTTTGTTTTTTGTTAGCGTTCTTTATAAAAATTTATGAATTTCTTCTAACTCGATTTAATTTATCGTATATTACTGATATAATTGGAATAAATTAATAATCAATTACTTTTATTAATAGTTAAGGATATCTAAAATAAATTAACGATTTTACACCTTAAATTATAAATTGAATAAAAATATAAATTAAATCAAACTAATATATATATATATATATATATATATATATATAAATGATTTTTTTTTATTTATAAATAATAAAATTTACTAAATGATACAGAGAACTGAATTAAGTTGTTAAAGGAGGAGACATTTTCTTTATTTTTTGATTTTTTTTTTAATTGAAATGCTCTCTCTCTCATCTACCTTTTTAACTTTTTAAAGGGATTCTTGAATTGTTTTTGTCGTTGTTGCACACCTCATCAATCACCGCTTTCCTCTTGCCTCCTGATGCAGATTCCCTGTTTAGGGGCCCCAGGTATTTCTTTCTGTTATGTGAATGAAGGGGACAGAGAGAGCCACACCTAAAAGCCAAAGCCACGCCGTCGCCAAACTTGGCACGTGTGTGTAGGTCGCACCGTCAGTGATTGTGTTACATCACTTCTCTGCTCCTCCCGAACTCAAATCCCACCATCCCGATGCACTTGTCTTCCATATTTTTACTCATTCATATTCAACATTTCTCTATTTTTTTTCTTTTTTGTTATTGTAATTCAAATAAATATAAACAAATAATATTACACTTAATGTGTTATAAAGATTTGATATATATATAAATATTTTTTCATCCACGTATATTATTTTTTTTTTTAATTTAAAATTTTGTACAAAAATTCATTTATATGTAAAGAAAGATATTAATTAGATAAGATATGTATAGATCATTCAAAGATAAAGGAAATTAAACGATTCAGTTTAATGTAATCCAAGTATAATAGCTATAACGAAAGGAAAAAATAGGATACAATTCTTATAGTCTGTTGTCCAATGTAATAGTTTATTTATTTATTTATTTATTTATTTATTTTGATTTATACATACAATAAAAGAAGAGATTGGAAATGAATTGTCTTTCTGTTTGAGAGTTTTTATTACTTGTTTATATCATATAATTATATATTACAAAAAATTATTTCCGTATTATTTACAAGTGTTTTTGTGAAATTTGATTCAAGGTTTTGGCGTCCAATTTGGTTGGCGCCATTTTCACGAAAATGGGCGGCAAATCGAATTTTACAAAAATATTTGAAAAATAATTTTTCTTTCATGGAATCCTATATATATATTCTTAGTTATATTTATTTAGGCACAATAAATTAAAAATATAATAAAAAATAAATAAATAAATAAAATCTTTTAATTTAAAAATCTTTTAATTTTTTTTATCATATCAATTTTAACGAAACAAATAATAGTATATTATTTTTCTGCCAGATTATGTCATTATGAGGGAAAAAATCTATATTTGAACCATTACAGTAGGGGGTATATTTCTTTACATATGTAGACTGGAAATAAGAATCCTTTTCTCTCTCTCTCTCTCTCTTTCATCCAACAACTTTTTTTTTATTTATTTATAATAGTATTTTTCATTATAATGACTCGTTTAAATAAATGAATGTTAGTAATTTTGAAATTATTACCCGGATTATTGGGATTATGGTTAACCGCCCCTTTATTTTAGCCCTTAGATTCTTAGATGGTTGGTTACTTTTCACTGCCTCGTTTTCAAATCTCCAGCTATTCATTTCAAATTCCTATCCATTTATCAAATGTCATCAGAACCACGATTTTCTTTAGAATTAGCTTAAAAATTCTTCATGCGATTCAACTCAGGACATTTACAGACAAATGCGTTGAATAGTTCCGGAAGGAAATGAAATTTATCATACAGATATATAATGTTTATTCATAGTATTAAAATTTCTATAAATAAATCAATTTGAAACCCTCTCCATTTATTCACATAAAACAAAATAAACAAATAAAAAAAAATCACCAAAACTTTTAAAGATGAAGATCCAAGCAAAATCGTTTTTTTTATTTATTTAATTATATATATATATATAATATTCATAATTTTGACTGATAATAAATTCTTTACATATTAATTTTATGCGATGAGTATCTACTCACCAGAATTGATTTTTTTTTTATTTAATTTCATTAAAAATACTAAATTACATAGTTAATTCGAATGAATAGAGTTGAACCAAGACTACCAATTAACTTATATAATAGATATATTTGGATTTTACAATCTATTCACTTCAAAAAATGTTATTTATTTTTATTTAACCATGTACTTGTACTTACTACTTGGGAAGCAAATTGAAATTTAAAAATATAATATTTATTATTATTGATTTAATTAGATAGCATATTGACATTCTCTCCATATCTTCAAAATGAAAAGAAAAATATTATTTTACCTTATTTATAACCAAAATATAAAAAATATATGAATTATAAATTAAAATTATAAAACACTATTTTTCTAAAACATTTTGTTAGAGCAGGTGTTAATAATATATTCTTTGAAATATTAAATAAAACGTTTCTGACTAATCTTAATGAGTTTTAGAGTGATAATATATATATATTGAAAATATAAAATTCAAATTAAAACGAGATAGACAAGCTTTCGTCGCCTTTTTTTCAATTCCTTCTATTAGGTCACACTCTCCATATATATTTACATATATATATATATATATATATATTGTAGAAATTTTCAATCGTTAATAAAATACTTTTCTATCATCCAGTCAGCTCTAAATACATTTTTTTTAAATCGTAGTCGATGGCACTTGATGTTAATACAATTTTTTTTTTAAAGATTAATTCATTAATTAAATTTAATTAATTAATTTACTTTTATATGGGAGAAAAAACTTTCTCTTATAATAAGATGTTTAACAGGATATAAATTTGTCTTGCAATGACTAAGTTGCCCAGAGCGTTAGAATCTTCATGCCTACAGATTGAATCTCATTGAATTCCTTATTATCTATCTTTCTTTGTGGTGGTACTGTACTTTGTAGTATTGCTATTCCGAGTGATCTCCATCCAATTCATATCCTCTCACAAATTTCTTATATGTATCTACTTGTATATAATCCAACCATCATTTTGTTTCCCTATCCCGCTAACATTTTTTTCACTATTTCGAGCCGCTGGCTTGTAATTGTAACCTCTTCAATTTTTAGATATACTTAAAGAACTTACCATTCCCGTATAAGATCATTTATTCCTATCCTTGTATATATTACTACAAAGACACTTCAATGGTTTAGTAGTTAGCACGACATTCTTCCACACTGAAAGACTTGAGTTCGACCTGGGGAAATTCTATAATTAATAATTTCTCTTTAAAGCTCTACGTGATCTTCAGGGTCTATCCGCAAATAATAAATAAATAAATTACTGCAAAATTTAGCGTGTATTTCTTATTAGACTATATATTTATTTATTATTTATATTTTGGGAGAATATCATAAACCAATTATAAGTCATCGTTTAAACTTTCAAAAATTGTATTTTGATTCATCGTTTCTCTCGAAGCTATGCCTTTAATGTCTTCTCCTTTCTTGGACTGGTTCATATCTAGTCATCAGTGTGTTTTACATATCAAATAAAAATAACAAATTAGAATAGTAGATTTCTTCGAATCAATACATGTATTTTTTTTTTATTTCGGTCTCTCCTTTGATTCAATTGGATACCATACCGTTTGACCCACTGACCATCCTTCTTCCCATTGACCCACCAAAAAAAATTCAATTATCATTTGGAAATTGACCCAATAAGATACTAATAATAAATAAAACTTACCAAATGGTGTTTTAATGATTCCATATTGCTTCAATCGTTGGAAATTTGCTTTCGCAATCTCTTCTAGCTATTCTCCACCACCACCAACGTGTAGTGCGTGGGTTATCATTTGACAAACACACACGTGTGCTCACTTTTTATTCAAATCAACCTTTTGTACTACAACCAGTGGACATAATGCATAGATTTTCATAAAGAACAATACAATATTTATTTCATGAGAAGATCCATTTGAAAATTTACGAATTTTCTTTAACAGATGGAATGGATCATTTTTTTTTTATTATTCGGATGTTCGCCTACACTTACGTGAAAGTTTTTTCTTTCTCCAATAAATTATACTTTCAATACAATATTGATAAAACCAATTGAAGGTCGTAATTACTTATAAAATGAGAATTTCACTCTATTTACTTTAATATAAGATTAAGTTGCATAACTATCAGCGATTTTTTTTTTTTTAAATTAATTTAAACAAATACTAAATTAAATATTAGTACAATTTGAAACAATTTTACCGACAAAAACTCAAGATATAATAAATAATTTTATCTTACTATTATCACCATAATTTTTATTTATTTATTTTTGTTCATTTTTTTTTTAAATTAATAACGTAACGCCCATTAAAGTACAAAATGAAATGGAAATTATTATAAATTATTATTTCAATTATTATATAATAATAATTTATTATATTTTATATTATAAATATTAACAGCCCGCCGAACTTGTTAAATTTTTCTTTTTTGAATTCACTTTTAATATGAATCAGTGTGATTCAGACCTTTGCTTAAAACTTACTAATTTTCCTTCCTTGAACATATTTAATGATAAAACTATAAACATGAATTATCATATTTTGTTTTTCCTCAATTATCTTTAAGGTGAAAAATGTAACTTAACTATGATTATTTCATTATATTCATTAGGATAAAATCCCATATAAATATTATAAAAAGAGGACAAACATCTTAAATAAATTTCTAGATAATTGAGTTTTGTCAAATATTTTATATTTTGAAATCCACTGAAAACAAAAGTAGAACATTATAAATTCCTTATTTATGTATTAAATTTTATTTTCCTATATTATTTTTTATTATTTTTTATTATTTTAATGTTTCATCATGGAATAACCAAAAATGATATATTTTCACAATCGAAATTAATAAATAAAAATAACATCTAATTTTTTTTTTATTTTATAAACCAACCCGTTGCAAACGGTGTTTGCAATTTCAGTTTAAAACGAATTTATCGTGGTTTGTAGCAATTAATTAAATAGTTCTTTGAAAACAATATTTTGCGTATACCTAATGATCATTTTTTTAGTAATCTGCCTTGAGCGGAGTTTTCTTTAATTTTTGTTTTGATGTTGTTCTTGTCGTGGATATTAAAAAAATTAAAAAAACGATCTCTTTTTTCGATAAGTTCATGTTCAATTTAAATATTTAAATAAAAATCAAATAATTTAATATTTAATTAAATATTTTATTTTAATATTTATAGTTATATATAATTTATTTTATAACAAATAAAACCAATATAATTTAATAATATAATAGTTTATATTAATACATAATATTGAAAAATAAAAATTATCGATAAATATATTAATAAGAACTAATTTATTAATAAATTCAATCACTAAGAAAAAATTGGATTAAAATAATGAAATATATATACAATACGTAATCCAGTAATCAATTATCTTTTTTTTAAAACACCTAAAAATCAAATTACCATTTATAGAATAATTTTGTTTTTTTTTTTGAAAGACCCACTGAAAGATCAGAGAAGCTACCTAGTGTGTCTTTGGGGGCAAGTTAAGTGGTTAGGTGAAAATGATACATACA
Source organism: Labia minor (assembly GCA_963082975.1). Lineage (NCBI taxonomy): Eukaryota > Metazoa > Arthropoda > Insecta > Dermaptera > Spongiphoridae > Labia > Labia minor. Next base: position 57,450,117 of record OY720348.1, on the reverse strand, counting down.
TACGATGATTATGGCTTTTATATATATAATTATTCTTTTATATTTCAAATAAATTTTCAAAATTTTAAATATACTTATAAAATAATTTACATCCAAATTCGCTTATAAAATAATTCTAATAATAATAATAATATTTCCCAATTGAATTTTTTTTAAAAAAATAAACTATAATTATATTTTTACTATATAGATCTCAATTGGAAATTATTACTTATAGCTTGATCTTTTTTTTTTATTTAAGTTGAATTGAGAGAAAAAGGTGAAGGATATTTCAATTAAATTTTACTTTTCTGTTTCACTTTTAAATAATGTTATATTAATAATAAAAGTTTACTGATATATATATATAGGTATATATATGTTTATATCAGTATATATATTAATAATTAAATATTAAAATGGTGATTTAAGATTTTATATTTATTTACCAATTAAAACTCACAATTATTTATCATTATCGAACAATTTAAATCTTATATATTGAATTCTATTATCCTTGGCATTGTTTCATTTTTCAAATTCAGAATATATATATATTATACACGTTAGTATTTTTGGTATCTGAATCCTGATTAGATCGTACAATCATTAGATCACCCACCGTCCGGTATTTCACTTTAACTTTTGTATGTGTAATATATATATATATATTAATAGTAATATTACACATTTCACGCTCTACGACCGCGAAGATCAAGGCTGCTAGACTTGAATTCACTTTATGAAAAATATAATACTAAGTTAGAAATAAACTTTTACACTGACAAAAAAAAAGCGTGTATTTTTTGCTTTTCTTTCATTTCTTGTAATTAAACATCCTATAGACAATTTTTTCCTATTTATTAAATTTGTATATTAATTTCTTTTTTAGTATAATTCTAATATTTTTTTTTGTTTTTTAGGTAAAACTTGAACGGGTTATTGGTTTGACTGTCTCTAGCAATGCCGCAATTGATTGTGATGCCAATACTGAACAAATCGCCTATTCCGCTGGGTAAGTTATCTTTATTTATTTATTTATTTATTTTATTTATTATAAGAATCAAAATTATAGTACTTTTAACTTTCTTAAGTTTTAAATGTATTTAAAAAAAATATGTATGGTTGTGGGGATTTTGTTATAAATAGTTAGTTTTAGTTTTATAAATCAAATAAATGAAAACTTATTACATATACGACAAGAAGGTCATGTAAAATTGAAAATTTGAATATCAGAGATATCTATTGGGAAAAATTGACAATTTTGAGAATTTGCATAGGATTAGATTGTTATACAAAATATAGTATTTATTTATTATTTATTATTATTTATTTATTTATTTATTTATTTATTTATTTATTTATTTATTTATTTATTTATTTATTTATTTATTTATTTATTTATTTATTTATTTATTTATTTATTTATTTATTTATTTATTTATTTATTTATTTATTTATTTATTTATTTATTTATTTATTTATTATTTATTTATTTATTATTTATTTGTAAATATAAATGTTTCTATTGTTATTATTTTTTGCATAGTTTATTGATTTTGTTTCTAGTCATGTTCAATGGGGACCTCTTTACAGTTTACTTTTGAGTGGTTTATTATTTATTCAACTATTTATTTATTTATTGAATAGATTGTTTTTGGTTTAAAAGGAAAATTCATTCTTTCCAAGTGATCTACCCGGGGAGCGTGGAGTCTGACACAATGGAATCGGTCAGGATTCAGTAATTTACAGTTTACCTGGCTGTGCCCCGGCGAAGAAGATGAAATTCTCCCTGTAGGGATTGCTTGGAGATAAATGAGATTTATCTTGTACGATGAATGATTTCTTTACGGCACAAATGGCCGTAGTTGCTGAGGTGCCTCGCTCTTCAAATAATAATAACTTATTACATACAGACTTGCAACAAAATAATACGTATTCCTTCGTGGGTTCAGGGTACAGATCCCCCTGTCTAGGTGCGAAGAGCGTCTAAGGGGGTCTGAGCAGCTAGAATATATATTGTATATAGATAGCATAGCTTATGCTATTTGAATTACTCTTTTTAAACAAAAAATAACTAATGAATAATTTAAAATATATACATACTAGGCCGTCTTCGACCTATATCGAATTCTTATAAAAGAATAAATAAAATAATAGAGAATTATATTTCTTATTATTTTACAATTTTTAAATTTTTTTTTTATGGATTTTGCATTTATAAACACAATTTTGCATTACCGTTTTCATACAAATATCAGAATAAATATTATACACCTATCCCCCGATTTACACGGTACTTGTTTTACACGTTTTCGCTTTTACACGGTTTTCCAAATAAGTTTTTTTTTGTTTTTACCGCACTCTACTAAATGCTACTGTGTTTGAACACGTGTGCTGTGTACACATCTCACGGGGAATCCCGAGGTTATGTGCTGACTTGCTGCACATGCACACTGTGTCTGTATTTCTTCGCATAAAATTAAAGTTTTATCTACGGAAAATTGTATTTGAGTGAAAGTTTCACAGTTTCAGAAAGATTTAATTTTCCATATTCGTAAATTACAAGTGAGTGCATAATTTAGATTATTATAAATTAAAATAAATTAAAGGCTTATAATGTCGAAAGAAGTTAAAAGAAAAGTTATTTCTTTAGAAACTAAAATCGAAATTTTGGATCGCTTACGATAGGGAGATAGAGTAGTAGATGTTGCAAAATCATATAGTATGAACGAAGCTACAATAAGAACTATTAGAACAAATGAAAACACAATTAGAAAGAGTGTTGCAGCTGGCAATACCACGAGTATAGGCACAATTGTTAATAACCGATTTTATTACCACCTCTCAGAATGTAAATATTTCTGCTTCAAACATCGAATCGGTACAAATAACTTCGAGTGATGAAAGTGAATTCCAACCTTCGATTCCGAAAAAAAGAATGAGAGTAATTTCTGATAGTGATGAAGGATAATAAAACACCTTTGGTTTTATTTTTTGTTCTTCTGTTTAATGTATTGTAATTAAATAAAAAAACAGTGTTTCCGTAATATATTACATATTTTAACCTGTCAATGCATTTTATTTTTATTTCTGTGCACACCTAAAAAAATTGAAAAAAATCACAACTGTTAAATAGCAAAATTATGCATTTTCTGCAAGCTTTTCGATTTACACGGTTTTGGCTTGAAAATTTTTTAATTTTCGATTTACACGTTTTTCTCAGGAACATATCTACCGTGTAAATCGGGGGATAGGTGTATTTTCATTTATCAGTTCCAACATTTTAACATAACATAATTACAGTAGAACCTCGATAACTCAAACCTCGGTAACTTAAAAACCTCTATAACTTCAAAAAATAATATGTTCCCTTCCCATCAGAGCCCCAAACCTCAATAACTTAAAATACGCAACCTCTATAACTTAAATAAGTAATCTCTGATTTGGCCCTCAGAAGCTGAAATCTTGAAGAAATAAGAATCGGGAGAAAGTCTTCAAAAACGAAAAATTGCCGAATTCCCTAATTTAGAACAATGTTTGTTTATGTGGTTCAAACAGTGTCGAAACAAGTGGACCCATACTGAAAGAAAAAGCTGAAGAGTTTGATAATTTGCTGAAAATCAAAAATTTTAAAACCAACACAGAAACGACATGATTTAGCCTTTAAAAAAAATGTTATTAATAGCATAGACCCTTGATAACTTAAAACGTCTATAACTTAAAATATTTTGTGTTTCTCTTGGACTTTAACTTAACGAGGTTCTACTGTATATAAAATCTTTTTTTTGGTAATTGTTTACAAAACTAGAAGCTTCATGGACTTGGATGAAACTTTGCCAAAGGATTCTTTTTTTAATGCCAAAGAAACTTCCTTATACATTATTTCTCGGTCTTTTCTAGTTTACGAGATAAAAATTATTGAAATTTGCATATAAACATATTTAGCTACCATGTTTTATTCATTTGGTCAGCAGCTGATGACACCACTTATATTCGGGTTTTTCCAGTTCGGTTTTGGATATATGAAAATTAAAAATAATAATTAATATATATATATAAGTGAGGGATTTATTTGGAGATAAAAGAAGTGAGATGTAGTTTCTGAAATGTATAAAGATATTTATTTACATATGTACATTGATTTTAAAATGGCCAAGCTAGTACCTGAAATGTATAAAGAAACAAATCTCAAGTCTCTTGGTAGCGTAACTTGGTTAAATTCATAAGGGGAAAAGATATATAACAAAATAATGGTGGATAGGTGTTTCTATGATGAATGCTTGTTTCTTTCTGTTCGTGTGTGTCTGGCTCTGTTCAATCCAACGCCCTCCCGTGGCCAAACCCGAACTTACATCTCCCCCACAAAAGAAAGTACCGTCACATTATTTTGTAAAGGGTAAAAGATTTTTAATATGAAATAAGGAAAATTTTTTATTTTTTTTATTTTTTTCTATTTTATATATAGAGTTTGATATCCTTTCTATAATTCTGTACGGACCGTCTCGAATTTTGTCTAGTTTGCCTCTATTTAATTTATTTCCTAATTCTACATAAACTAAGTCATTTTTCCTAAATGAATAATCCCTTCTTTTTTTATTTATTCTGAATCTGTTTTCTTCAGCTGACTTATTCGAGAATTTTAAAGCTTCTTTTCTATCATATTCCAGATCTCTTTCCTTGCTAAATTCTTCTGGAACTATCTCTGAATGTTTTCCAAGTAGTAAATATTCAGGAGAGAATCTGGTAGAACTGTGTGTTGTTCCATTATATTCTCTGACACATTCTTCTGCCAAAACGGCCCATCCTTTTCCTTTATTTTTAGAATCATTTCTCTTTATCCTCAGCCTATTTGTTAAAGACTGGTTCACTCGTTCAACTAAACCATTTGACTCCGGACAATCAGTACATGTGAATATCAGTTTTATGTTTTTCTTAGTTAAAAATTTTTTAAAATCTTCCGACTTTATCCCAGGATACTGATCCGCCAACAGGTTATCTATTTGGTTCGAATCGTCAACCTTTTTTATAAGTTTAATAAAATCTTTTGACGATTGAGTTGTTGATGTCAAAATAAAGACAAATCTTGAGAAATGATCAATGAGCACATGCATGTATCTTTTTTTTGTATATCTGTCTTTGCAACCCCCTATTGTATCCAGGGACATGATTTCAAAGGGTCTTGTTGCTGGACCTAAAATGGATGCTTTTCCCAGCAATCTCTCTCTTCTTGACTTATTTTCTAAACATGCCTTGCATTCTCTGCAATACTTTCGTATTAAAAAATCCATTCCTTTAAAATAGTACTCAGGTCTAATTTTACTTAACATATGTTTTACCCCTATATGACCATAGTAGTTGTGAGTTAAATCTATTATTTTTTTTCCTAAGGACATAGATACAAATATTCTTTTGTTATCATTTATTTTCTTTAAATAAACTCCTTTTTCATTTATAATGTTTTTAGAATTGTTTATTTCAGTGATATTTAAACTTTGGTCTGCCATTATTTGTTCTTGTGTTATTAAGTTTACCACTTTGATGACATCTTCATTATGACAATCACTGAGGACTGGATTTCTGGAAAGGGCGTCGGCCTCAGTGTTTGTGCTGCCAGGGGCGTAAATGATTTCAAAGTCATATTGGGAAAGATAAAGAATTAATTCACCAAGGGGCTCATCTGGTCTTGCATTTACTTTGAAATTTTCCAGGGGTTTGTGGTCTGTGATGACTGTAAATGGTTTATCTATTAGCCAGTATTGCCAGTGTTGTACAGCTTCCTTTATAGCTAAACACTCCAAGTAGATAGCCTTTCTTTTCTTTTGTAGTGGAGTTAGTTTTTTTGAAAAGTAGGCTACTGGATGTAAGAATCCTTCATCATCTTTTTGCTTCAATATTGCACCGATTCCTTCCGTCGATCCATCCGTAAATATGTAACTCTTCTTATTCGGATTAAAAATTAATAATATTGGCGAGATACATAAAAGCTCTTTTACTTTATTAAAAGCACTCTGACATTTGTCCGTCCATTCAAACTTTACATTTTTTCTTAGTAAATTATGAAGAGGTTCTAACAATTCTACCGATTTGTCTATATACTTATAATAAAAATTTATTTTACCAAGAAATTGCCGTACATTTTTCTTATCTTTTGGAATTTTGAAATCTTTTATTGCTATCAAGTTATCTTTTAAAGGTCTTATTTTGCCTTTTTTAATAATATGTCCTAAATATTTAATTTCATTTTTCGCGATATTGCATTTTGATAATTTCAGCTTAAAACCTTCTTCTTTCAACATCTTAAAAACTAACTTTAAATGTTCTAAATGTTTTTCAAAACTTTCGGAGAAAATAAGGATGTCGTCAATATAATTCATACAGAACGTGTTTAAATTATTTCTCCTAATGGAATTTGCAAGAATTCTTTGAAAGATTCCAGATGAAGCTCGAAGTCCAAATGGGAGTACATTCCATTGAAAGTGGCCATTTTGTGTTACAAAGGCCGACTTTTCCCTATCCTTTCTTCTTAATGGTATAGACCAAAAGGCCGAATTAACATCCAATGCCGTGAACCAGTTGCAATTTCCTGCCTTTATCATTATATCATCAATTCTTGGGAAAGGATGAGACTCAGGTAATAAAATCCTGTTTAGACATGAATAATCGATACATAGACGTGATTTTTTTCCTTCGTCTTTCTTATAAGCCAATGTTACTGGAGCCGCAAAAGGCGAGCTTGATTCTTCAATTAGATTCATTTCTAAAAGTTTTTTTATTTGACTGTCTATTTCATTCTGTGTTGTGACAGAACATCTATAGGGTTTTTTATATATATATTGATAATCACGCAATTTTATTTGAGCCTCTGTATCTTTTATTTTTCCTACATCGAATTTGTTTTTTGCAAATAATTCATTATTTTCTTTTAATAATAAAAATGTTTTATCTTTTTCTTTTGCATTTAAATGATTTAAATAGTGTCCATATTCTTCTAATTTTATATATTCGTCTATATTTATATTATACAATGTATTATTAAATATAATTTTATTTTTAAATTGGTTTGAATTATTTTCTAAACCTTTAATATCTTTATTTTTATTTAATGGTATATTTTTAAAATTTATTCTTTGAAATATTTTTAATTCATTATTTTGACATAGTTTAAATTCCGTTATTAAATCTAATCCCAGAATCAATTCAAAGGAAAATTTATTATTATTAATACAGAATATATTTACTTGTTTTTCTATTAAACCTATTTTTAATTTTAAAGAAATTTGCCCATCAACACGACAAAAACCAGCTAATGTTTTGAATAAAATTTTATTGTGGTCCTTCAATTTATCATTTAATCCTTTCACCACATTTAAATTGATGATTGATATATTAGAACCGGTGTCATAGATTCCTTTTAAATATCTATTCTTATTAATTATTACATTTAATTTGATCAGCTGGGTTTTATCGCAGGGCATAATTATTTTTTTTTTAACCAATTCATTAAATTGTTCTTCACCAAGCATTACTTTTGGGCGTGTTTTATTTTGTTTTATATTAATGTTGTTTTTATGTAATGGAATATTCTCATATTTCTGCAATATACTTATGAGATCATCAGATTTCTTTATTTGAAATTTATCTAATTCATGTTGAATTTTTAATGGTAATCCAATGACAATTAAATTAATTTTAGTTTGTTCTGAGATATGAGGGTCCGAATCTATTAAAAGATTTTCTTTCTCAATGCAATAACTTATTATGGAGCCCCCTAGAAATTTAAAATTAAAAGCTTTTCTAACTTGGGACCATCCTCTCTTTTGAAAAGTTAATAAGATTGATTTTTTTTTAGATTTAATTCATACCAATTTTTAGCAATGTCTGCCAAAAAATATTTTAATGCTTGAATTTTTATTGTTTCATTTTGTAGATCGAACCTCAAACATTCTTTTTCAAATTTTTCAATCCATACATCAACATCTTGGTTTTTGCCTAAAAATATTTCTAAATTGAATTTTTTTTCAATATCCTTTAATACGTGGATTGAATTATTTATATCAATGGTGTTATCCATGTTAGTTAAATTAATAGAATTATTTAATTGTTCTTCAAGCAATTCGCCTTTAAAAATGAAATTATCATCATTGTCTAAATATAATTTCCTTATATCTTCATCTAGATCCACCTTTGGGTTTCTGAAATTCCCGACCCTTGTCATACCTTTACAGGCTGCCTGAATAACGCTTAATTTCATCAGCTTAAGGTGATGAGATTCGTGACGGTACTTTACAGGAAATAAGTAAGTCAGGGAAGAGCCCTGGAAACTGATAGCGTGGAAAGAACTCACCATAGCGCCATCAACTTGCTCCTTGACCATATGTATTATAACCTTCGCTGCCATCTCGGAAGAAGCTCGATTTGTTTTATAAGTGAGGGATTTATTTGGAGATAAAAGAAGTGAGATGTAGTTTCTGAAATGTATAAAGATATTTATTTACATATGTACATTGATTTTAAAATGGCCAAGCTAGTACCTGAAATGTATAAAGAAACAAATCTCAAGTCTCTTGGTAGCGTAACTTGGTTAAATTCATAAGGGGAAAAGATATATAACAAAATAATGGTGGATAGGTGTTTCTATGATGAATGCTTGTTTCTTTCTGTTCGTGTGTGTCTGGCTCTGTTCAATCCAACGCCCTCCCGTGGCCAAACCCGAACTTACATATATTCAAACCGAACTGTAAAAAACCGAAAATTAGTGAATAAGTGAATAATTAGTGAATTAGTCAATAAAACATTAAATGGCTGCCCATTTATAACTAGTTTATCTGTCAAACTTTAATAATTTTTATCTCGTAATTACATGATTAAAAATTGTATAATACTGATATATATAAAATTTCAGCTTGATTGAATGACTGAAAGTACCGGAATTAATTTTTTAACGCTGCAAATGTGGGGCCATCAACAAAGAGCCAAACACGTGCTGGTTTAATAACAATTATTTATTAATTTTAATTTATAATTTAATTAATTAAATTTAATTTAAATATAATATATGTTATTTAATCTAATTTAATTTGCGAGAGAGTCGAGTGGAGACACTCCAGCTTATTTAAATAAACTTATGGTTTTATTTAAGGTTCATAGACTCTTCTCAAAGATAACAATGAATTGCTATACTTTGCATTAAATTTTTAATTTTTAAAAAATGAATCTTCTGTTACCTAAGACGGACACTAAAAATTTCAGTAGAAGCTAATCATAAGATTCTCTATTCATAATTGTGAATTCTACACCTAAAAAAAGAAGATATATTTCCAAGGTCACAAAATAATCTCGACTGCTCTAAGTGTACCTAGTTTTTTAAGGGTGTCCTTTTTTTGGAACTTTATAGAGTTGGCAAACCTACGTAAACTAGAAGAGACCGAGAAATATTGCATAAGGAAAGTTTCTTTGCAATTAAAAAAGGAATCCTTTGGCAAAGTTCATCCAAACCCCTGAAGCTTCCCGTTTTGTAAACAATTACCCTTTTTTTTAATTCTATCAATATTATTCTAATTGTATACCAAAATATCTATTAAAAAATTTATATTATAAAATATATTTATTATAAATATTTTAAAATCATATTTCTTATATTCGAAATAGAATGTCTAAAAAATAAAGAAAAATCAAAAAATTAAGATCTATTACATAGACATTTTCAACCAAATAATATATATTATTTCTGGGTGCACCCATCTAGTTTCAAATAATAATTAATTTTTAGTTCTTGAGAAAACAAAAAAAAAAAAATAATTACAAATAATCAAAAAAAAATTTAAGTTTTGGCAAATACTTTAAAAATATTTTTTTTTAAAATTTTATTTTTTTCCATTGAAGATTTATTTGAATCATAATGGCATTCGGATTATGTAAGTAATTACATTGTCCTATTTTTTTATACCTTCATTACTTTAAATCTTAACATATGTTTCAAACCCATATATTAAGAAATTAAATGTGACCTTCTACAATTGTTATAAGTTATAACTTTCTTAGTGAAACCAAAAAAAAAAAACGATATTACATAATGAGCGCAACATATATTTTTAAAATAAATTTTGAATAAAACGATTTTTATAAAAAAAAATTATTTTAAAGTGTTATTTTAATTTTCATTTTTTAATGAAATTAATCCACCCATTCGAATTTATACACTCTTTGAAACATTTTATTTTATTATACAAATAAAATTTAACTTTTTAAAAATATAATGTACATTTCGGTTGTAACACACACAAAAGCTTTCAAAAATTGGGAAGTATATATTTTAATTTTAGTTAATACGAGTTATTCATAACCTACATAACATAATAATAAACAACGTGCCATTTTCTTATAATATATTAAAAGTTTTCTTTGTATAAAAATAACTATATTAAAATGATCATTTTTTATCCTCTGGCTATTTGCAAGCCTCTCCCCTCCACTCCCTTTTAGAGGCCGATAAAATATAGTAATATTCACATAATCACATGATATGATAAATTATTTAATTCTAGACATTCTCCGGGACATATATTAATACGGGACTGTCTTGGAAAAACCGTGACGAACTCGCTCTATTTTATATATAGTTATAACTTTAAATATATTTAACTACAAGTCTTGTTTTCCTTATTTCATTCGTTCTTTTCTTAAATATTTCCTTAAATATATTTAAAGAATTTGGTTTAAAGGACTCCAAAATATATATATATAATAGTAGTATAAGACTCTTCAGTGGTTTAGTGGTTAGCATGACAATCTACCACACTTGAGTTCGGGCCTAGGGAAATTCAATAATTAATAATTTCTCTCTAAAGTCCTGCATGATCCGCAAATAATAATAATAATAATAGTAATATATAACTTTTTGTTTTATAGAAATGTACCTGTGGACAGGAATGTGGTCGTTTTTATATTATATCTTCAAGGGTCAGGAGCCCTCTGGGCTCGCTTAGGTTTTTTTTTTATTTCCTCGAACATAAACCAACCCTATGCCTTTAGTAGTTCTATTTATTTTTAAAACATGTTTTTAGTTTTTATCTTCTTATTCCAACCCAAAACATGGTTAGCTTATTGATTCTTAACTTAGATATTTTGTTTTTTTTTTTGTTACTGTACACAATTATTCAATTAAATTTAATTTTTTAGAATCAAACAATTCATTCTATTGTTTTGAACAATATGAAAAATAGAAACTACTAAATTCACTTGAATACACTATACATTTTTTTCAATTCAAAAACGCAGCAGCCATTAACCCTTTTTCGGTATTGAAAATCATTAGATATTTACCGTTTCCTAATTTAGAAAAAATTATATTGTAAAATATCTTCTAAATTTATAAGTTTATAATTATATTAAAACATATAAATATATATTCCAAATGCCCAGTCATATAAATAATAAAAAAATATTTTAAATAACTGTACCTATTTTTTTGCTTTTTTCTTGTTTTTCATTTCTAGTAACATTTTATGAATGAAATTTGAAAAAAAAAATATTATTAATATTAAATTGAAAACCTTATTTTTCATTCTATATATATATATAAATATTAAAATAAAAAAAATTAAAGATTGAAAAGATATAAAAATCAAGATTATTTTTATTCATTTAATGATTCCATTATTCTTGATTATATTTCAAAAAGTTAACAATCTTGAATTATAATTAAATTTAGCATTAAGTCATTTTAATTTTAATTTAATGGATCATTCTCACCGACAATATTTTAATACGTTTATTCAGTTGCCTATATTTTACGCCTACTATTCTCTTTGATGGTAATTTTCTGGTTCAAGCAACCAATTCAATGTACGCTTGCATGCTTCGATTTTCTCCAAAAAGATGATCACCAAAATTCAAGTATTAATTGGAAAAAGAGAAAATTATAACACTTGTTTTAATAAAATCAAAAGTATATTGTCTAATCATTTAATTTCATTTACTATCAAATTGTGGTGAATATATTACTTATTTATTTATTTATTTATTTATTTATTCAAGATTTAGGTACTCTCTACCATTAAATAATTAAGAATAAAATACATTCTAAATTTAAAACTAATTTAACCTGTATTTCTTTATTTATATACTCATTTAAAAATCTGGAGTGTCTCCACTCGACTATCTCACAATTTAAATTGAATAACATATATTACATTTAAATTAAATTTAATTAATTAAATTATAAATTAAAATCAATAAATAATATTTATTAAACCAGCGAGTGTTTGGCTCTTTGTTGATAGCACCAAGTCACGTGCTGGCGCGTGATTTGCAGTGTCAAAAAAATAATTCCGGTACTTTCAGCGCATCAATCAAGCTGAAATTCTATATATAGAACTTTTATATAATTTTTAATCATGTGAAAAACTATCAAACATATATATCTTTATTTTTACTGTCAGTTTAAAGAAAAAAAAAATGAAAACGTGGTAGGTAATGACCCTCTTCCGGATGAACTACATTTCTCAAAAGTTGATAGAAAACTACAAATTTTGAATAATGTATTGTACCAAATTTCATGATTCTAGTTCAAACCGTTTTTGCGTAATCTTGTGTTTTAGTCATTACACTTTATCGAATATAATAATTTTGCTCTTTCAGAATTTAAAAAAATTTGTCTCTTTCTGACCTGGAGAATACAAAAGTGACTTTTTATGTGTTTGTGACTATAAACTCAAAAATGACTAAACCTCAACCTTAGTGAAAATGACTCTGGGACCTTCATAACGTATAAAAACATCAAAATCTCGACAATCGAAAATTTTTGTAATCGCAATACTATCTCTGTCGAGATAGACAGAATATTTTTTTAAGTGGGACAGTAAAGGGGCTTCACATATTACGTTGAAAACATTTTAGGAGAATATTAATAGCACATAATTAAATAAAGAATAATTAAATTTAAATTTAAAACTAATTTATTCTTTGTTTCTTCATTTATCTTCTAATTTGAAAATCAATTACCAAAGAAGTTTTTTTAAAGTGGGACAGTAAAGGGGATTCATAAATTTCAGTGAAAATATCTTAAAAGCTTATGAATCATTAACAAAATTGATAAGATAGTAATACACTTAATATTTTGTACATTTTAAAACTAATTATGAAATATCATAACTTTTTGATTAGATTATTTGTTTTTTTACTATCATAGGTCTATTTATGATAGGATAATATCGGAAACTTTCAACCCTATAGATAACTGTGTTTACATAAACATACAAAAAAATATTTAATCATATTTCTAAAAAAAAATCAACAATTTGTTTTAAATATTTTATATATCTATATTTATATTGTGACAAAACTATTACAAATAAAAATAAAATAAAATATAATAATATTTTGAGTTAGTATTTGTTCCATGTCGCATATAAAAACTTATTTAAATAATCAGTATTATGGTAGAAGTATTGATTTAATGAAGAAAATAAATCCATTTAACTCTATCATGGTTATTTATGTTGGTGACATAATTCTATCCTTAGAATTGTATGATATTTCTTATGTTGAGAAGAAAAATTATTATATACTCTCTCTCTCTCTCTCTCTGGAAAGATTTTGTTAGAAAATCATTTTATTAATACTACTACTCTAGTTATGTATTGTCATAAGTATTTATCTATCTATCTATATATATATATATATCAAAAAAAAATCATAATTCAATAAATCGTAAGAGAATATGTTTACTGCAAAGAATAGTATATTTTATTTTCATTAATTTAATTTATTTTATGAATAACTGACTTGTTTTGTTTTTTTATTTCTTTGGATTAAATCACTCGTTTCTATTCATAATTCAAATGTACTGAACGGAAATATTCTAATTATTTTTATTCAATAAATAATAAGTATATAAAAGTGCGGTCTCTTGTTGAATGGACTATCTTTTATTTAATAAAAAATCTAGTTCATTTAATAAATGAATTAAAGAAAAACGTCAAATACTCTATTTTATTTATTTATTTTTATTTATTTATTAATTTGTTTATTTATTTAAATATTAATATTCTACAGAGAAAATTTTTTATAGTATATAAACGTGCGGTCTCTTGTTGAATGGACTATCTTTTATTTAATAAAAAATCTAGTTCATTTATAATTGAATTAAAGAATAACGTCAAATACTCTAATTTATTTATTTATTTATTTTTATATATTTATTTATTTATATTTATTTATTTATTTATTTATTTATTTAATATACAACTACTTGATTCATAAATAATGAGTATATAAAAGTGCGGTCTTTTGTTGAATGGATTATCTTTTTTATTTAATAAAAAAAATCTAGTACATTTAATAATTGAATTAAAGAAAAACGTCAAATACTCTATTTTATTTATTTATTTATTTATATTTATTTAATTATTTATCTGTTTATTTATTTATTTATCTTTTTTTTTTACTTATTTATTTATTTAATATACTACGGAAGAAATTTTTTATTTGGCAATAAAATATTCGCAACAGATTAGAAAGAGTATCATATTTTGAGTATATTTTTGTTAACAATATAGTCAGACCATTAGATCACCTTTATATATGTTATATTTATAGTCATGTTTATATGGTTATAATTTATTTTATGAATGTGGAACGTGGTAAAGGTGGGGGTAGGAATAGTTTCTTAGTATTTGAAAATAGGATACTTCGTAGAATGTATAGATCGAACAAAGATCAATCAATAGGAACATAGAGGAGAGTGCATAACAAGGAATACTTGGTCTTTGTATACCACAAAAAATCAGAATGCGATGGGCGGATCACGTGGTTCGAGTGGGCGATAAAAAAGATTTATGGGGAATTTATTTATAGGGGAACCAATTGGGAAATGATCAAGAGATATATCAAGGACATGTTGAACGGATAATAAAAGTTAGATTTTATTGGAGATAGAATTGGAAAGAAATTGGATGGAAATTGTTGGCTGTTGCAAAATAGACTTTTCGGGGTTAAAGGCACCATAAAGATAAATTCATAAATAATCATGCTTAATTTTTACCGACCGACGATAGTAAGGGAGGTATTGTTTTCACACCAAATTTCACATGTGGAGATTTTTACATATCTCCACGAATCATGCATTTTCTAAACAGAAAAAAGTATTTTTAGCATGATGTCTGTCCGTCTGTCCGTCCGTCCGGTTGTCCGTCCGTATAGATGTGTACAGCCTGAACGGCTCAACCGATTTTGATGAAATTTGGTATATTTACTTAATGCATCAGTGGGATGAATTGATCAACTTTTGGTGCAATTCCGGAAACCGGAAGTGGTAGTATTAGCGATCGACGATAGGAAGGAAAGGGTTATTTTCACACCAAAGGAGATTTTTTTATATATCACCACGAATCATGCACTTTGTATTGGTTTTATCCTCGAGAAAAATCATATTTATTAGTTTTTTCTTGATTTAAAATTATATGACGTCATCCAGCCATTCATGACGTCAGTCTGGTCTTGCATATATATTATAAATAAAATAAAATTAAAAATGTTTATATTTATTATTTATGTATCCATATCTGTTTTTTATTACATTAATAGATATATGAAAATTATTTGAAATTGTTTCTGTAGCTGGAAATTAATTTATTTCAAACCGTCGGTCGGTTCGGACCTGGCCACAGGTCAACTTATTTTTTCATATTTTCGAAAATAGAAACAAAAAATTTACTAAAAAAAAATAATATTTTGACATATATGAATAAATTATCAATTATCAAATCCCTTACTTTTTTATAATATAATTAATTTAAATATTATTATATGAAAATATGCTGGTCTTATTATAAATGTTAAGCAATTAAAATGCTGCTTTAATTTATACTCGATCATTCTAAAGTATCATCAGCATTATCTTTTATTTTCACTATTCATTTTCACTTTTTAACTATAAACGCATTAAATATTGATTTATTATGTCATTAACACATAAAACGCATGAAAGTCGATTCTAATATTTTTAAGAACTTCAAGAACTTCAATCCGTGTGTTATCTAATTCATATATGATGTTTATTTTATTATCAATTTATTAAAAAAAACTTTCCAAAAAGGATTTAATTTAGAAAAAAAAAAATTAAATCAAATTAAATTCATTATAAATAATTTATTGATATTTACACTTTATAATCGCATTTTTTATTTTAAATAAAAGCATCTCCATATATATATATATATATATATATATATATATATATATATATATGATATATATTCATAATATTACTAACTCCTACACCGAACAGACTCTTGGGATATATACATATAAATATTTTTAAAGAAATTTTTTTACAAATATTTATTATTTGATTATTATGTATTCCCTCCAAAGTATTCTTAATATATATATATATATAATTAATTTTTTTGGAATATCCAGTTTTATAAACTTTATATATATGAAGGCAGGTCAATAAGTCCGTGACTTTTTTTAAAAATGAAACACAGTTTTTTGGATAAAAAATTATTTGATTTTTCAACGTAGTCTCCTTCTCTAATTTTTTTTATCCCTTCCAAAAAATAAGATTTGTCAAAGATGTTAAATGGATGTCAAATAAAAACTAAAATACCCAGCTGGTTCAAATTTCGACAGGAGACAGCTGAAAGTTGTCTTCTGACAGGAGCAATGTTGTCATTTCATTTAAGTAACGGAAAAAAATAAATTTAATTTTATCAATTAATTAATTAAATTTATACAATCAAATATCATTTTAATTAATAATTTAATTAAATGGTTTGATTTTATATATTTAATATTTTAATAGAATTAAGATTAAATGTTTCTTTAATTATCATTTTAAATTAATATTAATTTAATATTTTTTTAAAGAATATATACATATATATACAGTGGCGTACAGTGGCGGATTAAAGGTCCAGAGCGCCCTAGGCAATCACTTTATCGGCGCCCCTGTATCGGCCATAAATGTCCATCATAATACTATAAATTTTAAAAATTCTGAGCTCGCGCGCCCCTTGTAACTATACGCCCCTAGGCACGTGCCTAGTTTGCCTTACGGATAATCCGCCTCTGGTGGCGTAGCTAGGGTATGGTAGACTTGGCACGTGTCATGGGCGCCAACTGAAAGAGGGGCGCGAAAAAACATCTAATTATATATATATATATATATATTGTATTATTATATTCATTATACATATATAATGTATGTTTATCACGTAAATATAAATTGATATTTTCCAAAGCCACATTAAAATCCATGTTAATTCTTAACATTGTTTTTATTTTTTAGTTTATTGACACAAGATGATGAATTACACCAGTTTAAAAAAAAATCAACTATTTTTCAGCCCCCGTCACATTAAAATTGAATTACATTAAAATTTTTATTTAAAAAAAAACACTATCAGATTCTCAAAGATACTTATTTACATTTTTTGCTAGTATAATTAGATTACCTATCATATAAATAAATACTTTCCAAGTGTATTCATTTTTAGTTAAATCTTTTTTTTTTTTTACTGGAGCCAATGGTAGTCTAAGCAAAAGGTCTTTTGTGCCGCTTGAAGGCATACCAGTATTAATGACAGATCCCCTTTCATACTCAACACCCTACATATGGGAATGTTGAAAATTAATTATTCTCTAATACAATGAACTTCCTGGCTACAAATACAGAATAATTCCCTTTAAAAACAACGGGACAAACCACTCTCGCTTTTGCATGGAATCAGTTTCGCTCTTTCTTTTGCCTTTTCCTCTTTTTTTTTATTTTTTTTCCGTACTCATATATATATAATCTTTAAAACCCAAATATTTCTAAGAAATTAAATAAAAATTAGCTGGAGTGTCTCCACTCGACTATCTCGCAATTTGAATTGGATTAAATAACATAATATATTATTTTTAAATTAAATTTAATTAATTATAAATTATAAATAATAAATATTAAACCAGCGCATGTTTGGCTTTTTGTTGATGGCACCATGGCACGTTTTGGCGCGTGAGATATGCAGTGTTAAAAAATTAATTCTGGTACTTTCAGCAATTCAATCAAGCTGAAATTCTATATATAGCAGTTTTATACAATTATTAATCATGTGAAAAATTATCAAACATATATTTTTATTTTTACGGTCACTTTAGAGGAAAAAAAATCAAAACGTTGTAGGTAATGACCCTCTTCCGGTTGACCTACATTTCTCAAAAGTTGATAGAAAACTATGAATTTTGAATAATGTCCATGTACCAAATTTCATCATTCTAGCTCAAACCGTTTTTGCGTAATCTTGCCTACATACATACACACACACACACATACACACACACATACACACACACACACAGACATTTTTCTCAACCTTAGTGAAAATGATTCAGGAACCTTCAAAACGTATAAAAACATCAAAATCTCAACATCGAAAATTTTCGTGATCGCAATACTATCTCTGGCGAGATAGTAAAAAAGAAAAATCTTATTGATATAAAGAAATCTTATTGATATAAAGAAAAATCTTATTGATATAATTTTTACTATCTCGCCAGAGATAGTATTGCGATCACGAAAATTTTCGATGTTGAGATTTTGATATTTTTATACGTTTTGAAGGTTCCTGAATCATTTTCACTAAGGTTGAGAAAAATGTCTGTGTGTGTGTATGTGTGTATGTGTGTGTGTGTATGTATGTAGGCAAGATTACGCAAAAACGGTTTGAGCTAGAATGATGAAATTTGGTACATGGACATTATTCAAAATTCATAGTTTTCTATTAACTTTTGAGAAATGTAGCTCAACCGGAAGAGGGTCATTACCTACAACGTTTTGATTTTTTTTCCTCTAAAGTGACCGTAAAAATAAAGATATATGTTTGATAATTTTTCACATGATTAATAATTGTATAAAACTGCTATATATAGAATTTCAGCTTGATTGATTCGCTGAAATTACCAGAATTAATTTTTTAACACTGCAAATCTCACGCGCCAACACGTGACGTGGTGCCATCAACAAAAAGCCAAACATGCGCTGGTTTAATATTTATTATTTATTATTTATAATTTATAATTAATTAAATTTAATTTAAATATAATATATTATGTTATTTAATCCAATTCAAATTGCGAGATAGTCGAGTGGAGACACTCCAGCTAATTTGGAAATGGAATACGGATTAATTTTATTCTTGATGTTAAGATAAAATCCATGTTGTGGGAAAATCTTTTTTTTAAACAATTCCAACTCTTAGTTCACAATCTTTCTATATATATATATATATATATATATATGTATATTTCTCTTATACAAATTTTCAATCACCAATAAAATACTTTTTATTCATCCACTTAAGTTTAAATACATTTTTTTTGATAATTTTATTGTTAATAATTTTATTCAGATATTATTTCATTAATTAAATATAATTAATTATTTTTAGAGAGTTTTATCAGGGAACAAAAAAAAATTTCTTATAATAAGATATTTGGCATCATATAGATTTGTCTTTCAATGGCTAAGTTGATAGAACTTGAGAAACTTCATGATTTAAGATCGAATCTCGTCGAAGCATACAATTTTTTTTATTTAATTTTGAACCAATTTTTAATACTTTAACTATAGTTTTAACAATTCTAAGTAGAAATCGACTTTTAAATTTTTTTTTTATATTATTTCAAATTATTATCACAAAAATATCAGTCAAGACTAATTTATTCAGCTTTTATTTTACTATAAAGACATTTTTATAATATCATCTCAGTATTTATCGAACATTAAATGAATACTATTTTTCAATAATAATTTTATGTGGAATAATTCTATATCTTAAAATATTTTCTTTATTTGCGCTGATCAATATAGTTTCCAATTTTAAATACACAATCCTCCAAAAACTATTATTTTCATAAATTATGCAAATATAGCTTTACATTTCTAAACCAAAAATCAATTATTAAGATTTTAGTTAAAAAAAAACAATTTGTATTTTAAAATCAACTACAAAATTAAAAACAAAAAAAAAACAACAACACAATTTAATTGAACCTTTTGTCTATATCTTTAGGTAAAAAATAATAAGGAATTTTATTATTATTTTTTGTTTTGGTTTTATCAATACTTTCAATTTCCAAATATACTCTGGGCATTGGTATCATGTATCGAAGGGCATTGAATGAAAATACATAGGGGTCTTATTGATTGGAGTAGCAGGAACAGAGAAAGAGAGAGTCAGTCGTGAAATATCCATGCAAAATTAATCAGTCAGGTTAGGTTGGGTTAGCAAGATAACTTTCCCCAAATGTAATATATTCCGAGTTCTATTCCTTTCAAATATATATGCTTAAGGTCTATTTGTTTAATTTTTCATTTATTCTATGAATAATCGAAAAATTATTTGTTGTTTAGTCATAAAAATATAATAATTTACTATTTAATGTAGTACTTTTTACCTTTAAAAGTATTGCTTTGTATTTGTAATAAAATATATCGAATTATATATATATCATATATATATATTTAGAAATTTAACCTAAAATTTTTATAATAATTTTCAAATTATAACAAATAAAAAACTGAAAAAAATACTGAATGAGTATAATACAATCAACTGAAGATGACCTAACTGTCGAAATGATAATTTATTTAAAGTTTAATAAAATTTATTTAGAAATTTAAAACCTAGTGTTTTATTTTTATTCTATGAATTAATTTTTTTTTCAGTTTCTTTTATAATTTGAAAATTATTTAAATAAGTTGACCTGTGGCCAGGTCCGAACCGACCGACGGTTTGAAATAAATTAATTTCCAGCTACAGAAACAATTTCAAATAATTTTCATATATCTATTAATGTAATAAAAAACAGATATGGATACATAAATAATAAATATAAACATTTTTAATTTTATTTTATTTAGAATATATATGCAAGACCAGGCTGTGACGTCATGCATGGCTGGATGACGTCATATAATTTTAAATCAAGAAAAAACTAATAAATATGATTTTTTTCGAGGATAAAACCAATACAAAATGCATGATTCGTGATGATATATAAAAAAATCTCCTTTAGTGTGAAAATAACCCTTTCCTTCCTATCGTCGATCGCTAATACTACCACTTCCGGTTTCCGGAATTGCACCAAAAGTTGATCAATTCATCCCACTGATGCATTAAGTAAATATACCAAATTTCATCAAAATCGGTTGAGCCGTTCAGGCTGTACACATCTATACGGACGGACAGACGGACGGACGGACAGACGGACGGACAGACGGACAGACATCATGCTAAAAATACTTTTTTCTGTTTAGAAAATGCATGATTCGTGGAGATATGTAAAAATCTCCACATGTGAAATTTGGTGTGAAAACAATACCTCCCTTACTATCGTCGGTCGGTAAAAAGCTCAATTTCTAAATAGATACAATGTTTCAACGAAATTTGTCAGTCTAATATTTAAATCTATATATATATAGTACCGGGACCCCGAGCCTCGGCTCGGTACTTAAGTTAAAAAAAATGATTCATTATTATTGGGTTTGGCTGGTAATATTAATACCTGGGATACCGAGCTGTCGCTCGAAAAAATGTTTAGACATTATTATAGACATTTTCATTCTGTAAATTAAATAATTTTATTTCATTTAAATAAATATCTATTTTTAAATAATTTTTCTCTACATTATTTATCTAATTCTGACAATATATTAAGATCACACCGGGACCCCGAGCCTCGGCTAGGTAATTAAGTTAAAAAAAAATAATTCATTATTATATTGGGTTTGGCTGGTAATATTAATACTTGGGACACCGAGCTGATATACAATTCTTTAATTATTTATTACAATTATTAAATGTTGCATCATTGCATGGAACTTGGGGTCCTCAATAATACATAAATATGTATACCGGGACCCCGAGCCTCGGCTCGGTACTTAAGTTAAAAAAAATGATTCATTATTATTGGATTTGGCTGGTAATATTAATACCTGGGACACCGAGCTCGCTCTACCCTTTAAAAAATATTGATATACAATTCTTTAATTATTTATTACAATTATTAAATGTATTAAATAATATTTTATTGAAAAAATATTAAAAATTATAAAACTATCTAAAACTTAATTAATAAAAGAACAATGAATAAATAAATCACTAAAATAGATAAAAAACAAAATGAACGCGGCGAGTTTCGATCCTTTAAAATATTTTAAATATAAAAAAAATATTAATACAAAATTAAAAAAAGGCGGGATTAAAATTTCAAAATGGATGCCATTTACGTCACCCATATATAATTTTCAATTAAGAAATTAATAATGAAGCTGTAAGTTTCAAGAGATGTGATCAATAAAACTCAATTTTTCTTTATAAATACTATATCTAGTGTAAATTTGAAAAAAATCGTTAGAGCGGTTTTTGAGAACCAATGGTTATATATACATAGAAATATATATACAATTTTAGCTAGCATAATAAGATAAGATATATGTATATATATCGTTATTATATTTTTCAAGGCAGATATTTATTATACAATTGTATTATCTATCCATGAATTGAGTAAATTTTTAACATTATCCCTTAAAAGTTATTTTTATATTAATCAAAAATTTTAGAATAGTAGGTAAAATAAACATCCGAGAGTACTTTAAACTCGATAAGTAGAATCTTATTTATTTAAAAAAAAAAGATTCCGATTGTCTTTTTATTTACTCAATACAATTTCGATGACAGATTTTTAAATATAAAATTAGATTAAGAAAACAAAAAGCATTGCTTTGACCAGCTGTTGCCTCTTTCAACTAGAATCTATTTCAAAGGTCAATCAGAGAATTATATTAAGTTCAAATGAATGTTGGAAATCAGGGAAGGTGAGGCGCTTAATGAGGTGGCCCAATTCCCACAAGCTATCGTGACTTTTTTTAAAAACGAATCGAAAGTCCATACTATTTAATATCTATACATCTTACTGATCATTTGTTGAATTAATTGAAACATCACGAGGATTTAATTCTATCTATTAAATATTCATACTATATATATATATATATATAATTGCCATTATTTACAGATTTCCAATCGTTTCTTATTCTGCGAAGATCTATTGGTTCTCTTTCTTACATTCATTATTTCCCTCCCTTATTGAAATTTTGTCCGATTTGAAATAAATGTGTTTTTTACTGATCCATCTATCTAGATATATTATGTAAAAAATCTGGAGTGTCTCCTATCTTGCAAATTTGGATTGGATTAATTAACACATATATTATATTTAAATTAAATTATAAATAAAATTAATAAATAATATTTATTGAACCAGCGCGTCTTTGGCTCTATGTTCCGATTGATCTACATTTCTCAAAAGTTGATAGAAAACTACGAATTTTGAATAATCAAATTTCATTATTCTAACTCAAACCGTTTTTGCGTAATCTTGTCTACATTTTTTCAAAACTTATAAAAACATCAAAACCTCGACATCGAAAATTTTCTTTATCGCAATACTATCTCTGGCAAGATAGTAAAGAGTATTATTGTCTTTATTTAAAAAAAATTTCATAAAAATTATTAAATTTTTTTCATCATTCCAATACTTTTTTTCTAGTATTTATCTATCTCTGTAACACCAATGAACACGAAATATTATGGCCATACTAACCATATTGCTTCAATCGCCTTTCTTTATATCTAGTTAAATCGTCCCCGTATCCTAATATTTCAATTTTTTTGTTTGTTTCATTGTTTTCATTCAATACCTCTCCAATTATTCTAATCATATTTTTTAATGCTGGATTAAATTAAATACATGATAATATGTTCTCTTGTTTTAAGTCATTTCATTGTACATATATTTTTGATATTGGAATATTCTTAAAAGGGCTTGCTTTAAACTGCCTATTTACCATTTTCCATTCAATATTACTTTATTTTTTCTTTATTAACCTCTCTTCAAACTTTTTATATTATTATAATTATATTATTGCCACCTATAGATATTGAAATCACATATTAGATAAGAATCTAACGATGTTTCTATAATTTTTTTTTTCGAACTGGTAATGTTTGCCAAATTTATTTTGACGTAGAATCCTTGATAAGTCTTGTCAAGGATTACCAAATGACAACCATTCATATATATTTAAACAACCACCTTCGCATTAACCTGTTTTCAACAAACCATATAATGAAACCGAAATTGTTTATTGACAGAATTTATTCAAATTAACAAAATTAATATAATATATATTCATCTAATATATAAACGCATATGTAAATAAAACTGTTAAATACTTGTAGGTTTTGCATTATAAATGTATCTTTAATAATAATCTTAGAAATTTAAATAAATCCATTTGTTATCATAGGTGCTCTATAAATTTTTTCAATTCCACATTTTTTTCTAAAATTTCAATATAATCATAAGTTAGAATATTAAGTGCAATGTGTTATTATAAATTTTTTCCAATTATCTAATTCACTACGATCACCTCTCTTATTTACATTAATTATTTGTTATTAAAACTGTCCCTCCCCCATCCTCTCCTCCCTCTTCACAGTCTTTTGTCTTTGACCAATTTCCTTTTTTTCAAATAGCAGCACCAGCAGCCTCAATTACTATCATTTTCCTGGAAATAATTTTTTTTAATGAATCTATTTTTCCTATTCTAACTATGAATGTATGTAAATATATATATATAGATATATACATACTTCATTTCCTGACCTTGCTTAATACAAGGATTGCATTTTACCAAAATTCACAATGTTATCTGTGTGAATTTATTGGCCAAGGTGATTTGTCACCATCTGAAGAGTTGCGGTAAATATTTTCAGCTCTTGATATTTTAATTAATATTAATAACATATTAAAATATTTTGCCAACTTAATTTTTCCTTTTAAGTTTAAAAGCAAAAAAAAAAAATAAATTAATATTAATATGGTTTATTATATTATATTTGTTTTTTTTTTAATATTCTACATAAGTTTATTTTTTCTATTAAACCTTGGCATACTATTTATAGTTATTCTTATTTGATTCAACGTTTCATTCGTACTTATTAAATTATAATTTAAAAATGATGTCATTTGAAGACATTGAGTGATATTTATTCATCTATCAAGCATCCAGTGCTTATAAATAAAGACATTGAATTACGAACGCTTAAGTAGTTTGAATTATATTAGACGGAGTTTTTTATTTTTGATTTATAAATTTATTTTTTTTATAAATACAATTAACAAAAAACTATTTGAAGAGTTTTTAGTTTAATTTTGCCTATTTTCATTCAAAAAGCTAGCTGATATGTTAATTATATATACGCGCGCGAGGATATATTAATATATTAATATTAAAGACACCAGATTCTTCAGTGGTTTAGTGGTTAGCACGACAGTCTACCACACTGACGACTCGATTCTGCGGGATCCTCAGGGTCTTTCCGCAAATAATAATAATAATTAAAGACACTATGCCGAATGTGTGGCAAGTTAGAATTTGTTTCTATGGAAACCTAAAATTTTGAAACTTTTTGAAATAAAAAGTAATATTTCCGATCAAGGAAATCAAGAAAAAGATTAAGAGAATCCGTTGTACTTATCATACAACACATTTTCCTCCGCTTATGTGGTAGCTGACGTGATAGGCTCTGTCTTTTCATACGATGTACAGTTACGAAAAAATGTAAACGCCATGTCGGGCAATGTAATGCGTCTTTCTCTACCAATTGATTGCTCGACAACAAGCGCCACCCTGGCATTTACTTTTTTCTGTTACTATACAAAAAACAGTGAATTTTTTTATATAAAAATGTGACTCAGGGGTGAAATAAAAATTTTCATTAAAATTGGTCAATCATTTGTAACAGTTTACTTTTGTGATTAAATCAAAGATTGTGAAAAAAATTTTATTGAAAATTTTAATTTAAAACGTCATCGAATGCCTTTAATGTAATAAAGTATTATTCTAAAGTTAATATACATATATCTCGCATATTATTATTTTTATGTTTAATTTTAGCTTCTAAAATAAATATTAAAATGTTTCAACGAGTCCCTGCAGTTAAATTTATAAATTTTATAAATAATATTATTATTAAAATTATATTTAATTATAAAAATAATTTTATCATTAAAATGATTAAGTAATATTATAAATTGAATAAAAATAAATTATTAAAAATAGCCGTATTTTAACAAAATATTATATTATTATATTTCCATTTTCTTTTCATTTTTCATTTAAAATTAAATGTTATGTTATTCTTTAAATATTTAATTATATAATATATATATATATATATATATAAAATTAATTATATATATTATTTATATACTTCCATTATTCTCTTAATATCGGATGTTTTATATAAATGACTCACTATATATACATATAATCTTCTATCACTATCATATATATATTCGAAAAACTTTAAGATATATTCATATATAATATATAAGACTGTGTTCAGTACTTTAGTGGTTAGCACGACAGTGTACCACACTGAAGATTCGAGTAGGGAATAATTCGGTATATAATTAATGTTTAACTTATTTGAAAAATCGTAAAAATTAGTTTTTTTCTGAAATTAATAAAAGAAAAATTGTTTATTTTTCATTCTATAAAAAAAAAACAATTAAAAACTTTTTTTAAGTACCGAACATGAGAAATAAATCAAGATTCTTGAATTAATTAATAAATACATAATAATGATTACTAAGCTAGACTCTTCAGTGGTTTAAGCCTTGTTTACACGGGCTTAGTTCTTGTCATTAGTTCAGGGGTGGGCAAATACTTTTAAGAGCGGGCTTTTTGAACGCCCGCCGGCCCATTGAAAAAGTTGGCTCTTATTTTGATTTTTCGTTCAATATGTCTCTAAAAGAAAAAAAAAAGATAAATTTTTTTATTAGTGTTTTCGAAATATGGTCCTCCGGCTCGGAAGTCATTTTGAAAATTTCATTTTGGCCCGCGCTTAAAAGTATTTGCCCACCCCTGAACTAATGGCAAGAACTAAGCCCGTGTAAACTAGGCTTTAGTGGTTAGCATGACAGTGTACCACACTGAAGACTCTAGATCAGCCCTATGGAAATTTAATAATTAATAATTTCTCTTTCAAAAATCTCTGCATGATCCTCATATATATATGAATAATTTGTGGGAAATAAAGAATATCTTGACATTTTGTCAAGCAAACGGAAGTGATCCTTCAGTGCATGTCTCCATGTATATTTACCTCCTCGTTCGTGGTTAATACTGATTTTATAAACGATAAATTCTAATATTTAATTTCCGATTGCCGTTTCTAATTTATCTTTCATATAATTTGTGTGAAATAAGGGATATCTTGACATTTTGTCAGAAAAACAAAAATGATCCTCCAGAGCATTACTCCAGGTATATTTAACAATTCGTTCGAGGTTGATACTGATTTTATAAACGATAAATTTTTATATTTGCTTTTCGATTGGTGTTTCTAATTTATTCAGTGACAAATCTCTGAATATCTTTCTTTTTACTATCTCGCCAGAGATAGTATTGCGATCACGAAAATTTTCGATGTTGAGATTTTGATGTTTTTATACGTTTTGAAGGTTCCTGAATCATTTTCACTAAGGTTGAGAAAAATGTCTGTGTGTGTGTGTGTATGTGTGTGTGTGTGTATGTGTGTATGTGTGTATGTGTGTATGTGTGTGTGTATGTATGTAGGCAAGATTACGCAAAAACGGTTTGAGCTAGAATGATGAAATTTGGTACATGGACATTATTCAAAATTCATAGTTTTCTATCAACTTTTGAGAAATGTAGCTCAACCGGAAGAGGGTCATTACCTACAACGTTTTGATTTTTTTTCCTCTAAAGTGACCGTAAAAATAAAGATATATGTTTGATAATTTTTCACATGATTAAACATTGTATAAAACTGCTATATATAGAATTTCAGCTTGATTGATTCGCTGAAATTACCAGAATTAATTTTTTAACACTGCAAATCTCACGCGCCAACACGTGACGTGGTGCCATCAACAAAAAGCCAAACATGCGCTGGTTTAATATTTATTATTTATTATTTATAATTTATAATTAATTAAATTTAATTTAGATATAATATATTATGTTATTTAATCCAATTCAAATTGCGAGATAGTCGAGTGGAGACACTCCAGCTAATTTTAACTAGCATTGAATTCTGGAAAATATTCTTGAAACCCACAGAGAATTTATTTTTCAATGTTATTTCATTTTAATAACCATTTGTAACACATATTTAAATTTATGCGAATATTATAAATAATTAATATATTAAAAATCATTTTCTATGCATGTTGCTTATTTAAATATTTTTTTTTTTTTTTTTTTTTTAGAAAAAATGGTTGATTCAGGTGATTCTATTTATTAAGTACTTTCATCCAAATAATTGATTTCTCTTTCTTATTATTTCTTATATTGTTTTAAAATTAGAATATAATAATAATACGTATACTAATATTATCTACTCTTTCTTTAAAATAGGAAATTAGTAAAGGGAGCGAGAGATAATACCCTCACAGTGTGAACGTTTTATAATAGTCAAGGTTATGGGCGTAGCCAACATGTGAACTAAGGGGGGGGTGTGACTTAATTTTTGCTATTTCTACCCCCTCCCCCATGTATTATATAGTTTTATTTTTCGAGATAAAAAAGGCATATATACATAATTTGTTCACATATATAAGGAATTTAGATAGTTAGTAATCATTATTATTATTATTATTATTATTTGCGGATAGACGTCGTGCTAACCACTAAAGTACTGAACAATCTTATATATTATATTATTATTATTATTATTATTATTTGCGGATAGACCTCGTGCTAACCACTAAAGTACTGAACAATCTTATATATTATATATGAATATATTTAGTTTTTTGAAAATCTATTTAATTAAAAATATTTTTAATTTTTACATTAGAATGTTTAATTAATTTATTCATTATTAAATTTTTCCTTTCTCATTTTAGTATATATTTAATTCTCTTTTAGTATAAGTATTATAGTAAGAACATAGTATTTTATGAAAATTTATATTTATTATTTATATAGAAAAAATAAAATTGACATTAATATTAAAGAAAAAAGCTTAAAATTAAAAATAAATTTAAAAAATAAACAAATCGAGACATTATTTTAAAATTGTCTTCTAAAATAAATTGCCATTATTATTGTGAATGGTTTAACTATCTATTGTATTAAAATTTTATTTGCCTGGCCATGGTTATTTTTTTTTTTTTTTTAGTAAGAATTATTAAAAATAAATCTTATTCTCGAACAATTTGGAGAGGTTTCATATAATCTCAGAATCTTGAGTTATCTACGATTGTTCTGTTTTAATTAAACTATATAAAAAAGGACCAGAAGAGGATAGATGTGGGGTAGGTTGATTAAAACTAGAACAACAAAACTTTCATATTTTGATATACGTATACAAATGTTTTATTATTTACTATCCTTGTTGATTTATTAAAGTAATCTTCTTTTGAGGGGGATAGATCCTGACATAATTTTATCAGACTGGATGTAATCTTCAGCTTGAAGTGCTGTGCCAATAAACTACCAATAATAATAATATTAATAAAATTGTGTAGATGCAATTTATGAATTTTAAAATTTTTTTAATATATTTTATATGTATTATTATAATATATACATGGATAGATAGAAATAATTAAAAATAATCTGATACTAAATACTTTTTTTTCTCTGTTGAAATATAATATCTTTATTCAAATTTCGAATGAATCTAAGATTCATGACAATGTTATGTAATTTAATAATATTAATAATAATCAAAACTAAATATTTATTTTCCATATTTAATTTCAATTTCAAACACTCATCTTTCTTGAATTCAGCATTTTCAACATTTTCAAAGATTAATCTCAAGATTATTGATAAAAATCTTGAGATTAATCTTTGAAAATCATACTAACTCTATTTATATCATTTATTTTAATTTATTAGAAAGTTATATAATTATCTATCTATCTATATATATAAAACTATTTTCTTTCTAACCATTTACAGATAATTTACCATTTGACCTGAACATTTCATTCAATAATGCTTGTATACAGGAAGAGGTTTCTAATGAAAGTAAAGTACCATTTAATAATGTTGCGATTGGGTGCTAGGAATGGGTTTTATTTAAAACGACATTTCTCAAACCTATCACGACTTTATAATAAAACTAACTAATTAATTATTTATCTCATTTCTATTGCCAATTTTATATTACATGGGTGGCCACACTTGGTGATGCTTAGAGCCATATTGAAAAAAAATTTAACTTTTTTTTAGAGACATGTTGAAAAATCGAAAAATCGGAAATGTTTAAGAGCCAAATGGGGAAAAATTTTCCTTTTTTTTTTTTTTGTTTAATGACTTTAAATTTTTTAATTGAGCCACATTAAACTCAAAAAGAGCCACGGTTTGACCACCGTTGTTATATTCTATTATATTTTACTATACTATACTATACTATACTATATTCCATCAGATTAAATAAATAAAGTTTATTTTTCTTTCAAATAAATTTAATTATAATATCCTTGGAGGAAGTTCAAAATATCGCCTACTGACATTTTTTATCTGTTAAAAAAAATAATAAAATAAATGTTGAATCGAGATTTAAAAATTCAACATTTTTGTAAAAAATTCTAATTTAGTAACAAGCGGGACACGTGGCTCAAATAAGAGAAAAATAAGTTGACCTGTGGCCAGGTCCGAACCGACCGACTGTTTGAAGTAAATTAATTTCCATCTACAGAAATAATTTCAAATAATTTTAATATATCTATTAATGTAATAAAAAAACTGACGAGAAACCTATTTGTGGGCAAAGTTCCTACGAGGAATTGCTTGATCATGCATTTTCCCATAATTTCAAAATATAGTCATAAAATTGCGATGGGCGGGACACTTGGCTAGAATGGGAGATAAAAGACTGGCGAGAAACGTGTTTGTAGAGAAACCAATTGGGGAACGACCAGTTGGTAGACCAAGAAAGGTGAAGAGACAATATAAGAAGAAGAAAATCGAAGTTGGATGAGAGTGTCTCAGGATAGGAACCTTTGGAGGATTATGGTTGTTGTGGCCATTATCTTTCGAGTTCCGAAGAGGCACGAAGATAAATAGATAGTCTAATTAATTATAATAATATTTATCAAACGAAAAATAATTTTTATTTAATCTTTAAAAATTTTATATCTAAATTCATCCAATATTGTGAAAATAAAATTATTGATTCATAAACAATAAAAATAAATCTGGAATGTCTCCACTCGACTATCTCGCAATTTGAATTGAATTAATTAACATATATTATATTTAAATTAAATTTAATTAATTATAAATTAAAATTAAAAAATAATATTTATTAAACCAGCGCTTGTTTGGCTCTTTGTTGATGGCACCACGTCACGTGCTAGCGCGTAATTTGCAGTGTTAAAAAAATTAATCCCGGTACTTTCAGCTATTCAATCAAGCTGAAATTCTATATATAGCAGTTTTATACAATTTTTAATCATATGAAAAACTATCAAACATATATCTTTATTTTAAAAAAATCAAAACGTAGTAGGTAATGACCCTCTTCAGGATGAGCTATATTTCTCAAAAATTGATAGAAATACAGTACAAATTTTGAATAATTTCCATTTACCAAATTTCATTATTCTAGCTCAAACCGTTTTTGCGTAATCTTGCTCCCCCCCACATTTTTCTCATCCTTAGTGAAAATGACTCAGGGACCTTCAAAACGTATAAAAACATTAAAATCTCGACATCAAAGATTTTCATGATTTTGGCGAGATAGTAAAACTCATCAGAATTCCCATTTGTCTAATTTTCATACTTATATTTAATAAATAATTCATTTGATTTTTTTTTCTAATATTAAAAAAAAAAATAACTAAAAAATAAAAAAGTAATTAAGAATTCCCGGACTGATTATTTTACCTTTTCATTTCGGAACTCCTCAAAAGCAATGATGATAATTCGTTTTGTTTTGATAGTGTCTATTTTGTTGACTACAATTAACGTTCAATGACCTTATCACGTCTCGTTTGTATTCATTAAGCGACAAGTGTTGATATAAAATGACGTGGTGCATAAACAGTTTCAAATGCATGGACCCCATATATAATATAATATAGTCCTGTCATTAAGAGATTATAATTTTTTTTCTAAATCCAAGTCTAATTTCCATTTCATTTGATCTTCCGTAGTCAATTTCAAGGGTATATTATATAAATAATATTATATAAGAAAAATATATAAAGAAAAGGGAAATTTACATATATATATATTATAATAATATGGAAATAGACTAGTAGATTTTTAGTCCAGTCAACAATTCTTGATAATGACTAAACAAGGTAAAATATTTATTATTTGTCTAATATTTATATAATTGATGATATTTTATATCACTTCAATCCATATATATATATATATATATAACTAGTACACTTATAATTTTAACATCTTTTTTTTATTATTAATTTTAAATTATAATATATTATTATTAATTTATATTTTTACATTGAATATTGGTACATACTAATAAACATTTAATAAGTAATTCAAATAAATTATAGAAGGTATGAATAAGAAAATTTAAAAATTTAAATCTATATTAATTAATTAATTTTATTTTAATGAATTAGGATATAGTTTTGATTTTTATTAATGTAAAATAACTTCTCTGGTTAATTGAAAATCTTCCCATTTCAGAATACAATATTATCCCCAAGTTTGACATATGACTCGACTAAAAGGGGTTGAGTTAAGGCTAATGACCCTTGTCCGTAAAAAACCCTCGTTGCGTAACGAAAGAAACAATCGAACTATTCGACATTAGGAATTAAAAAAACTGCAGGTGGTGGTTGTCAAAACGGCCGCACTAAGCTATCCACCCGTGAACAGATGATTAATTATGTAGCAATTTTTTTTTTGCTATGATTGAATCACTTCTTTACTAATGTGGTGCAAATATTACAATTTCGATATATCTATCTCTACCATATCAATATGTGCTTCGATATCTATCGATGTATCGCTAGCGTATCAATATATGTGTATCGATATTTATAGATATATCGCTACTATAGCATATGTGTATCGATATCTATCGATATAACGCTACTATAGCAATATGCGCATCGATATATCGCTACCATATCAATAATATCTATATTGAGTTCTATACTATTCTATTTTTTTTTGTCACAAACACACATACACACACACAAGCACAAAATCATAAAATTAATTATGTAGATAATCTAACTACTAATATCAAATCATATTTTTCAAAATTTTATTCAAAACGCCAGTAATATTATTAGATTGATCCTTTGTGATTGATTAGAGCTAACAGAGAACCCCACCCTTGATTTTATCTTTCATATTATAATCAATCATTAATCTATTTTCTGATTAAAAAGAAACTAACCCACTCTCTCTGAATCCTTAAATTTTAAGCTCTTAATTATTATCTATTTATAATCTTTTTTTTTTGATTTCAATCCCTTTAAAAAATAATTTTATAAAATTAAATTCAAAATGAGATTTTATTATATATATATATAGGATATATATATACCCCTGGAACACCAAGCTATCGAACGACCCTTTAAAAAATATTGATATACAATTCTTTAATTATTTATTAAAATTATTAAATGTTACATCATTGCATCAATCTGATTAAAATGAATGGAACTTGGGCTCCTCAATAATAATAAATAATATTAATAATATTAAATATTAAAGAATATTTTAGTGAAAAAATATTAAAAATTATAAAACTATATAAAAATTAATTAATAAAAGAACAATGAATAAATAAATATAAATTAGTAATTTAATAAAAAAATAATCAATTAAAAAAGAATTGCAAGAGGAAAATATGGATGACATCATTTGGATTTACTATTTTAAATTAAGAAAATACTAATAAAGTTGATTTTTATCGAAGCTGAAACCAATACAGATCGATTTATCTTTATAAATATTATCTAGTCTGTGAATTTCAATAAATCCTTAGACTGGTTTAATTTCTCAAAAATATACAAATCTATATATATATATATATATATATATATATATATATATATACAATTTTTGCTAGTATAATAAGATAAGATATAATTTTGATAAGAGATAATCCAAAGAAAAGCCTCAATGTAATTTAAAAATACTCTCAAATTAACTTTCTAACAACCAATAACTTTTCTCATTTATTTGCTAATTACTAAAAATTATTTAAACAAAAATAACGTTTTTAAAAGTGGATTAGTATTTACTGTTATTCGATTTTATTTTATTTTTATTTTTTTCTTGTTTTTCTATTGTAAAATTCCAATAATGTTCTCTTCTTTGCCAACCCCATTTTCTCCCTCCATTTTCACTGATTTTATGTAATTTCTTTTTTTTTATACTGCTACGAGCAACTCTCGATATTATTATTTTTTTCTCTCTATCTCTCTTTCTCTCAAATTAGCACATGGAAATTGTGTTTTTTTTTTCTTTAACCATATTTAACCTGAAGATAAAATTAATAAGTAGCCTCCATTAATGAGGTTAATATTATATTTTAATATCTATTTTATATTTATTACCGTCAGAAATAAACACTCTTAACGAATCGTTTAGCTTTCTATTCATAAATGAAAACATCGTTATAAAGAATTTTCGATTAGAATATTGAAAAAAATCCATTTATATCTTTTATGAAGTTTTTATTATGATTATGATTATTATTATTATTATTATTATTATTTTAATTTTGACATTGATAACAGCCTATTTTAGTTTGGAATTGTGTTTTGCGACCTTTTCATACATTTATAGTAATCTTGTTGATTTGATTTGTTTACAAAACAGTTCTTTATCTATCACTCCCTTTAAAAGGAGTTCCGCATACCTCGTATACTTGAATCTTTACTTTTTTCTGGAAAATTGATCACCTTCTTCTGTCATAAACTTGAAAGAAATCTTCCGTATTGGAAATGAAAGATATATATATAAATACCGGCTAGTGAAAAAAAAATTCATTAATTATTTCCTCTGCAAAACTACATAAATTGACAAATGCACAAGGTGAACTGTTTGCAATATATATATATATATATACATATGTTAGATAACTTGAATATAATATTATTCATAATGACTCTCACTTTAATCATAATTTTTTTAATCTTTTTTTATATCATCGATATTAATCCCATTAATTTATATTTAAAAAGAAAAATAATTTTTAATATATAAAATACTTAATATTTTTTTAATAATATACTTTTAATATTGATCTGTATAAAATGTTTAGGCAACTGATATTAGTATATTATCTTTATTTAGAATTATTTTGAAGGAGATAAAATAAATATTGATAAATAAGTTAAACGTTTGGGTTTCATTAGCAAATTTTTTTTTGTCAGTCTAAAAAATCACATATATATATATATATATATATATATTGAATATATGTAAGATTATCTTTAAATTTATAACGTTAAAAATATTATTTTTTTTTTAATGTCTCCAAGTTACTAACTTTAGATTTGCTTAGATTTCATTATTATTAAAAATATTCAAGAAAAATCAGGCAATGAAAATAAAATATCAAAATGATTAAAAATATTATAGTCTATTATAGCATATACAATAAAATAAATAATTAATTTACTGATTAAATATTAATTTACTGATTAAATTAAATATTTTTTAAATAAAAACACAAAAAGAAATGATTGTTTTAATATACCGATTGAAATATAATGAATGAAAAGATTTTGCAGACTTTCAACCAAATATTATGCATCACTTCGGGGGTCCAGGGGGCAGATCCCCCTGTCTAGGTGCCAAGAGCGCCGAGGGCGGTCTGAACAGCTAGTATATATATATATATTAAACTCCAATACCATTGACTGATTCACTCACATCACGAAATTTTTTAAACAATTGCAATGAAATGGTTAAAACATACCTGCCACTTTATTCTAGTGTTCATTAAGAAAAGATTTTGAAAAATTCGCTTAATCGGTTTTAAAATTTGGTAAATATTGTTAAGATTGCTATACAAAAGTCAATCAGGAAAGATTGAAAGAGGATGGGGGAAAAGTATAAATTGTACTAAATGATCAAATATTAAAAAAGTTTAAAACTTTTGAAAATAATTGATTATTTATTTATTGAATTTTTTTTTTTTTTTACTCATTTAAAAATGTAATTTTTTTAGTTTTATTTAAGTAATTTTCAACAATTAATTTTACTTTTACTAATTTAAGTAGTTTTTCATCTTAATGATATATTAAACATTTTATAATAAATTTCTTCTATAAAAAATTATCGAAAAGAAAAAGTAATTTCTCTAATCAAATTACTCACAGTATTTTCCTATCCGAAAATTAAATAATATTTAAAAATAATACTTTCTTTAAACAAACTTATAATTTCAATTATTAATTTAAAAATAATATGACTAACAGTATATATATATATATATTTTTTTTTTTGAAAAGATCTTTTTGAATATAAAATATTAAAAAAAAAAACACTTATTTATTTAAATTATATTTCCTCTAAGAAAGTCAATTGACATTTGTGCCAAAAACCTTAAACTTGTCTCCCTTTTAAGTAGGTTTTGCAAGATTTCAAAATGTTTTCTTCATATATAATTTGAAAACAAGTTTTCAAAATAATAGAAACCAGTAGGATATATATATATATACTAAAAACTTGTTTAATTAGATATTAAATAAATAGAAACTAATTACACATAAACATCCTATACTTTTATAAAAAAATAAATAAATCTTTTTTCATTAAAATATTCTGGATAAAACAATTTATAACTTAACTTTTAACACCTTAATTTTTTTTTTTTGTTTAAATAATTATGATATTTTTAAATCATAATATTGAAGGTGACTATTGCCTCATTCTTACCTGTATGAGATCCTTTTATGGTCTTTATTTGTTATTCTCATTTGAGCTTTCAACAACGGAATATTTAAACTTATAAATCATCTGATATATTTAGTTATAAATAATTACTTATAATCAACATTATAATAAATAAATAATTCGAAGATATTCATTAACAGTATTTAATTAAATTTTTTACAATAAAGTGAGATACCTACTGAAATTGAGATAAACATCCTTGAAACTATTGACCTTATTAATCATTCTAAACAATATCCTCTATTTTTATGATTTCCACAATTTTTTTTACCATATATATATTTACTTTGACTATTTAGATGGAATTGTGTAGTCACGTTTTAACAACTTCCATAATTTTGCACATTTTAAAGAGATCCACCCAGAATAGGTAATCAAAATTAGGAAGTTACATAAAATAAAATGTTACGCCCTTCGATCAAGACAAGGATCCGTTGTACTGATCACACAACACATTTAACCGACTTGATAGACGCTGTCTTTCCATAAGATGTACAAAATCCTGAAGTTTTTTAACTTCCTCCATATCGTTTAAAAAATTTGATAAATTTATTGATTAAATCTCTTTAACACCAGATTAAACTTTACCCATATTTACTCTGTAGTGTTTTTAATAGACCAAATGATAAATAATATAATAATTAATTTATTTTATTATATTTAAAAATAAATTTTCAAAATTTACAAGACTAAAAAAAAATAGAAAATTAAATTAAATTAACACATAAAAAAAAATTTAACAAAAGGGCTGGGTTTTAGTAAAATTCATCGATAAATAACAATATACGATGGTGATAATAGAGTTAAATTTGTAGAAAAAAAATATTTTAAAGAGTTTTAGTTTTTAATAAATAAATTAATATCTCTTGCAAGAATATGCAGTCATTTTACTCTCAACTAAATTTAAGTACTTATACTTAATAGTAAATTTTTATATACATTTATTTATTAAATTAACATTTGTCATTATCAATACTCTCTCTTTGTTTTTGTTTTTGTTTTTTACTTTTTAGAAGAATTATATATATAAGTATGATTTAAAACAAATTTATGTAATTGTGTTGCCATTTATATAAAAGAAAGTTCTCTTGAAAAATTTAACCCTTTATGTTTATTGTATTACATTATCTTTTGAATATCTATATTCATTTTAGTTATAAACTTCAACTGAAATGTATACTTAAATTCTCTTGATCGATTTTTAAAATAGCAAGTAGCGTTTACATTTATTTATCTTTTTGGAAATAAAAAATAAATAAAAAATAGCTATAGAGTATAATAAATGTCAATATGGTTATGGTTATGTGTCAGGTGCTTTTAACCTTGAAATCTCCTGAGAAATTAAATTTTCAATTTTAAACTCTTTTCTCCTATCATATTTGTTTTTACGATATTTATAAATATTTAGTTTCAAATTTAAAAAAAAGTATTTATTTTTTCTAATTTGATCTTAAGATAAAGTACCGGGACCCCGAGCCTCGGCTCGGTACTTAAGTTAAAAAAAATGATTCATTATTATTGGATTTGGCTGGTAATATTAATACCTGGGACACCGAGCTCTCGCTCTACCCTTTAAAAAATATTGATATAAAAAAAATGCACGCGGCGAGTTTCGATCCTTCGAACTCGGGGAGTAAAAACAATTGTTTTTACCACTGGTCTAAGATATTTTGATAATAACAAACATATTTTTACCATCTTTCAAAGACATTTATTTGTTTTGTTGTTTTTTTTTGAGAGAGATTAATAAATATATATATATTTTATTAAAAATAAATATTTTTAATTTTATTTCGAAATTAAATAATGAATTTTAAAATATTTTAAATATAAACAAATGTTAATACAATATCATTTAAAAAAAAGCGGGAGTCAACCAACTGTATTTTATTTTGTTGTTTTTTTTTTGAGAGAGATTAATAAATATATATATATTTTATTAAAAATAAATATTTTTAATTTTATTTCGAAATTAAATAATAAATTTTAAAATATTTTAAATATAAAAAAATATTAATACAATATCCTTTAAAAAAAGGCGGGAGTAAAATTTCAAAATGGATGCCATTGACGTCACCCATATATAATTTTTAATTAAGAAATAAATAATGAAGCTGTATGTTTCAAGAGATATGATCAATAAAACTTAATTTTTCTTTATAAATACTATATCTAGTGTGAATTTGAAAAAAATCGTTAGAGCGGTTTTTGAGAACCAATATATATAGAAATATATATAGATATATACAATTTTAGCTAGCATAATAAGATAAGATAACAATATACGATGGTGATAAGAGTTAAAAAAATATACAGTAAAATAAATATTATCCAAAAATTGAGAATGAATTTATTGAAGATTATAATTTGCAATTATAATTTATTACTTATTACTTACTACTATTTTCTTAATTATAATATAAATTCTATTTATTCTAATTCCTTTTATAAGTAGGAGAGAAAATCTTCATGAGTAATTCTGAAATTCAAAAAGCGTGTTAAATGCTTTGACTGCAACTTGGTACATTCCACAAAATAATAATCTTAGCATATCGAGGTGAATCTCATTTGCATACATTGGCGATTAGTTTAATTTCGGTTTTGTTTTTTTTTTTAATTTTTTATTTCCATTTTATATCAATAAAATGTCCATTGAAGTAAAATAAAGTATCCACTCCATATTGAGTCCAATAATTATTCACCAATGGATTTTTTATACACTCGAAATTATGATAATATATTCGTTGTTCGAGATAATAAATTATTTTTTAAGTTTAATGATTTATTTTTATTTATGTTCATATCGAATTATAATAATAGAATAATAAAATTAAATAGATAGTGGGGGTAAATTTATCGTTATTTATTGTATTTTATACATTCATTGTCAAGTCATTATCTGATGGATTTTTTTTTTATTTAGTTCATTGTACTTGTAAATATTAAACACAAATGCACTCTTCCTCTCCTTTTTATTTTCTTTTTCTTTGCATAGTATTCCCCCTCTCTCTCCCTATCAAAAACATCCAATTCCTATCTTCACCCAATTCCCTTAAATGTTGTCATCTCACTGAGATCTTATACCAAACACGGGTCATTTTCCAATTGGTTTCCCTAATAACAAACTTATTCCTAATTCTTCTTTATGGTTATCGTACATCATAACCTGTTATACATTTAATTATGTTATACGAGGGTGGTCTGAAAAGTTTCCGACCTGACCAAGAAAAACGATGATTTTTAATTTTATTTTTGTTTTATTTTTCAAAATTCAAGATAATTGAGACCTGTACGATGTCAGCTGAACGTGTGCGAAATATTTTGCAAAACCATTTGAATATGGAAAGTTGTGGGTGCCGCATTTCCTAACGTTAGACCAAAAACTGCTTCGAAAAACCATTTCTAACTTAAATTAAATTAAATCATATTTAATTAATTAATTAAATAATTTATTAATTAATTAAATTAATTAGAACACCGTTATGAGAAATGTATCAGTGTTGATGGAGATTATGTTGAAAATTATAGCAAAAAAAAAAAAAAATGAAAAACATCGTTTTTCTTGGTCAGGTCGGAAACTTTTCAGACCACCCTCGTATATGT
Source organism: Labia minor (assembly GCA_963082975.1). Lineage (NCBI taxonomy): Eukaryota > Metazoa > Arthropoda > Insecta > Dermaptera > Spongiphoridae > Labia > Labia minor. Next base: position 57,409,523 of record OY720348.1, on the reverse strand, counting down.
TAAACAATCTTCACCATTTCCATGTGACTTCTTATTTCTGTCTCTCTCTCTCTCTCTCTCTCTCTCTCTCAGTCCATAATTCTTAAGAAGAAAATTATTTTCAATTAACACTTTTTATACTGTTCTCGTCCTCCAAAGTCATTGACCAGACTATATATTTATATAATTTCATTAATATTTCCTACATTAAATTATTATTTATGTTTATTATAATTATTATATTATTTTCTCTTTTGATCAACTTAAGTCATTATTAAAAGAAATATGTTTAAAAAAAAAAAATATAAATTTAAAAAAAATCTAGAAAATGAAAAACTAACCGGACTTTCTTTCTATTCAACACCCATTTAGATTGTATGGCGTAAAATGAAAAAAATGGATTGGGGAGATATTGACTAAAAAAATTATAATCTTCAATTAATTACTCGAACAATTCCATTGACTAGAATCGGAAGGAAACAATAATGGACAGGGTACATGACATTATCTCATCCCGTTTCACTGAATCATTAATGGTTCCGGAATCTTCATCGAGTTAAATTTTATTTACCATCCATTGAATCCTACAAAATAAATAACATTACATTACAAAGCTAAATGTCCTATTGAAAAACTAAATGAACTAAACCTCACATCTCTAATACCTGCATATCTATTTATATTACATGTTATATAAATAAGAGAATGAAATATTTAATTTATTTATTTTAAATTTGAAAATTGTTTATTTCCTCCATTCAAAATAATAATATCAAAAAAAATATATATTATTATTTTATAACTATAGTTAAAAGTAATATAGAAATAAAATATTATTATTCATTTCTAATCGCTTATACTTACATAATAATTTTATTACTAGTATAATTATACCTATTTGTATTTGTTATTAATGATGTATTTCTTGAAAAGTCAATATTTTTTTTTATATAAAAAAAAATTAATTGGTATTGAAATAAATTAAATTCACATATGTAAAGTGTTTCTTTGGAATATTAAATTTCATTTTTTTTTCGTCTTTTGTGATGAAATTATTTATTTTTAATGTTTTATAGTCCAATGAAAATTCATAATTAAGTTCAATTAACGACAAAAAAAAATAAGCTGGAGTGTCTCTACTCGACTATCTCGCAATTGTAATTGGATTAAATAACATATATTTAAATTAAATTTAATTAATTATAAATTAAAATTAATAAATAATATTTATTAAACCACCGCGTGTTTGGCTCTTTGTTGATGGGACCACGTCACGTGCTGGCGTGTGATTTGCAGTGTTAAAGAATTAATTCCGGTACTTTCAGCTATTCAATCAAGCCGAAATTCTATAGTTTTATATAATTTTTAATCATGTCAAAAACTATCAAACATATATCTTTATTTTTACGGTCACTTTAGAGGAAAAAAATTCAAAACATTGTAGGTACACACAGACATTTTTCTCAACCTTAGTAAAAATGACTCAGGGACCTTCAAAACGTATAAAACCATCAAAATCTCGACATCGAAAATTTTCGTGATTGCAATACTATCTCTGGCGAGATAGTAAAAGTGTTTCATCATTCATTTTTTCCGTGCATTTATTAAATAAATTGATAAGATTCAAAATCCTCTATTAAACATAATTTCCTTTAAGAAGTCACTCAACTATTTTCTATAATATAATAATAGTAAATTTATTTCTTTGCTTGAAAGTCGAGATACTTTTCAAAGTATCCGCTCCCCTTTTTTTTCTACTTTGGCCTTTCAATTTTTACAAAATGTTTATCTGTGAAACGTGTTGTTCAATTTTGCATCGATTTGCACGTCCGATCAATTGAATGACCTGAATCGCTAAAATAACTCCACCTCCTTATCCCCCTCCATGAGAAAAAAAGAAGATCCTATCATATTTTTCGATTAGAAAAAAAAAGTGAGAGAGAGAGAATGTCCGAAGATGAATGAAAGCTCGATCTTCTTCTAATTGGACGAATTTTGCTCACTATTATTATAACTGATGAAATGGATCATGGAAACTGAGGCAGAGAAGGAAAGAAGATTACTACAAATAATAGGAATCATATAATAATATAATAACTAAAATAATTCATTTTATCGAATTAATCTAATTTTATTAGAAAAAAATCTCCACATATACTATTTTGCATACACCATTTGCAAAAGTTCATATATCTATATAATATTATGTGTATATATATTAAATTATATTTAGGAAAACTTTATTTTAATTTGATTATTAAAGTTTATTTTATTATATATTATAAAATACATATTTCGAATTTACACAAAAAAGTTTCTAAATTTATAAATAAATATAATTTTATTTTAATACCTGTTTATTAAGAAGAACATGAAAAAAGAGATTATTTTTCTTTTTTTTCAATTAATCAATTCAATTAAATCCCCTCTCCCCCTCTCTGGGCCTCTATTTTACAGAATGTATTTACAATGTATTATTATCTTCAGTTTGGTTATGGAAATAATCACGATAGTCTCACATTTTCTATTTATCTTTTGTCTGTATTTTTACTTTTATATTGAAAAAATATAGTTTATTTACATTTAAAAGATATAATCGATATTAACAATTGGTATAGTGGGGTTTAAAGATTCACATTCAAATAAACAGAGGTTTTTCTATTTTCAGCCTCGTCCACCTATATTAAAATTATTTATTCAAGCTATTGAAATACTATATACGAGGGTCATTCAATGAGTAAAGAGATAAATGGGTTTAGCTCAAAAACGGTTTATATGATTCTTAAAAAATCAGACTATTTTTCAACATGATCACCCACAGTTATGCACTTTCCTCAACTTTCTTGTAGCTTCTTAAGCAGACCAGTCATAAGCTTTAAAAATTGGTTTGGAAGGTACTTACCTCATCCTGCCTACTGTCCTGACCTCGCTCCATTTGATTTTTACATGTTTGGGCCTCTCAAAGACGCCCTACGTGGAAAAAGATTTGCTAACAATGAGGAAGTTAAGAAAGTGGTGCAAAAGTCGCTTCGGTGTAAATCGAAAGAATTCTTCGCCAATGTAATTAGGAAGCTGCAAGAAAGATTGGACAAGTGCATAAATGTGGGTGGTGATAGTTAACCTGAATTTTGTTAGAATCAAATAAACCGTTTTTGAGCTATAGCCATTTACTCATTGAATTACCCTCGAATAAACTTAATAATTTGTAATTAATTGAAAAATATTAAATTATCTAGTTCTATACGCTTGAAATGTTAATTTGATAAATACTCCCACTCTGTATCATCAATTGTAAAACTTGTAAGGATAAAATATAAAATTCACTTTACAAACCACAAATCATATTATAAATTTCTATTTTAAATATATTAAAATTTTCTAAATATTTGTATTTTCAATAATAATCCGATTAGGGGAAAAAAATTATTTTATAAGAATAATTTCCAGGTTATTGTCCCTGCTCCCTTTAATTACTTTTTAACTAAAGAAATATATATTATTATTCATTCAGTCTATTGAGGACTATTGTGAATATTAGATGTGTTTTATCTCGCATGCCCACGAATTCAATTAGAATATTGAAAATGAGCCAAAACCGATAGGACCGAGAGTTATAAATCTGGATGACGTTTCTCAGAACAATGGGTCGCTATCCCTGGGGAAGGTTGAGGGGTCCTCCTTTTTTTTTATTTGGTCCTCACTCTCACTCTAAAACTACCGAAGTTAGCAGCTCCAATTCCTTTTTATAGGGAGAATAATTTATATTTTTATTACTATAAATGATTAATTATTGAATTTCCCTAGGCTAGAACTCGAGTCTTCAGTGTGGTAGACTGTCGTGCTAACCACTAAACACTAAAGAGTCTAATAATTTATATTATGTATAATAAAATATTTTATTTAATTTATTTTTTCTATCATTTTTAAAAAAAAATATTCTTGAAATTGTCAATTTATTACCATCCATAATCGTGAAATCGTTCAAGATGACATTAAAATGTATAACTCTTTCTCACCGGATATGAACAACCCTCTATCAATTACTACACCTGATACTTAATCATGATAATACTTTAAATATTTTTTTTTTATTCACTACTCACTTGTACCATTATTATGCTAATAGAAACTCACCCACTTTTATAGATTGAATGAATAAATAATAAGCTATAATTATTATTTTTGACAAATTTAAACCATTCACACTAATGATATATTTTTGATATATGCTCCTAATAATGAAATCCAAATAAAATTATACCTTAAGGAGAGAAGATTAACTTTTTATCTTATCAAGATAAAAACAATTCTTTGACTTCTAGTATCTATTTTTGTTATCATAATCGTTATCATCGTATATGCTTATTATATTATTATATATAAGTATTAAAATTAGATCAAAGTATTTACTTATATCTTTTTAAACGGCTTTATTTTATTTCAACTTTTTTAATAAAGAAGCATTGGATTTATATTTTTCAATAAATAAATAGTAGTTAATTCTCGTAATCTGGCTACCAAGTTTGTTATCTTTCAAATATAAATATTGTGGTTTAATATTATCAACGAAACGTGGGAATGAATTAGTTTTTTTTCTTTTCTTTCTTATATTAAGATAATTTCACATTCAGAGATTCAATTCACTCCGGAATGACGGTTTGAAAGTGAATAACAAATTCTATACAAGAATAAAATATTTTAAAGATATTAAAATATAATTACAAACACATACTTCCTGTCAAAATAATATAAATATTTAATTAATATAATCAATTGCATTTTTCATTTATCTTTCTATATTTATATGATACTAGTACGAGGGCAGGTCAATAAGTCAGGGATTTTTTGAATGAAACACAAGTTTTTGAATTAAAACATTATTTTATTTAAACGTAGTCTCTTTTGAGCTCTATACACTTCGTCCAACACGTTTCTCCAATTTTTTTTATCCCTTCCAAGAAATAAGATTTATCAAGGATATGAAAATAGATTTGATTGTGAGATGATTTCATTGTTGAAGTCAAATCTCTTTCCTTCGAGCCATTTCTTGATGTTTATAAACAAGAAATAGTCACTCGGGGCTAAATCCGGGGAATAGGGCGGATGAGGGAGCAATTCGTACCCTAATTCATGAATTTTCATTCAAATTCACTTTTTTCATTTTCTTCTCCAATCACGAACTGGTCTGCTATTAATGGATGTCATACAAAAACTGAAAGACCCAACTGGTTCCGATTTCGACAGGAGTCAGTTGATAGTTGTTTACTGACAGGAGCCATGTTGCCATTTCATTTAAGAGACAGAAAATTCAAAAGTCACCGACTTATTGACTTGCCCTCGTATATTTTAAAAAAATATTTATTTATAATAAAAAAAACTAAAATAAAAAAAAAATATTTTTTTTCACAATCTGAAAAACGATAAGTGGATGGAGTGGATTTATTTTTAAATCGTAGATTATATTTGGCCCTCTCCAGAATGGAATAAAGATTAGGAATGTTAAATCTATTTTCTTTAAAAAAAAATTTTCTATGCATGATATTTACTTGTTATTTATTAAAAATTAAAATTATTTCATTCATTCCGAATTTTCTATTTTTTTTTTATTTAATAACGTCCTTTAATAATCGCATCTTTACTAAATCATGGGATGTTAACATTTTTTTTTTAAGTTTAATTTGAATTCAATTTTTCCCTTTTTTTATTTCTGAGTATTTATTTTTTTAAATTCCATATGAAATCATTATTATTAAAATTGCATTATATAGGAGAAGTTGTTTTTTTTTTTAAATGAGATGAGCAAATTCAAAATTATAAATATTAACTTTTTTTTTATTAATAAAATAACTTTTATAAATATTACATATATATATATATATATATATATTTAATAGTTAATATTGTCCAAAAAATGTTTTACATCTAATTTATAAAGTTAAATTATTTTCAAATATATAAATATATTTCTGTACCGGCAATTCTGTCCATACTTTTCTAAAACTGTTACCATTAACATGTTTTGCACGATTCCGAGTGGTGGAAACGAGGTATTAAACATATGATTAATTTTAATTTAATATTATTTTTTAATTTAATTAAGATGGGCATATTTAAGTATTTATGTTTTTAAATTTGTAGGTTTATTACAATTATACACACTTTTTCTAAATATTTATTCAAAAATAGAAATATCTCTCAATTGTAATATCTTTACTCAACTTCATTGATTTTGTATCATTGGTCCATGACATGGTCTTTATCTTCCTCTTTCTGAAGATGTAAAAAAAAAAACGTACCATTCTGGTATAAAGAAAGTTGAGTCCTTATTCATTCCTTGAGTTTCAATTTAATTTAACCCTGAGTGATAAGGTCTATTTCAGATACCCGGAGGAGAGTTAATAAGTTCCTTTCCATTCAACATTTTAATGATGTGATCCTTTAAGTAGATCCTTTCACTCCCTTCGAAGGCCACTTAATTAACCAACTAAATTTAGCTGTTTTCCCATCCCCTGATTTTTATTTCAACATCACTGATTGTTTTTGTTTCGTTATTTTAGATGCACTGTGGTGGTGTATAATCCGCGCAAGAACCGGCAGATGCATATTGTGAATACTTGCCGAAAGACAATCACTTCGGTAGCGTATTCACCTGATGGCCGCTTCCTGGTTACCGGCGAGAGTGGACATCTGCCATCGGTCCGACTCTGGGAGTTGCCCTCGGAACCGGGAACCCCCGCAGTCCAGGTGGCCGAGTTCCCTGGTCACAAGTATGGCATCAACTGCGTGGTAAGCCATCCAGCCAATAGCATGCTGCTTTTGAAAATGATTCATAAAACCTTTATTCCACCTAAACAGGATATCTAGAATATCAAAAAAAAACGAATTTTATTAAACAATTTTAAACAAAAATTATGAATATTGTTTTAATGGACTGAATTGAAAACGATTTTAAGAGAAATATTGAAATTATTTTTTTTTTAAAGTTGCTTTCGCTTTTATATGAGATAATTAGTTATAAAAATATTTTAAGTAATGATTTTACTAAATAACATCTACTAACGTCTCTCATATGAGCCACTCAAAAGCCAAAGCGATTAACTCCACATATAAACAAACTGAAAAAACCATAATTATTGAAAAAATTGGAAAAAAATCGAAAAAGTGCGGGTACTTGAAATGGCTTCGTGGGCTCCAGGTTATTATAGATTTTAGAAAAAAAATTGGTTCTAATACATTCGCGCCCCACAGGTTGGAAAACACTATAATAAATTCAAGGTTATTGATTACAGAAAAATGTATATTTCATTACAATATTAAGATTATCAAGTTCAATATTCACTTCATATGTTGCAGATTACATTACATTACTAGCAAAATTTTAAAAATTGAAGTTAATCAGTTTGGTTTTGAGTGGCTCATATATTAAAAACTCAATAAAAGAAAACATTATAATGTCACTAGTAGGCGAAAAACCAATGATTACCAATTTTTTAGCGTATGATTGTGAACTAATTTGTTTCTAATACAAATTTCGGCATTATTCCAATTTCTAGCCATTTCCACTACAGTTATTCAATTGGGTATTAAAAATTTTAAAATCAGTCCCAATTATTGAGAAAATCTATTGTCTCTCTAATTGGAGACTAGAAAATCCTCAAAGAGAGGAGTCCTAATCTTAGTTCCATTGCCAACATCCTGCGATTTTGCCTACCAAAATTTATATGTAAATATAAACAGTACTTTCTCCTATACGGCCATGTTCACAGAGCATGACTCACATTTTAACGTTTTTATAGTTTATCATTTATAATTTAAATTTAATCTATTTTATCATTCAGCAACAACATTCCTCGGACCATCTCTATCTTGTGTCACCCATGTGCTGCTATCTTCTCTCATATTTTTAATCATATAATACAATCAATTTGATTTGATAATATTAATAATAATCCTAAACTGTTGAAATAGAAAGTAATATAAAACAAAAATGGGGAAAACTAAAAATTATTTAATCTCTCTTGTCTGGAAAAATAAATAATTATTTAAATCTCCTTATTAACAACTCAATTAAAAAGTGATATTATTATTTTAACTATTTTTATTATTTGAGCGTATAACATTTAATATTTGTCCATTTAAGAAAGAACTCTATCTTTTTTTAATCTCTCTTCTTTTTCATCTTCTGTCTCAGTAGAGTGACCTGCTGCATGTAAGACCCTATTTTTAAAAAGCCTATTTTCTCTCTCTGACTGAGTCTCAGAAAATCGAGTCTCAGTATGATAAATCCTAACTTTTTTTAGCCTCTCTTCTTTTTCTTCTTCTGTCTCTTTAGAACGACCAGCTGCATGTAAGACCTTATCTTTAAAAAGCCTATTTTCTCTCTCAGACTGAGACTATTAATCGTATTTTAATTTTAGGTTCCCTATCTTTGTTTTGTAATTCTAATAAATCAGATGACCCTACCTGACTTAACTTTAAAAGTTCTTTCCTTTGCATACTATTTTTTAAATACCTACTTAAATTTGATTTTTTTCGGTGGCATTCTCGAAAAAAAATTTCTAACAAAAATGTAGAGTCAAATTTGAAATTTGTTCTTATCGGTTGCCATGGTAACGGTAAAAAGTAATGGGAAAAAGAAAAGGGCTGTTTTTAGGATTTTCCCGACAATTATTCGATTTTTTTCTAGCCGTAAAAACCATCTTTGGACTTCAACGAATATTTAAAAAAAAGAATTTGCAAAATTTGTCCAGGCGTTATTGAGTTATGCGCTTACCAACACATTTTGCAATTCATTTTTATATTATAGATAAATATATATATATATATATATATATGGGAATTTAGAGCGGATAGGAATTGGAAGGAGGTGGTTCAATTACGAGGAATGTTGCTGCGCCAAAATGATCGATTCGAGTAGCTTTATAGATATTTCATTATTCAAATAAAATTTCTTGATCGAATCAATATTATTTCAAAATTCTTAAGTACTTAATTAAAGGATTAATTATTTAATGAATATTTTAAATTTTCAAGTTAGCCTTTTCTAACACCATTTATCATTATATTTATATTATTTAAATAATTAAGCTGTGTGACCTTAAAAATTCTTTAAAATTCCTTTTACTTTTTTTTAATATCAGAAAATTAATAATATTTATTTAAAAACAAAATTTGTCTCTTTGTTTGTATGTATGCTTATTTTTCAAATGAATTTGATATCTGAATCTGACCTTAAAATAAATTTCCAATTATTTTCTTTTAATAAAAGGTATACGATCCATTCCAGGCGGCGACCCGGAACTAATTCCATTATGGGTCTCTTCCAGACACCACTGATATTTATTTAATGGGAAAGTAATTGGAAAATAACGACAGGTTGTGTACCTGCAAGGGGGAAGATATTTTATGGGTGTTGGCATGGCAGAGTGAGCAAAACCTTTCGAGGGAACCATGTCATGAAATTCTAAATAACAAAGTCAAGACCCTCAGTGGGAAATTATTTACTTTGATAATTTAATGGTGATATTTTTCTCTCCATTTAAATATTAAATATAAAGAGCTGCTGTTTAGCTAAATCATCTAATATTGCAGTCCATAATTGGCCAGCTAACATTCCATCCGTCTGCTTAATAATACAATAGACAAGTTGAGCTGGATTTTCACTTGAAATAATTAAAATAAAATGATAGGATATTCAAGTGTATATAATACATGAGAATATTTTTTTTTTAGTTGTCCTAACAGGAAGTTCATGTATTCCTATCTTGAGTTTTAACATATAAATTATTATTTTTAAATAACTTGAATATGCTAAAAAAATATATATAAAAAAATTTTGCGAATATTTTTTTTTTTTCTGATTTAATAATTTATAGAAACATAGAGACTTTTCAGTGGTTTGGTGGTTAGCAAGCATTACAGTCTATCATAATCAAGTCTCGAGTTCAGGCCTAGGGAAATTCCTTAATTAATCATATCTCTTTCAAGCTCTGCGTGATCCTCTGGGTATATCCGCTAAGAATAATATAGGAACATATTAAAATAAATAATAATAATAAAACAAGTTTAAAATAAGTGTTATTTTTTTATTTTTTTCTTGTTGAATCAAATTTTTAACTTGAATAAAAAAGTGAAAAAATAAAATCCAATCTTACATTAAAGATGACAATATTACAATTTCAAAACTTAAAACATTATTTTAAATTTCTTTAACCTTTATTTTTTGAAAATCTAAATTTTACTAAAAGACAAAAAAAAAACCCAATTTTACATTAATAATGACAATATCACAATGTCAAAACTCAAAAAGTTATTTTGAATTTCTTTTAACTTTATTTTTTTAAAGATCTGATTAAAAAATGAAAAAAATCCAATCTTTCATTAAAAATGACAATAATACAATTTCAAAACACAACGTTATTTTGAATTTCTTTTAACTCTATTTTTTTAAAAATCTGATTAAAAAAAAAAGACAAAAATCCAATCTTACATTAAAAATGACAATATTACAATTTCAAAAAACTCGAAACATTATTTTAAATTTGTTTAACCTTTATTTTTTGAAAATCTGATTAAAAAAAAGACAAAAAAATCCATCTAACATTAAAAATGACAATAGTACAAAACTCAAAACGTAAATTTGGATTTCTTTAATCTTTATTTTTTCAAAATATATTTGAAATTATTTGGATTAAAAAAAAAATCAAATTTTTTACCTAAAAAAAAAAAAAAAAAAAATAAATAAATAAATAAAAAAATCTAATCTTTCGTTAAAAATGATATTACATTTTCAAAACTCAAAACGTTATTTTGAATTTCTTTACGTTTCCATTTTTTTTTCAAAATATTTAAGTTAAAAATTTATCCATAACACACCAAAGAAATGTTTTATTATTGTATTTTTTTTAATTTAATAATCCGATTCTAAATCACTTTTTCAATCTATTCATCTAGAAAAACAATTATGGACACCTGTTATAGTCATATGTTCATTTGTAATTATACTACTCTACAATTTCATATTTTATTTCTCATAAATCTATTTTCTTTCTGTTTATTAATAATAATAATAATAATAATAATTGCATAAAAATGCCATAGATTAATAATAATAAAAAAATTTTCTATGTGGAATTTGTATAGGCGTTCTCTCCGGTGCACAAGTATGTGGTGTCTGTGGGCTCCCAGCATGACATGATCGTGAATGTGTGGGACTGGCGCTCCCACGTCAAGGTCGCCTCGAATAAGGTGTCCGCCAAGGTGAAGGCCGTCTCTTTTGCCGAGAACGGCTCCTATTTTGTCACTGTCGGCAATCGTCATGTCAAGTTTTGGTATCTGGAGAGATCTCGATCAACGAAGGTATGTTACCAATTGGCACTCTTCCTTCACAACAAAGATTAGTGATTGGTTTTGTTTCGCATTCATTGGACAATGTGAGTAAAAATGACACTTGACCATTGTTCCGAAAAGAATGCATTCAAATGCTGAATTGTGATAATAATTTTCAAGTCACATAAACAACAAAAAATAAATTAAATGTTTTTTTTTTTTTTTTTTACTACTTTGAATGCTAGATTTGTTTGTGGTCAGTCAAGCTTCAACTAGTCAAAAACACGAAGAGAATTTTCTTTTCTTTACCTAAGGCATAATTTTAAATTAATATTAGCTGAAGTTTTTTTTTTTTTTTTTTTTGTTTAACCATCGATCATTTTTGAGTCGATTTTCGTGTTTCTTTATAATTTCAAAAACAAAGTGTTTATAATTAAAATTTTTTTTTAAATATTCTCTTTGAGTCCAAATTGGTCCAGATTACTTAAAAAATAACAATAAAATAAAAATATTTGATATTTGTACTACATTCTATGAAAGAACAGGTTATCAAATCTATTGCCGCTTAAATAGGATAAAGGTGTTCTATGATCAGTAAAACGGGTCCTAACCTTTTAATCTAAAAAATGAGCTGTGGCCAGGCACAGAACTGACCGACGATTTGAAACAAATTAATTTTCAAACAACATTATATATATACAGTGTGTCCCAAAATGAAAGAGCAGATTTCAATTTTGTCTGCTTTTTCATTTTGGGACTTATAAAGCAAATATTTAATTATATCTTCTTTATAAATTTTTTTAATATTTTATAAATCATATAAATTATATAAAATTAAATTTTAATTGAAAAGATATCTTGATGAAATTAAAATAAATTGATAAAGCTTAGCTGGACACATTAAAATTCAATTAAATCTTGATTAAATGTACAGTTATTTCCAATTTGTCTGTATTGTCACAAAATGAAAGAGCAGATTTCAAGTTCGTCTGCTCTTTCATTTTGGGACACTCTGTATATATATAAAGTATCAAAAAAAAGATATATTTTTAAAACTTGAATTAAAATGATTAAATTATATTATCTTGGTTTTTATTTTTAGATTAATTATTCAATTATTAATTACTACTATATTTTCCGACAATGAATATAAAATTAATACTTTGTAAACTATCACTTCCGGATATACACCAAAAGTTGATGCATTCATGCTACTGATGCATTAAGTAAATATACTTAATTATCAATTTATCAAAATCCGTTGAGCCGTTCAAGCTGTACACACAGATGGACGGGCGGACAGACGGACAGACATCATGCTAAAAATACTTTTTTCTGTTAACAAAATACATGATATGTAAAAATCTCCACATGTAAAATTTGGTGTGAAGACAATACCTCCCTTACTATCGTCGGTCGGTAAAAATAATAATTTTGAATTTCGAATGTGATATAATTATTCAATATTCATTAGGAATTAAATTAAGATTAATTAAGATACTTTAAAATAAATAAAAAACAAATTTTAATTTATTTTTTGGAGATATTACGATGGTTCGGACCAATATACAATATAACAAGCGAAATGTATCGATTAGACCATTAGACTTCTGATTTAGGATCTCAATCTAAATCATGAATGTTTTTTTTTTAAAGATAGCAAGAAAATTGAATTATGATATTTTTGATTAAAGTATCGCTTGGTTTAATGAATAAATGATCATTAACTCAGTTGGAAGCTATTAAAATGTAATAGGATTTCCATCGTTATTTAAGAAAATGTAATTAATGCAACTGGTTCGGATCAATATAACGATGTTTACAGCAACTCGAATTCTTTTTGTTCTCAGTATAAAGAGCCTGTGCCTCTTATGGGTCGTTCGGCGATTTTGGGCGAGCAACGTAATAATTATTTTTGCGATGTCGCTTGCGGCCGCGGTGATATGGCCGATTCGACATATGCAATAACCAAATCCGGCCTTCTTTGCGAGTTCAATAATCGTCGTCTTCTAGACAAATGGGTTGAACTTCGGGTAAGTAAAATATTTAATAATTTTCCATTCAAATCCTTTTTTTTTTTTTTTTTTTTAAGACAAAAGTGAAGCTCAACAAAATCCAATTATCTTCTTCATTAATTAGATTTAAAAAAAAAAATAAGAAAATAATACATATATTCTAAATTAAATTATATTCATAAAACAAAGTTGTCAACAAAATGAAATAACCCAAAATTTTTTTTCTTAATTCTATTTCAAATTCAATTGCCAACGTGAATTCATATTAAATCCTAACGGCTTTGTTCAGACATGTCATCATGAATTTCATTGTTCTTTTTATTATTAAATAGTGTGTGTGTGTGTGTCTATTGTAAATTCCTAATTTCCATCCCATTTTTGCCATGATTCGTTATTTTTCGCCATGACCTTAAAATTATCCCAATATATCCTAAAATTATTCTTAATCTTGTTTAAATAATAATTTTTCTCGAAATCCTTTAAACGATTTTTGATTTCGATTTTTTTGATTTTAAAAAAAAAATACATATACGAGGTTCATTTATAAGTAAAGAGACAAATATATTTAGCTCAAAAACGATTTATTTGATTCTTATAAAATTCAGGCTATTTTTAAACATAATCACCCTCCCCCTCCCCCCCGCGTAATTATGCACTTGTTCGATCTTTCTTGCAGCCTCCTAATTCCCTTGGCGAAGAATTCTTTCGATTTACCCCAAAGCCCTTTTGCACCGCTTCCTTAACTTCCTCATTTTTCATTAATCACCCCCTCCCCCACAATTATGCACTTGTACCATCTTTCTTGCAGCTTCCTAAGCTGACCCGTAGTAAGCTTCAAAAATTGAGTTGGGAGGTCTTACCTCATCCTCCCTATAGTCCCGTCCTCGCCCCATTTGATTTTTACCTGTTTGGACCACTCAAAGACGCCCTACTTGGAAAAAGATATGCTAACAATGAGGAAGTTAAGGAAGCGGTGCAAAAGGGCTTTGGGGTAAATCGAAATAATTCTTCGCCAAGGGAATTAGGAGGTTGCAAGAAAGATGGAACAAGTGCATAATAGTGGAGAGGGGGGTGATTATGTTGAAAAATAGCCTGAATTTTGGTCTCTTTACTTATTGAATGACCCTCGTATATATATATATATATATATATATATATAATTTTTTCACTGATCTAATATATAGATTGAATATGAATAGACTTTTTGTTTATATATATAACATTAACAATTTTGTGTCATTTGTTGATCTTGGCACAATATCCTTTTTCAATTTTATATTGTTTGTTTTTACCTTGTGGAAAACTGGTGTGTTAATTTATATAATTTTATTTATAATCCGGAATTATTAATGTTATTTATAATTTAATCAAATCAATATAATGTCAAATATTTTTATGCAAATTTACAGATCAACTTTTTGAATTAAATTTTTTTTTCTAATCCGATTTCTAAACCTTATAAACACCACCATACTCGATGAATTATCATTTTATTGTTATATATTTTTAATATATGTATTATTTTTTTGATCGCTAAAAGAGATATAAATGTAAATATATTTATATTACTAAACATCAATAATCTCCATCTATTAAAGATGTATATATACTAAAAATCAATTTATCTGGATTTTATATAATTCATCAAATAAAAAAATAAATAAATAAATGAATTGCAAATTTTACTATTTAAGTATATTTAGGTTTATTATGAAAAGAGAAAATCATGATAACGATTGCATTTTCTCATATCCCATATCCATGCTTTTTGAAACATCAATATTACGAAATCGTGTTATGTATATAAATAGATATATAGAAGACTTTGAAAAAGAAAATAAATATATAATATAATTTACTTTATTTCAAATACCAAAGTTAAATCCATATATATAATGAGAAATTATTTCCGGGTTATTTTCACGTTTAATTGTGTGATTTGGGTCTCGACGTTTCGGCGCATATTTTGCCGCCATTTTCAAGAGAATTTATTTCGGAGAGAATTTTTTGAATTTAGGGTCTTAGTCTGTACCTCCTAAATAAACCATCTTGAAAAAAGGGCGCCGAATCGTTGAGATCCAAATCTCACAAATAAACGTGAAAATAACCCGAAAATAATTTCTTATTATAATAAAAACTTTCATTTAGTTTAAAAAAAAGTATGTTTATTAGCCAATTTGTTATACATAATTTTTTTTTATCCCATAACATAATAAAAAGGGTTTACAATAATTTTTACAATCAATTGGTGACTCATGGTCGTAATTAGTATACATTTACATTTTTATTTTTACAGTGAATTTCATTAATTACATTCTACATAATATTGAAATAATTTTTTTTTTATTTGATTTACTAACTAGAAAAGGCTATTATTTATAAAGAAAATCTAAACGAATATATATATATATATATATAGAGAGAGAGAGAGAGAAAGACGAGAGAGCTCACCTTGGGACACAGTACACCTTGGACTAGATTTATTTTTGCCCTTTATTTTAAATTAACCCTTAATCCTTGTAGATATAGACAAGGTATTTCACAATCAAATTGTCAGATTGGGTGTGAATTCAATTGAAAAAGCAGATTAGAATTTATCAAGATTTTTATTTTTAGAACATGCCCAATAAATTATATATATTATTTACAATTTCGATAAGTTTAAAATTAATTTTCAATTAAAATATTTTGAAATAAAAAGTATTTTAATGAAATTTTAAGTATTTTTTTTTTTATGAAACTGACCTACACATATAATAATTGTTTTGGTGTTAAGTCTAGCAGCATGGAATTCTAAAATTTCAAAATTTGTTTATGGTACACCTGGGTACAGGTTATATTATAGTTCACCTGGGGACATAAGTGTTATTTCTTCTTTTTGGGACTTATTCAAGGATTAGAAATAAAGAAGAATATCAAAAGAATCAAGCAGTTGTGGTTGTAAAAATAATGAGAAAATATAAATTTCTAATAGTATGATCACTTTACTTATTAACTTAAATTATTATTTGAAATTATTTTATTTTATTGGAAAATCAATTAGAAAAAGATTATAAAAAAGTGTCTCAAGGTATATATATAAATAAATAGCATATTTTTATTATTTCTATTTCTATTTTAACAAAGTGTACAATGAATGGAAATCATTTAATTATTAACACACGTTTAAAATATTTATTTTTTTTATTTGTTTTTTTTTAATTCTTTAATTAATCTAATTATCTTTTAGATGTATGAATAATTAAATTGATTAAAAAAGTACCGAAATTCTTTTTTTAGACCCCCAGTGCCAATTGTTTGGCCCTCGGTGCCGATTATATCTTTATTGGTTGTGCTGAGGGCATCGTCCGCTGCTTTAGTCCGCATACTCTCGCCTTCGTGACTACACTACCACGTACACATTACCTTGGTGTTGATGTTGCCCTCGGATTAAATATTAGGTAAATAAAATTTTCACTTTTCTCAATTTTATTTATAATTTATTTTAATCATTCTCTATTTATAATTTTCTTGACAAGTTATTTACTTATTTATTTATTTATTTTTTAAATATTCAATATCATATATCTTTGTTTATTAATTATGTTTGACATATTCTATGTCGTAAAACGACACCGCTGTTAGCCCATTTGTTTTATTAAATTATATAATTATTAATATTAATATAAATATATCTCTTTAGTGGTTTAGTGGTTAGCACGACAGTCTACCACACACTGAAAACTCGAGTTCGGATCTAGGGATATTCAATAAACTCTAAAGCTCTGTGCGATCCTCAGGGTCTATATCCGCAAATAATAATAATAATAATATAATACTATTAAATATATATAAGAAAAAAATCCTCACTACTTTTATTTATGACATCTAATAATTAAAAAAAAATAATCAAATTTATACAAATGATATACAATTAATTTTATTATCAAGAAAAAAAGAAAAAATAATATATTAAAATAAATAATTAAATATTAAAAAAAAAAATTTATAACAATATTTATTATAATTTCAGTCCGTTCACCTTAGTTTTAATTTCTTTAAATGTTAAAAAAAAAAATTAAATATTTTATTTCACAAGCGGAATAACTATTAACCTACTTTCTATAAAATAAAATTGATCATTTTTTTTTTAAGATCATTTTAATAGATTTTTTATTTTAATATTAATTAGTTGATTTTGTTTTGCTATTTTTGGAAATGGACCTATTTATTTATTAAAATAAATAAATATAAAATTGTATTTTTTTTTAAGAATATGTGTATAATAAATTGAATTGAACAACTTATCTACTTGCTAAAACAATTTTTCAAAACAATATTTGTAATAATACAAATAATTGCATTATTTTTATTTGTAATTCACCGAAAACAATTTATTCGGGGAATAACAATTGGACAACAAATTTTAATATAAAATTCATTTTTTAACTAAATTATTTTGTTTTTTCTTTATGATTGTTCATTGTTTATTGTTATTGCTACCAACATATGAATATCAAATATCACTAATTTAGGTTTTATTTTTTTAAATTTATATATAACACATTTTTAAATTTATCTCACTCCACCTATTCCTATTCTATACATTTCTAACAAACATTTTCACAATATGTATAAAATAAGAGGCGTTGCTCTCTTGTAATCTCTTCTGCAATTTCGATTTAATATCATTATTCTTATCTTTTAATTAGATCACCTGGGTTGAAAATATAAATTCCATTTTTTTATTCTAGGCATATGACACAACATCCCAACAACTCGAATTATCCGGACGCTATAGCTCTTGCCTACGACCCCGTAAATGCCAAATTGACCTGTGTTTATAACGATCATTCGCTTTATATCTGGGATGTTCGTGACATTAAAAGGGTAAAATTTATTTCTCTTTTTTTTTTATTGTATAGTTGGTTTTATCTTCGAGTTTTAATATAATACACCTCAATGTTCTTATTATCATCTATTTTTATTTTATTTCTATAAATGATTGTTAACCAGGTGGGGAAAGCTCATTCTTTCCTCTTCCATTCTGCTTGTATTTGGGGCGTGGATGTATATCCGGGTGGCCCAGCGCTACCCCCCGCCACTCTAGTCACTTGCTCCAGCGATGATACGATTCGATTTTGGCATTTAGATTCTGCACAACTTCCCAACGGTCCATCCCCATACAGGAATAATATATATAGTGATGTAAGTGTGAATTCAACTACTCTTTTTTATAAAAATAAAGGAAGATAAAATAATACAATAATTCGCTATTCTTTTTTTTTTTAGGAGTTACTCAAGGTTGTCTATGTAGATGATCAAATGACGTTTCTCAAAGATCTCGATTTATCTGGTGCGAATGGAGGATCTGGGGGACAATCGGAACGACCAGGTGATGGGTCTTATGACGGCCATAATGGGGTTCGTACTATTCGATTTAGTCCTGATGGAAAACACCTCGCATCCGGCGATCGACTCGGAAATATTCGGTAATACTTATTTTATTTTTAAATGTTTTTTTCTCCTATCTAATCCTTCCCCAAAGACGCCACAGGGTAGGAGGCAACATCGTTGGCTCACATTCTCGAAGTCCCGGGTTCAAGTCCCGGACATGGCAAGGGAATTTTTCTAGCTGGGGTCTATAGGACCTAGTCAACCCAACCTCCGGGATCAACATTGGGAAGTTACTTGATAAAAAGTAGTGCCTCCGATCAAGAAAATCAAGGTAAAGGTTGAGAGGACCCGTTTTACTAATCATAGTACACCTCATTGATATAACCGACTTGATAGGCGTTGTCCTTGCGTAGGATGTACAAAAGTGTGTGTCAGAGGTTTTTTTTTTAATCCTTCCACACAAATCTAATCAAAATTTTTATTGTTTTTAGAATCCATGATCTTATGACATTGACGGAATTATGTTTAATCCAAGCCCATGATGCCGAAGTACTCTGTTTAGAATATAACCGCCAAGATTCGGAATATCATTTTCTTGCATCTGCTTCCAGAGATCGTCTTATTCATTTATTTAACGTTGATAAGGTTGTATATTTATTCTTTTTTTTTTTTTTTTTATTAAAGATGTATATTTAATTGATTTTTATTCTTTTAAAGGGTTATGAAATAGTACAAACCCTTGATGATCATTCGTCTTCCATAACGGCAGTTCGATTCTTAGAAATGCATGATCAATTACAACTCGTGTCTTGTGGCGCTGATAAATCCATTATTTTTCGACAAATGCAGCAAGTAAGGAAAACAATTTTAATTTTAAAATACATATTATATATTAAATTCAATATATATTATAATGAATTTTCAGGGAAGTTCTGGTCAGTCTGTACAATTTTCTCGAGGTCATAATGTGGCAGGAAAAACAACTTTGTATGATATGGAAGTGGATTCGGGACAAAAGCATGTTCTTACCGCATGTCAAGATAGAAATATTCGAGTGTATAGTGTTTCGAGTGGCAAACATACTAAGACTTTTAAAGGCTCTGTTGGCGAAGATGGATCACTTATTAAGGTATTACCATCATTTTTTTCAATACAGTAATCCTTTCGATTGCACGGTATAAAAAAAATAATGCACTCTAAATCCTATTTTATAAAAACCTTGGAATATAAATTTCATCTTATAAGAAATTACTAGGTTAGATTTCTATATAACTGAAAAATTGCAAATAACTAAAAAAATCTTTATTCCATGGGTAATATATAAAAATAACACAGTACTATATAATACAAAACAATATAAGAGTACAATTAAGTTTTGACCCTTTTATAGCAAAAATTCAAAATTTAACAATTTTAATCGATATGAAATTAATAGTTGAGCCACTTACTAATCTTTTCGTGTTTGGGACTAATTAATACTAGGTGATACAGTATTTTAATTTTTGAAATTACTCATAATATCTCTTACTTAAAGCAATATCTGAATTTGCCTAAACTGCAAATTTCTTCAAATTAAATAAGTAAATGATGCTTATTTGGCACAAAATTTGACATTTTCGAACAAAAAAATTATATGGCTGTCGCTCTTCATATGTTATGTTATTACCAGATGTCCAAATTTATGATTTACGTTTTACATTTCACAATTTTAACATAATCTTCCGGCAAACACCGGAATCTTATTTATATTTCTAATATAATATTTATTATATCGTAATAATATATAAAACATAAACAAAAATGAAAGGCTATAAAAATTATTTTATAAATAGAACATCTTCTGTATCATTTAATTTTAATCACTATTATACTGTTTGACCGATGTTTTGGAAAAAAGGGATAATTTTTGTTTTTCTCTATAAATTTATTATTACAATCTGGTGTTTGTTTTTAGAAGTTACTTAAAAAATTGAAAAAACAAAAAATTCTCTAAAACAACCAAACTTCTATATTGTTTTTCCTAATCTGTTTGTTTATTTTTATTTTCAGGTGGTTTTAGATCCTAGCGGAATTTATGCAGCCACGAGTTGCACGGATAAAACTTTATGTGTTTATGATTATTATTCTTGTGAACTAATGGCGACCATGTTAGGTCATAGTGAACTTGTAACTGGACTGAGATTTACTGAAGACTGTCAACGTCTTGTTTCTGCGAGCGGTGACGGGTGTTTATTTGTGTGGCGGTTACCGCATGATATGATAGTGACGATGCACGCTCGTCTCTCTCAACAGTCAGCGAGAGCTGCAAGGTAATTATCAACGACTTCAATTCCTATATATTTTTTTTCTATTTATAATTTCCTAAATCACTATAACTCTATTTTCATCATACAGGAAGACACCAATTTCAACTAATGGAATTACTTTAGATAACGAAGCTTTTGGACCACCTTCCCCAAGTATGATGGATCCAAATGCAAATAATGTTGCTAATGATTACAGGTGAGTGGTTTATATAAAATAAATTGAAATATATATTCAATAAATCAAATATTCTTCTGGTTAACAATTTTATAAAATCATCATTAATAAATGAAAATTCTTCCGATTCCAAGATAGAATAAATAATAAAAAATAATAATAAAAGTTATTTATCATTAAATATAATTTAATTGAAATTGTGTGTTTTGGTTTTAGGTTTACTATTTCTCCTCTACCTCTTTGGGCCAAGAAACAGATTTCTACTTCGACTGACACTAACACAACAGGAATAGGAGGAGGTGGTAGAGGAGGACCTGATCTTCCCAGAGGTCGTTGGGCGCAAAGAGTCGGTCAAGCGGGATGGGGAATTACTGTCAAAAGTGTCTACAATAATGACAGCTTAATCACTTATCCAATCAACCAGGGTATTTTATTTGATCTTAACCCTTAGTTTTTATAATAATAGAGATGTGTTCAAGGGACTATTTTGTAGTTTAAGAGAATACAAAATTTTCGATAGGGTATGCAAATAATCTTCATGTCAATAAGAATCAGATTTCAAGATTCGTTGCAACAAAATATAACTTTCACATGAAATGGTATTGCGTAGGTGTTATCCACAAACTATTTTGTTAAATTAAGTCAAAACAATTGACATGAAATGAATTCACTTTTGGTTATGATAAAACTTGAAAGTCAGGCTCTACATTCAATTTATTATGAATTTTAACCGAAACATTTTTATATATTTTATTAACTAAAAATTAAACTTAAAAAACTTAATAAAAATAATTTTTAATTCAAAGACTCAGAGAAATTTTTCAAGATGATTGATTTTTCAGCTGTCAATTGACAAACAAAACTTGTAATAATGATGTAACAAAAACAAAAAAATCAATCAACATTAAATTTAACTGAATCTTTGAATTAAAAATTATTCTTATTGAGTTTTTTTAAAATATTATTTTTGGTTTCAAAAAATATTTAACTTTATATTTGAGATTGAGAGAATTCTTTGTACTGATCACGTAACACCTCTTTTTTTATGTTTGAAAGTATAGGAATATATTTTTTTTATGCTTTTTTAATTAATATTATAAAAAAAATAATTCTAATTCCTTTGTTAATCTTTTTGAATTTCCTTCCTCAGACGGTTCCAAGGACAGTTCAATCGACAGCGGTACGGATACTAAACAACCTGAGCCACGACGTGAACAAATTTTTCCTAGACAGGTGAATTTTCTAACTCTATTCCATAAAATTACATCTATAATATATATAATTATATAAGTAATTTTTGTTTTTAAAATATAATAATTGTATAGGATGATCAGGATGATTTTACTCCTTGTGATGAATCTTTTCAAGAGATTATGAATTCACCACGATCTCTTCAGGTATAAATTTTCTTAGGCAAAATTTTTGTTTCTCGTTAAACAAATGCATGGTTCAAATTATTGTTGAAAACAACATAAAGGGAATATCATGAATGGAGTGGTAATTCACGGTTTGCATGTTGATACACTTAAAAGTCTTGTAAACAGTTTGTTGATGTCAATTGTCATAATATTGTATGATTTAATTAATGATTTATTGTATAATAGATAATCTATCATTTATAATTATCATTTCAATGTCTGTATCATTTTTCTTACAATTTTTTTTTCCATTTTAAAAAATTAATATTCTTCAACAGAATATCTTTTTTTTTCATTTATTTAATATATTTTTTTATTATTTAATTTATATTTTAATTTATTATATATATTATTTTTAGTATTATATAGTATTTTTCCCCAAATGAATTTATGTTTCAAACTACTTTCATTTACCATATTAACGATACAAAAACTGATAATAAAAAAAATAATTAAATTATTACAAATGTATATTATATATATTATTAATATTAATATTTATTATTAGAAGAAATATTCTATTTTTAGAAAATTTTAGAAAATATATTATATATTAATAATTTAACTTAAATTAAAAATTATAATATATTTTTTTTTTATATATATGTAAATGTTAAAATATTCAATTCAGCATGTCCTTAATTACTTTTTTTTAATTTCATATATAATTCTCTGGAAGAAAATGATTATTTTTATATCAAATTAATATATTTAATCATAAACACTCGTTCAATAATAGTGAAAAATTTTGTAAACTAAATGCGCATAAAGCAAAATATAAATCATCTTATAATTTCACTGAATGCTTTAATTAAAATTTTTAATATAAATAATTTATTTTTTTTCCTATTTAAAATAATAACTATAAAACAAAGAATTAATGTTATTAGTATCGTTATATATTCTATTTATTTTATTTAGATTAATAATAGAGAAATTTTTCCAGAGAATTTCTCCTGAATTGTTTTTCTGTTAAGGTTTTGAAATTGTTATCATGAATGGAGGATTTAGAGGAAACATCCTGACGTTAATTTTAGCATGAAATATTTTTAATATTGTGTTTTGGGATGGTTTATATAAATATTAACATATAATCTATTATTTAAAAATATTTATGTTTTCTTTTAGATTGATTCTCCTCACAAAAGCGTAACTACTCGTGTAAATGAATTGAGTGATCTCACTCGAGCCAGGCAACTTACAGATGATAGCAGTTTAGGAAGCTTTAAATATGAGGCATGATTTTTTTATTCTTTTTTTTTAAATATATATATATATATATATATATATTAGGAGAAGTTATTTCCGGGTTATTTTCATGTTTTATTGTGAGTTTTGAGTTTCGACATTTCGGTGCTCATTTTAGAGAGAATTTTTGGGATTTCGGGGTAAATGGATGGGTAATCTTGGACTTATTGCGTTCTAAAGCTCTGAAGAATCCTTGACTATAGCACTAACCCTAAAATAAGTCAGGTTCTTTCAACAAACCCAAACCAAAATAGGTACTGACTCGTCGAGACTGAAATCTCACAATAAAATATGAAAATAATTTATAATTATAAAAACTTTCACGGAAACTAACATGTATAAATATCAATATATATATTATATATATTCAATTATTAGAGTTGGTGTAATTAATTTCGATGTTTTTATAACTATTTTATATAATAAAAGAAACAATTGGACGAAATTAGAAGAACGATGAAAACATGGTTTAAAAATTGATTATGTTTATATTTTTTTTCTAATTTTTGTATAATTTATTTAGTAAAATAAAAATTTTATATTCATTTTCGATTTTATAAATTAATGATATAAATTCAAATACTTACAAATATTCGAAAATTAAAAAAAGGATTTATCTGAAATTTAATATGTAAAAAAAAGTGAATTAATTTAATAAATAATAAATTAAATTTATCAAATCAATATTATAAAAAAAAAAAATAGAAACTAATTCTATGCAAATAAATAAAATTTTGATAAAATATAAAATTTATAAAAAAATTTATTATTTAAGTGGATTTAAAATAAAATTTAATATGATATTTTAACAAATTAATAAAAAAAAAAAAATATTATGGACAAAAAAATCAACAACACATACAAATTGACTCTTATTGATTTTTTTGTCCATAATATAAAAAAAGCGTTTTGTTATTCTGTTATAATTTAAAAATAACAAAAAAATATGAATTAATATCAAATAATTATTTAACTGAATCTAAATAAAGTAATTGATTCATATATTATCCCGCTGTAGAAAAATTTGCAAGGTGAAGTATAATTTATTAATTATTTAATATTTAATTAATTTCATTTTTTATTTTTAAACTATAACTCAATAGCAAAACGCTATTTTTCACATTCCAACTTGTTTAATTTAAGTTTAAGTAAAATAAATCATATATTATGATATTATTGATTTAATTTTCAGGATTTGGAAGGAACAGAGCACGATGGTGATATTGAAGATTATTCTGAAGGAGATGGAGAAACGACTGAACCTGAACAAAGCAATCGACTTATGTATTATCCTGCAGTAGAAGAATCAGGAAGGTGAAATATAATACAAATCATAATATCAAACTTTAAATAAATTAAAAAATAATTTTAATAATTATATTTTTAAATTTGTTACTTGTTCATTAATACCTGTTTGTATTTTATTATAATTTTAGTGAATATAAAGTAAATGCAATGGATGTTGAAGAACTTCGCCGCTCTCAAAGAATGAAGAAATCTCAACAAGCCAATCGACTTCTTACAACCCCTGAATTTTCTGGTTTTTCTGCAAGTGCAACTTCAGTTTCAGGTAGCCAAGAGTCTGATGATGATGATGAAGATCTATCAACTCCTAGTGGAGAAAATACCTATAGAATTATCACACATTCTCCAAGGTATTATTATGTTAATTAAATTTAAATCATATTTTTTTTAAAATATATTAAATATATATATTTTTACTACATTTTTACTTTGTATTTCAGTATTGAAAGTATTGATATAATTGGAACAAGAGAAAAGTATTTAAAAAGTACTTTTGAATCACTCGGAAATTCTGGAGATCAAGACAATAAAGATTTAGGTAATTTTTTTATTTTTATTTATTTTTTTTTTAATCTAAATCTATATTCTATATTTATCTTTATATATATTATATTTTTTTGAAATCAAATAATTTTTATCAATTTCTATTTTTCTAGTCGGTAATAGTATTTCATCTCAACATCATACGACTAGATCTTTAATGCCACCGCCACCTCCACCTAAACCATCAATATTACTTAATTCGAAAAATGGGGGTACTTTAACATCAAATCCCCGAAAACGCGATGAGTTGAATAAAAGAATTGAGGAAACGAGAAGAAAATTACAAAGTGTAATAATAACAACAATTTGAACATATAATAGTTACTATATTTTTTTATTTCAATTAATAATTTATTTTATTTTATGTTGATTTTCAGGTGGGACGTTCCAATTTAAAAACAAGCAAAAGTATTTCAGATCTAAGTCATCGTCCTATAGAAAACACATCAAACGGTCTTCATACTCGACGTTATATTGGAGGTAAAAAATATTATACAAACGTCCTCAAAAACCGAACTAACAGCCTTAAAGTTAAACCTAAATATACTAACTCTACTTCAACATTTAACACTGAAATAGATGCAAATATTACACGCGCATCTCTTCAGCTTTCTAACTACCTTGAATCTAAAGTGGAAACACTTAACATGCAAAATTTCGATATTAAGCCATCAGAAGAAAAAAATAATGTGCGTAGAATGCGATCCCTTCCATTAGATGATGTAGAATCTCTAAAACCAGAACGTGATTATAATACACTTCCTACAATGAAACCGACCAAAGAAATATCTACTACCGTTAGACGTATTGATGGTATTTGTAGTACTTCTTCCAGTCCGGTGAAGCGTTGCACTCAAAAACCTAAAGCATGGCTTTTAGAATTCGATTCCAAGTCAAAACGACCTGGATTTTTAAATCTTGCCACCTCTCCTCGGAAAAATTGGAAATTTCCTAATCACTCCCTTCCTGAATCACCTGTCTATGAAGAACCAGGCACTCAGGAATATTCACGGACACGCCGCTCATGTTCCTATTATATCGATCTAAATTCTTATACGGATATGGCAAAATCCCTCGATGTTCTTCCTGGAAAACCTAATATAGATGAAAATAAGACTCAAAATGCACAAAGTGCTGAAAATTTAGATGAGGCTGGATTTAGTTCAGATAGTTTAGAAGAGCCCTCTGAATTTTCATTACGTACACCTCGCCGGTCAGCAAGCGATTATGGATTGTTTAATCGACCTTTTACAGAATATAAAGGTCATAACGCTAGTCAAGAGAGTCTTCTCTCAGAAGACACCAGTTGCCAAATTTCAAGTTGTAGTGGAGATATTTTAGATCTATGTCAAGATCGTCATTCTAGTGCTAGTTTCTTTTTAGCAATAGGACCAACCAAAAGTCAGGAGAGTATTCTTAGTATCCTGACTGATGATGATGGACTTGAAGATGCCGAAGATACTAAATCCATCGAATTAGATTCGAATTCTAGAAAGGTATTTCGGACTAGAAGCTTACAAGACACATCTGAAAAAATCATCTCAAAACAACAAAATAATTTCATATCTGAAAAAGAACGTAAAATAACACATAAACCTCCTCCTAAACCTCGAAAATCGACAGGAAAAGCTTTACCATCGAGAATTATTTCTGCAGAACAAGAAAGACCTCCCTGGTCGCCTTATACGACAAAACCTAAAACACCAACCACTCCATCACCTCTGCCTATTAATCAATCATCTTCCATATCGGATGTGGACGAAAGTACTGCTGGTGTAGTTGTGAAATTACTTTGTCGAAGTTTCGAACAGATGTACCAAGCTCCAGTTTCGCCTGCCATGCCAGCTAGCTCTAATTCTTCAACCCCTCCCACTAGTTCAAGTGTTTCTCCAAAAAGGGCCTGGCCGCCAGCTTCACGAGCTCCTCTAAAACCTCATACATCTAGAAATAGACCAATGATGTCTGGGAAACAAGTATTACCTGATAAGCCGGTATCAGGTAGCTGCATAAAATCAAATCACTTCGTCTATCACCAATGTTTATGATTATTTTATTATATTATTATTATTATTTTCACTTTTTTATTATAATTAATAAATATCACAATATATTTATTTATATTAAGATTTATGTTTTTATTGCATTATTTTAGTAAAAAATATATTTTATTTATTTATTTTTTCTTTAATCAAACAATTATGAATTAAAATATGCATTTTATTGTATTTTTGTTATTATTATTATTATATTTTTTTTGCATGATTTTTATGATTTTTTTTTTCTTTTAATTTTGTTTAGTTGAAAATTTGGATAGTGAGTCAAACATGTTGCGCAGAGTTTGTTCGCTCAGTGATTTATCCGCTCCCAAAAAGGTTGTGCATGCTAAGCCTATTCAAGGTATGAAATACAATCTCACCTGAATCCTTCCTAAAATTTTACAAAATATTTGCTTTTTTTTTCTTTTTGACTGTTCATTTTTCATTGATGTTTGCATTTATTAAATTCACAGCAATGCACTTTTAAATAAAATAGCTATATTATATTTTACAAAATAAATAATAATAATAAATCTGTTTATTTCTTTTGTAAAAATGTGGTATAGGTTTAATATTTTTTTATATGCATGCATTTATTATTCTATTAAATATTTTTTATATTATCTAATTTTTTTCTATTAAATTGATATTTTTATTACAATATATTTTAATCTATCAAATATTATATATAATATTTTAATTATTTTAGTTTCGGGTAAGCTTACATCTAAGAATAATCTCAATTCCCGGACAATGACAAGACATCAAAATAAAGTCCCCTCTGGGATGAATAATATGACTCGTAGTACCTCTATGGTTATTTTAAATCATGTAAGTTTTATTCATATTCATTTATACATTTTAATATTTATTGAATTAATATTAAATATCTAGTTCACCAAGCTATTGCTCGGTATTACAAGGATTATTATTTATGAATTTTGAATATTGTTTTAAGAATATTTATCTAGAAATAGTAATAAATTCGATGGAAGGTTAATTAATGAATATCCTCCTTTCTACTATTCTTAACATATAAAATTATCTCTCTATTTCTATTTAAACCAATAAAATTCTTTTTTTTTTTTTCAAAACCGTAGAAATTAACTTTTGTATAAAACATTTTATAAGAATCATTCGATGCCTCCTATCTGGGTTCACCTGTTCATACATGTTCCACAATGAATATAAAAATTATAATATTAAATCTCACACACAAAATTATTCAAATATATATATATTAGTGATTCTCAACCTTTTTTTTAATGCGGCACACTTTTAACAGTTTAAAAATTTGGCGGCACACAAAGAAAAAGATAAGTGTAAAAATTTACCATATTGAAAAAAAGTGGTCCCAAAAACGGTATACCTTTTTTTACAATCAAATTAAAAAAAAATTTAGAAAAAAGTCGGAAATGTTTAAGAGCCTCTTTACATTTGTAATAATTTGGCTGCACATTTTGATAATCTCGCGGCACAGTGGTTGAGAATCACTGATATATATTTATTTCTAAAAATTAAATATCATTTAAATGTAATATTATTTGATCATAATATTGATTGAATATTTGAAATAAGATATTCTTTAATAATATCACTTTAAATGAATATCACTTAAAGAAATTTTTTTGAAAAATTTTAATTAATATGTTGACAATTTTCAAGATCAGAAAGACCTAGATAAATAAATAGAATTTTTGCTAATAAATATATGATATATTTGATATTAATAATAATAATAATATTTAAAGTTTCTTCTATTATAATTATTCATTTATGTTATTATGTGACTAACTTTATGGCCATTTTTTTTGTTTATCCCTTGAAAGTTAAATGAATATCAAAGAGAAATATTTTTAAAAAATTAAATAATAATATTTATATTAATTTTAATAATTATGATATTCCTATAAATATCAATAATGATTTCCAAAACCACCTTGAACAAATGTAATGTTTTAATTTAGACATTTATTGACATCTATTATTAATTAATTACTTTAATTAAGAAAAAAAAACAAGTAAATTGATTTTTTTCTTTTAAATAAGACCTTTACATATTGATTCTTCACTTTAAAAACTCGCTAATATATGAATTTCATAAAAATCCTGTGCACAATCTTTAAAATCAGAAATACATTGATATATATATATATATATATATATAATATTTCTTATTCTCTTTGTTTATTATTTTTTTATTTTTAATTTCAGAGTGATTCCGAAAGTGATATAATTCCAAATCAGAAAAATTCTAATTTATCACGAATTAAGGGACTAATGCGACCAACCATTAGCTCCCAAAACAAAATTAATTCTTTAGCAAAAAGCAATTCTACAACGTTCCAATTGCCTCGAAGAAGGAACATTACTCCAGCTTACCCCTCAGGTAATTCATCTCTATCATTTTAATTTTTACACTAAAAACATTATTATATACTGATATTAACATAATGAAAAAATTCTTAATTTAAAATAATTATCTTAATAACTGCGAAAAACAAAAATAAAATTAGTTTACTTTACTATTTGCTATTGAAAATTTTCATTTTTGTTATTTTTTTCTTGTCATTCAATTTGTACAAAAGGATAATCTATAATATTTCTGTGGTAATCTTTCTAAATTGGCTATTTTTCCAATATTTTTAGTTAACGTGACGTTAGCATCGAACACGGAAGATTCTAGTTCGGAGGAAGCAGTGACTCCATCTTCAAACTGCAAACCAACTGTAAGACCACGAAGTGCATCTGTCGATCGTGGTCAAACAATTCCGGAGCCAAGGCCACGAATACGGCCATCCAACCTCGAGGCCAGTCCACAAGAGCTTCCCGTCAAAGATACAGACACATCGGTTGTCGATGTATCCAATGCACCGCGTAAATGAACTCTTATTATTATTATTAATATTATTATTATTATTTCTCTATATTAATCAATTCGATTATTTCTCTTTCAGTTTCTCAACAACTTTGTTCCAGTGTTGCTGATCAACTCACACGTACGGCTGGTGATGTTGTTCAATTGTATAAACGTTTAGCACTTGAAGGTCAACGTACTGATTCTTCTGAAATGTTAAGAGACTTAGCTGAAGCTATAAATGAAGCTCAATCCACCCTTAAGTAAGTTTCATTTTAAATGAATAATGTTATTTTACAAAAATCTATCTATCTATCTTTGTGGCTCTACGGAACTCGAAAGTTCTTTGCCGAAGCAATGAGCCACAACCATCCAACTTCTACCCTCTCCCATCTCTTTCACGTCCCTTACTACATTGTCCACCCACCGGGTCCTTGGTCTTCCAGCCGGATGTTTCCCAATCGGTTTCCCCACCAATATATTTTTCGCAATTCTTCCCTCTCCCATTCTAGCCACGTTTCCTGCCCACCCCAGCCTTCTTGATTTTATAATTCTATATATCTGGAGATGCATAGAGGTCATGCAATTCCTCGCTATGCAGTCTCCGCCATTCCCCGGTGACCTCATCTTTCTTTGGCCCATAAATGCTTCGCAGAATCCTACTCAATTTTATAACCTTCTCGATTTTATAACCTTAACTATGTCTAGAGATGCATAAAGGTCATGCAATTCTTATTTTACAAAATTTATTCATATTAATTTAAAAAATTGAATGCAATCTAATCATATATATTTTTATTTTATTTTGTTTTTTTTTTAGTTTGGTGGTGTCTGGCAATTCTCTACAAGGAACGGGCTCGAACCTTTTTTCGAACGATAATACAGGAGGTCTTGACAATAATATGACTGCTTTCGCCCAAACTTATTCCGATCTTTTGATTAATATTTTCCAACAAAGGATATCTAAATCTAATAATACTAACACCACATCGACATCTAATCATAATACCCCTGACAAAAATTAAACCCTCTTTTTTTTTCTTTAAATATATGTTTAACATTTCCTCTAGTCTCATTCATAATTATTATTATAATTACATATTAAAAAAAAATCATTTCTGATCACCAACTGTCTTTTTCTTTTTCCATAAATCAATAAAAGAGTAGAGTATCTTTTCATAAAAAAAAATAATTAGCAATGAATTACTTTTAAAAATAATCAACTAAAAACAAAACAATATATTTTAGACACATTCATCTATAAAATGAAATTCTCGAGGAAACCAATAATTATTTTAAAAAAATATTATCATTCATTAACCAACATCTCTTAACTTATAATTAAAAAATTAATACATATTTTATATCCATTTTTTCCTGTATATTCTATTTCCAAATTAACTATAAATACCCTATGTAGGTTTGACTTTATATATTTATAAAATTATTCTCATATAAAAATTAAATTCTCGATGAATATTGTTGTGCAAAATCTATTCATTAATTTTGTTATTAGTTAAACATTCTTTATTTTTATATAATTATGTAAATATTTATTCGTAATTATTTTGTCTTGAATTTTTTTTTTTATGATTTTTTTATATATATAATTAATGAATCAAAACGACTTAAATATTTTATTATATAAAAAAGAACATTATTTTATGTTTCTTTTAATGGCTTAATTATTAATTTATCTTAATTTTAATATGTATAACTTTTTTTAATGTATATAATTTATATTAGAAATTCATTTGATCCTTGTCGTCATGTCATCATTATATATTAATATATATGTATATACATACATATATTTATATCATAAATTAATGTGTGAATTTAATTTTTTTTTCTGTTTTTGATATTTTTATTTTTTTTTTGTCCTTTAAATAATTCCTATATTCAAAATAATCTTATTTTAGCATTATCACAATACAGTGTGATTCTTTATGTAGTTTACAACTTCAATCATTTGTAATTATTTGAATAATTTTAATAATCAACTAATGATGGAATGTATTTTTTTTAAAATTTCATTATTGCTAATTACCATTTGAATATTTCGAACGAGTCTAATACCAGTAACTATTATTTAATTATTCATTTAGAATCATGATTTATTTAAAAATATTTATTCAAATTCAAGGACAACAAATCCAAACAGTTCTAACGAGAAGAAGATATTCATTTATCGTCATTTTTTTCCTAATCTCGAGCACGTTATGGAATACGTCAGAATATTTAACGTTTCTTTTAAAATTAGAGTTTTAATCACAAATGTAATTGTTAATATTGTTTAACCCATTAAAATAAATATTTTTTTATTTTTATAAATAGTAGGCATCTTTTTATTTGCTTTTCAATTTAAATCTAAACCTGATTCATTTGAAATAAAAACAACAAAATATTGTTCCCGATATATAAACAACAAAAATATTTTAAATAATTTTATGTTAAATTGACTATTATTTAATAATGAATGTTAAATATTTTTTTTGCTAAGTTGTTATTATTAATGCTATCTTGCATAAATTAAAATTACTTAAGTGTATTTTTTTTAGATATTAGATAATTTATATTATTTAATATTCTATTTTTTAATATATATATATATATATAAATATATATATTAATAAATTATAACTTCTACAGATATTTTCATTCTTGATTGGGCTTAAAAATAATATAAAAATATGTTGAATTTTCTTTATGAAACATAACTGACATTTTTTAAATTTTCTAAAATTTATCTACAAATTTTAAATAAAATTACATATTTTTTATCAACACAATTAAACGTGCAGTACAGCAGAATACTAAGAAAATATACACAGGTAATTTTTTTTTTTATTTTTTTAATTAATTAATAATTATTTTTAATATTTTTTACACTATCAATAGAAGAATAGAAAAATAAATAAAAAATCTTTATAAGAATAAAATAAGCATAAAATAATTATTGTTTACATGTTTACAATTATTTTTATTATTTAAACAACCACCTTTTTCTGGAGCCGTAGTTAAAATCATTTTTATTAGATTTTCTATTTTTTTTTCATAAGCTATTTGCATTTTGATAGAAAATATTTTTTATTTTTGGTACATCATTATTATAAGTTTTACTATTTCATGTTAATTATTTTACAAAAGAAAAGATGCGTTTTCGATATGAAAACGGTTTTTCAGACTGGGTTGCTACAACAATTGAAGTTGGGGGGTGATAGGGTGGGGATTTATATCCTAAAGCAGTGATTATCAACCACTGTGCCGCGGCACTTTTGTGTGCCTCGAGATTATCAAAATGTGCCGCCAAATTATTACAAATGTAATGAGGCTCTTAAACATTTCCGACTTTTTTTTCTAAATTTTTTTAATAAAGTTCTAAAAAAAAACGGTACCACTTTTTACCGACCGACGATAGTAAAGGAGGTATTGTTTTCAAAATGGTTAATTTTTACACTTAACTTTGTATTTGTGTGCCGCCAAATTTTTAAATCGTTAAAAGTGTGCCGCGGTAAAAAAAAAGGTTGAGAATCACTGCTCTACAGCATGGTCGCCAGAAATTTTACCAATTTTGCCCTTTACTTTATTAAAACATTTGAGTGAAATATTAAACATATTTTATAAAAAAAACTATCAAAAAAAGAAAAATTATTTACTTGCAATGATAATGGTGTTCTCACTACAAAATTTTAACAAATGATTTTGTATCCTATAGTATATAGATCACTTATTGACCGCTGTAGAGATCTAGGGGTGCGGCAATGACCACAGGTGCAAATAATGAAAAGTTTATTAAATTTCTCTTCCGAGTTCACTAGTTTCATAGTTTCAAAGCCAACAATGTTTCTACTTTACACCTATCTTGACCTATCTATACTGAATGTGACCAAAAAAAGATAGAAACATTTATTCGCATCTTTCTGTTTAACTGCTATTAAAATATATAAAGAAAATTTCAAGACGCTGAGTAATATTTTTTATGAAAAGAGGACGCTAGACCAAATAAGTTTGAGAACCTCTGACTTTTGTACATCCTACGTAAAGATAACGCCTATCAAGTCGATTATATCAACTAGGTGTCCTATGATCAGTAGAACGCGTCATATCACCTTTACCTTGATTTTCTTGATCGGAGGCGCTACTTTTTATCAAGTAGCTTTCCAATTTTGATCCCGGAGGCTGGGTTGACTCTGTCTCATAGACCCCAGCTAGAGAAATTCCCTTACCAGCTCCGGGACTTGATCACGAGTGGCGCAACCAGTGGCGCAACCAGGGGGGTTTAGGGTTTTAACCCCCCCCCCCAGAAGAGAAAAAAAATTCAAATTGCTATATATTATGTACTATATTACAAATAGAAAAGCAAAAATATAATCCTTCATTTTATTTGAAAAAAAAAAATTCTTAAAGTATAACTTAGTGTATAAAAAGCAAGTTTATTTTATTTTAAAAAAATTTTAACAAAAATAAAAATTGCTTATTTTTTCGTATAGAATTTAATATAAGAAATAAAAAAATTATTTTATTATTTCTCCTAAATCATGAAAAACAAAAGACTTAATATAAAATTACTAGATGACGGCCGGTTCAAAAATTTTTTTTTTTGCAGTTTTGGATTCAGAACCTTCTGAAAAGTGGAGATCTCAAAAAATCTCGGAGCAAAAATTTTCAAAATTTTCCGACCATCGTATAAATTATCCTCATTCCAAGAGGAAAGCTAAAATGATTTACTTATAGCTGGAAAAAAATATTTTCTTTCTAAAACTGTGAATACGAGTAAATAAAATATAAAATTAAATTTTTTTGCCAGATTTTGTAAAATCAGTGTTTCATTGACAAAACTTTTTTAATTATTTAATTTAAAAAAAAATCTTAATGAAAATTTGTCTTTGGGTGAGTCCGGGGGTGGGGGTGGGGGCGCCATAGGAAGTTGGAGCAGATAGTCAAACCCCCCCAGGATCAAATCCTGGTTGCGCCACTGTCCCACCCTGTGGCGCCTTATAAGTTTGGGAACCACTGATAATATTTATCAAAATGATGAAGAAAGATATTCACTATCAATTTTTAACCCCATTCATTTGTAAATTATACATACAAATATACTATAATTGATAATGCATACTGGATAATTAATATTTTGATTAAAACACCAAATTCTTTGAAGGAATAATGATCTATCATATAATAAGATCAAAAAGATTAAGAATGGACATTTGTAATCAATTTTTAATTTCCAATTTATATATTCAAATATCTCGATGATAATAATAAATAAATAGATAATTAATATTTTGTTTAAAACGTGATTAAAATATGTAAATAAATCACTGATAATGAGAAGAAATTATTAATATCGATGATTTTTGTTTAATTGAAATATATATCTATATATAACTATATATAACTATATATATATATATATATATATTATTTCTTGTTATCAATGAACGATTGTCATCGATGTGGGATTAGAGATAATACCGTAACCTGATCTTTTATATGCTACGTTTTCTTATCAGATGCCAAATTCCCCTACATTGCTTCTGGTCTCAGTGGCCGGCAGTCCTCTTTCAATCGTCGTCGGTGTTGTTGACAGATACAGACCATCCTGTCACGATGATCACCCTAGGAAATTCGAAACTGATTGCTTCCGTTCTCTTGGGGTTTGGCAGCGCTATTATTAGCCTTTCAGCACTATTTTTTTCCAATTCTTGTGCCAGTCGGGTGAAATGGCGTCGGAGTCCTCTGACAATTTCTATGGGGCTTTGTTTCGGGGCAGGAGTACTCCTAGCTACCGCCTTCAATCACATCCTACCGGAGGTATGTCCTATTCCTACTTTCTCCAAACTTCAAATTAAAAAAAACAAAACATTTTAGAACTTTTCCTTACTTATTTCTAAATTTTAACCTTAATTTTAATAATCATATTTCCAAAATAGTTCATTGGTATTTAAAGAAAAAACCTCTCCTTATCTCTCATTTTAATACACCTGTCCCCCGTTTTACACGGAAGATTGGTTCCGAACAAAATCGTGTAAATCGAAATCTTAAATTTTCTATGTTAAAACCGTGTAAAACGAAAAACACTAAAATGTGGATAATTCAATCATATTTTAATTCTTTTATTATTTTATTAGGTAGTATACGAGTATGTAAGTACATATAATACAGAATTTAATTCATTCTATATTAGGAACAAAAAATATAAGAATATAAATGCGTGTATGCAGCCGAATATACACTTTTACCAGTTTTTACTATCTCGCCAGAAAATTTTCGATGTCGAGATTATGATGTTTTTATACGTTTTGAAGGTTCCTGAATCATTTTCACCAAGGTTGAGAAAAATGTCTCTCTCTCTCTCTCTGTGGTGTGTGTGTGAGGGTCAACGTTTTGATTGTAAAAATCAAGATATATGTTTGATAGTTTTTCACATGATTAGAAATTGTATAAAACTGCTATATATAGAATTTCAACTTGATTGAATAGCTGAAAGTACAGGAATTATTTTTTTAACACTGCAGATCACGCGCCAGCACGTGACGTGGTGCCATCAACAAAGAACCAAAGACTCGCTGGTTTAATAAATATTATTTATTAATTTTAATTTATAATTTATAATTAATTAAATTTAATTTAAATATAATATATTATGTTATTTAATCCAATTTAAATTGCGAGATAGACGAGGGGAAACACTCCAGTTTATTTGAAATCCGTTAATTTATAAACCGTGTAAAATCGAAATCGTGTAAAAGAAGTACCGTGTAAAACGGGGGACAGGTGTATAAATATAAGTATAGAGGGTTGAAATTTAAATTTTCACCCAAAAGTTCAGGAATATTCTGATACAATGGATTCAGAATTATTAGCAATACGCTCCACAATATTCTTCCTATATATTTTATTTTCTGAAAAGTATGATTATTCCAGTACATATTATATTAATATAAATTTTAAAAAATATATAAATTAAATTAATCGTAAACTTTAGCAAATCTTATAACCTAATAGAACGAAAAAATTTTATCAATTTTTTATTTTAATATTAATTCAAAAACTAAAAAAAAAATGTTTTTATTATTACGTTATCATCAATTTTGTTTAATCTAGAAACGAAAAGTTAAGCAAATTGAAATCAATTCAAGGAAACAAAAAAAAAAAAAAAAATTAACTAAAAAAATTCAAGTATTAGGTTACGTCAACAAAATATATAAACTGATTCTGAAAATTTAATTTTTCATATCATCAAAAAATTATTGATACAGAAATTGAATTAGAATATGAAATTAATAACAAATACGTAAATTTGAAAATTTAGAGAAATTTAAATAATATAGCTTAAATACAATTACAAAGGATATTAATATTCGAGAAAAATTTAAATTAAGTTTCCTAGCAAGCAGCGCATTATTATGACGTATCGGTTCTTATTTCAGCAAAATTATTATCGAGTGATGTCAAAATTAAAATTGATAAAACTATTATTTTGTTGATTTTATTATATGAATGTGAGGCGTGGTCAATGACTTTGGGAGAAGAGAATAGATTCAGGTTATTTGAAAATTGGATTCTTTGTTACAATTTTGAGCAGGAGGAGAGTGAAATTGGTGAAATAAGCTGAGTTTATATTATAACTAAGAATTGCAATAACCCCAAACATATATTTAAGAATTTATTCAAAAATATTAATTCAAGAATAGTTGCAAATTACTCATAAATTTTTATTTTTAATTTTAATAATGTAACAAATATTTAATTGAATTAATTTTAAATTATTATTATGTCATATTTATTTAAAATTTAAAATGTTTTATTATTTATCATTTTAAAAAAGAGATAGAAGATCATCAGTACAAATTATTAGGTTTTCGATTTCATATGCCACCTTGCAGCATAGCTATGTTTTTTTTTCTTTTTGATATCCTTTTATATTTATTTAATAATTACTTTAATCAAAACAAAATCAATTTATCTTTCGACATATACAAGTAGAATTAATCCATTCATTCAGTAAATTCATTATTACCTAATTATTATATCTTTATAATATGTAGGTATAATCTTTCAGAATATAACATTTTAACTTTATATTATTATAAAATAAATGGACACTGATTATTCCTCAAAATGCGATCTTAACAAATGAATTTCTCAGTTTAAAAACCATTTATTATTTTAATTTCATAATAATTCTTAGTACAATTTTCGAAATAAGAAAGGCATATATACATAATATGTTCACATATATAATAAGTTTAGATAGTAATCACTATTATTATTATTATTATTATTATTATTATTCGCGGATAGACCTTGAAGATCTCACAGAGATTTTAAAGAGAAATTATTAATTATTGAATTTCCTTAGGTCCGAACTCGTCTTCAGTGTGGTAGACTGTCGTGCTAACCACTAAACCACTGAAGAGTCTAGCTTAGTAATCATTATTATGTATTTATTAATTAATTCAAGAATCTTTATTTATTTCTCATGTTCGGTTAATTCTTTTTTTTTATAGAATGAAAAATAAACAATTTTTCTTTTATTAATTTCATAAAAAAAAACTTTATTTTTACGATTTTTCAAATAAGTTAAACATTAATTATATACCGATGTATCTGAAATGTTTTCATATAAAGATTTTCTATTAAAGAGACAATATATATATATCGATATTAATACAAAAACTTAATTAAATAATTCTGTAAAATAAATAAAATTGCATTTATCTATTAAATTATATTTATTATAAATCAAAATGTGATTTATTGTTTATTTCTTATTATATCAATAATTATAGAAACATTCGATAACGGCATGTTTTAATTTTTCAAAGATTTATTATTTATTTAATTTTCTAGTAAATTGCATTTTACAAGAAGATCTCGACAAAATTTGATTAGACTTGAACATGAATTTTTTTTCAGATTGTAGATAATTTATTTTATTTTTATAAATAAATTGAAGTGGTAAGATTAATTTCAAGTTCTATAATCTTCTTTTAATGTTTATTAATATTATCCACTTATCATAGTATCTTGTTATTTAAAATGAATGTATATGCAGAAACAAGGAATTAATCTAATTTGATTTTTAGATCGTTAAAATAAAATTAATTTTTATTTTTTTTTTTTTTAAATCCTAGATACCATTTAAAGACTATATTGCATACAAAATTCATTCATTGAAATTGAAATGTGTTCCATGTTCCACTCAACTTTTAATACTGGCATCTTTTTATGTGTTTATCTCTATAACAACCATATTCCTCTATCATGAGTCACCCCCGCCATCCAATTTCTAATCTCCCTCAATTTCATCACTTCTCTATTTTTATTGTCTGCGGTAATTTATTATTATCAAAGTATAATATTTAATGAATTAATTTAACTTTTTAAAATATTTCTAAATTACAATATTCTTCTTTTTCCCACCTTACTGATAATGTATTCTAATTTTGTTGTTTAAGGTCCGAGAGGAAATTCCAGATATAGCAGAAATATTAATATGTACAGGCTTTTTTCTTCTATATTTTGTTGATGAACTTGTCCATTTATTATCTCCCCAACATTCACACTCGCATAACGATAGCTTAAAAAATAATAATAATATCACAGGTAAACTTTTTACAATTATATTTACTTTTCGTTTGTGATGTTTTTTTTTTTCGTTATTTTAGTTGAAGAAGAAGAGTTTTCGGTCACCCGTCCAATTGAGCTTCAGGCGTATAAACGTCCATCGATTATCGAAAATGGGACCGGTTATGAAATGGTCCCCTCTTCGCGCTGTACAAATGAATTGGAAAATTTACCAAACCATCGTGCTTTGAAAGGCTCCACTTCGAAAAGCACCTCAACGTTCAGTAAACAGATGGGTCTCATATTGGCATTGACTGTACATTCGGTCCTCGAAGGGTTAGCCATTGGCTTGGAAATGAGTTCTGATAAGGTTATCATCCTCACCCATTCACTTTTACAACACAGCTAAGAAAATTTAAGAGATTCTAAAACTGCTATTGATAAAGAATACTGAAAATTGAAAAAACGTGTAAACCTATACTATTTTTTTTTTTTTATAAATTCGCTTGCCCAATGATGGAATCTTTCACATTTCGGTTTTATATTTTCTTCAATTTTCAATAATATGTTAATTTTATTTCATCCAATTTTTAATTACATTATTTATTATTATTATATTGTTTTTAAAACACAGTTCTATGATATGGAACTGAACCAGGTAACTTTAGAACAGCCCTGAACAACCCAAATGACTCCATGGGCCTCTTTGATTAGGATCAATGCTACAGGGG
Source organism: Labia minor (assembly GCA_963082975.1). Classification (NCBI taxonomy): domain Eukaryota; kingdom Metazoa; phylum Arthropoda; class Insecta; order Dermaptera; family Spongiphoridae; genus Labia; species Labia minor. The sequence continues at coordinate 57,368,627 of OY720348.1, read as the reverse complement.
CCGCATTTTAGGGAAACGTGCAACAATGTATTAAAAATACTTTTAATACTTTCTTGATGCTTAATGTTTAATGTTTTTATTTATTATTTTTCGGCTACTTTCTTTTAAATAAAAATAATAATAAAAACAATTTAAAATTAAAAAATATATATTCTCTATTAATTACTATTATTTCAAACTTTTTTCTTCCTTTTTATGGAATCAAATATGTAGTTTATAAAAATTGTAGGACATATTTTAAATAAAAAAAAATGAATTAATTATAATTATTTCAACTATATTCTCTATTTTTGAATATACAGACGATAAATGAAAGTTAGAAAAGAAATATAAATTTAACTGGGGGGCCGCACAATTTTTCAAGGTGGGTCGCGGGTTGGCCAGGCCTGCTTTAGAACATAGGTTTCCAAACTTTTTGTGTCGTAGACCCCTTGCCATGCACTTAACCTGAAATTGATTTTTTGTAAAAAAATTTTTTTTTAAACTTTATTGAAAATATGGGGAATATTTACCTTTTTTAGGGCCATATCGAAAAAAAAATTATCTTTTTTTTTAGAACCATATTGAATTGAATTATAAGATAGTATAATATAAGTAAATATCGTAGATCCCCATTTTCATTTCATGGACCCTCAAATTTTTTATTCGCTTGCGTAGACCCCTTGCAGGTCGCCATAGACCCCTTTAGTACCTGGATTCAAATCTCTCCAAGTTATTATAAAAAATATATAATTAAAATTTGAGTTATTGGATTATAATCGAACATAAAATTTTATTAATTTTACCATTCACTTCGTTCCACCATTCATTTCCACTTTTGATCTTTGATAATTTAATTTTTACAGGTGATGCTACTTCTTCTAGCGGTTAGCTGTCATAAATTTTTGGTTTCACTTTGTTTGGGAATTGAACTTGCGACTCAGCATCCCGGCCAATTCCATATGTGCTCATGGGTGGTTGGCCAACTGCTTATCTTTAGCTTTGCCAGTGCCTTTGGTGTGGGTTTGGGTGCCATTCTAGTCGAGTTCGATTCTATTGATACCACCCATGGACCGCTGGTACCTTCACTCCAGGTAATCATGCTCCTCCCACCCTTAAAACTAAAAAAATCCATTACTTTTTATTTTCATTAAAATGACTAAACAAACCAAATGGTATATTTATTTTATTTTATTACATTTAAAGCTTGTCTTTATGGTATAGAACTGAACCAGAGAGGACCAGAGTTCAAACCCCACTAAATTCTTAGAAAAAAATTTTATAATCAAAATACAAAGACCAGATAAATGAGTATAAATCTTGAAGGTGAATAAAAAAAAATATTCGTTCTTTTAGATTTCGATGAACGTTTTTATTATTTTGAGAAATCATTTCCAGGTTATTTTCATGTTTAATTGTGAGATTTGGGTCTCTTAGTTTCGGTGCCCATTTTGATTCTTGACCCAGACTAAGACTAATCCCAAAAAATCAGTCTTAAATAAAATCTTGAAAATGGCGCTAAATTGGGCGCCAAAACGTATATATATATATATATATATAATTATATATACATATATTTAGTATATTTATGAAAACGCATATTATTGATTGAAAATAAAAAAAAAAACCGTAAATCCATTCAATTTATTACAATCGATTGGGTTTATATAAATAAATTCGAATTAAATACTAATTCTTGAATTGAAATATAATACATTTTGTGTATCAATTGGGGCGGTTGAATAAAATATGTCATCATGAAAGCGTGCAATGAAATATTGATTATTTCAACCAATAATATATATTATTAGGAAAATAACAACTGAATATATATATATATATATATATATATATATATGTATGTATATATTTATAATATAAAACATCTTTCTTCATAGATCGTTAGTACATCATTAAAAAATCATTAGTATAAAGTGATATCTTTTTATTCCATTTGTAATCGGCCAGGTGTTTCTGGTTCACTTACTTAAGTGCATGATTGGGTTGCAGGCGCTTGCTGGAGGGAGTCTTTTGTATGTGACGATGTGCGAAGTACTTCCACGAGAACGTCAAGCTGCTTCCACAGGCGACGCCCATTACTGGCCAAAATATTCAGGGATTTTACTAAATATCTCTCTTATTCTTGGATACCTGACCATGCTATTCATAAATTACCTATTAAGTTAAACTTAAATCATCAATATGTATATAATAAAAGACTCTTCAATGGTTTAGTGGTTAGCACGACTAACTACTAACTAATAATAAATTGTAAATATTTTAAAAATCTTTTATTATAAAAATTGATGAGTGTGTAAAGTAGTTTGTTGTTAGAAAATCAATTCGGAAATGACAACTGAATGGTAGGGTAATGTGGAGAAATGTGGTTGCTGAGGTTAAAAAACTTTCGAGTTCAATAGCATCACAAAGTTTTCAAAGAAATACTTCTTGAAATAAAAAAAAAATCAATTATTTTTATAAAAATATTATTTTTTATTTTGAATGAACGATTCGACTAATCTCCATTATTCTTGCAATTTGCTCTTTTATTCTGAAATAAAAAAGGTCACATAAAATAAATACTACTGTGATTTGTTTTCGGTTCTTATCTTTGTTAACTTGAAGTATACATATATATATATGTATACATTTTTTTCCTCACAAATCGTATTACCTAAGTTTATCATTTTTTTTTCTTTCTTATCATTATTTAAAATATTATTATCATTTTTCAAACTTGTTCCATTGATTTAATCATTGGCAAAGTATGGAAAATTTATTTAACATGTTATTAAATTGTTTTTATATAGATTTTATTTATTTAAATAATGATAAAACAAATGAGAGGTATGGAATCTCAAAAAAACGCTTGTCACATTATTATAAATGATATTTAATTAATTTTAAATATTATTATTATTATTCATTTAATATTTTCCTTTTGGAAATAAACAGTTTATTATTCTTATTATCAAATTTCAAATTTACTAAAAACTTCAATCAGACAATTTAATATATATATATATATGCATAATAAAATAAAAAAAAAATTATTATTATATATAGATATAATTAATTTTTCATAATTAATTAATATATCTTTTTTTATATTTGATAATCAATTTAGAATAATCCTCTCTTATGCTTATCTATTTTTATAAATGTATAATAAAATAATTTACTGTGATTATTATTATAATATATATATATATATAAATTTAATCAAATAAAATACTATATTAATAAATATATTTATAATTTTGTACTACTTTTTTTGTTTGTTTGTTTTTTGTTCCTTATTGATTAATATCTAGATATTCTATCCGTAAAATTTGTAAAATAAAACATTTTGTTTTTTAGAAATACATTTGAATTTTTTTTTTAATTTTAGTCTTAGTGTATGTGTGAGCCTTGTAGTTTGCACAAATTTAAATCTACTATATTTATATTAGTAAAAAATCAATATTCTTTATTGATATAAAATGATATGTTATAAAGACTCTTCAGTGGTTTAGTGGTTAGCATGACAGTCTACCACACTGTGGCTCTCAAAAGTTTCATATTTCTCCAAATGAGCCTGTTCTGGGCTGCTCCTATCCAATTCCCTAATTTCCTCAAGTCCCTCCTACCTTGTCTACCTATCGCGTTTTTAATTTAAATTTTTTTAAATAAGGTATCATAAATTATAAATTCTTTTGTCGAGTTAGTCGTTTATTGTATCTTACTTATTATGATATATAGGGGAGAGTGGCTCACCTTGGAACACAGTACACCTCGGACTAGCTTTATTCTTTGCTCTAAATTTTCAAATTTTTCGAGGTTTTTTTTTCAATTGAAAAAACAGATTAGAATTTATCAAGATCATCATTTTTAGAACATGCCTAATAAGTTATATATAAGTTTAAAGGAAATTTTAAATTAAAATATTTTGAAATTAAAAATACTATAATGAAATTTAAAAAGTATCTTCTATAAAACTACACATGAGAATTGTTCTGGTGTTAAGCCAAACATCATGGCATTCTGAAGTTTTAAAATTTATGTTTAGTACACCTTGGGGCATAAGATTTATTTTTTCTTTTTTTTAGATAAAGGTTGCACGAACACGAGGTAAAATTTTAACATTCATTAGAAATAAGCTGGAGTGTCTCCACTCGACTATCCCGCAATTTGAATTGGATTAAATATCTAATAATTATATTTAAATTAAAATTATTCAAAATTTGTAGTTTTCTATCAACTTTTAAGAAATGTAGCTCATCCGGAAGAGGGTCATTACCACCTACCACGTATTGATTTTTTTCCTCTAAACTGACCATAAAAATAAAGATATATGTTTAATAGTTTTTCACATGATTAAAAATTATATAAAACTGCTATATATAGAATTTCAGCATGATTGTACCGGAATTAATTTTTTAACACTGCAAATCACTCGCCAGCACGTGGCGTGGTGCCATCAACAAAGAGCTAAAGACGCGCTGGTTTAATAAATATTATTTATACATTTTAATTTAAATATAATATATGCTATTTAATCCAATTCAAATAGCGAGATAGTTGAGTGGAGACACATACAAGATTAAATTTGATTTAATTATGTACTAGATAAAAAGATTGCCCGCATATGTATTAGGTAAAATTTTAATAATAATTCATCAATAGAAAAAAATAAATCTGGAGTGTCTCCACTCGAATATCTCGTAAATTTGAATTGGATTAATTAACACATATATTATATTTAAATTAAATTTAAATAATTAAATTATAAATTAAAATTAATAAATATACATATATTAAACGAGCGCGAGTCTGGCGAGATAGTAAAAAGATACATAAAAAGTCCCTAGGTGAGTCTATGTACATATATTATATAATAATAATAATAAGAAGAAGAAAACAAACATCCGAAAAGTAAACTGAAAAGAAATTTAGAATTTAGAAAAATTTTGAAATTTCTAGATTTTTATATAAAAGAAAATGATTGAGAATTAGCCCAACAACAACCAACTGACGTAATGGATTTCACAGAGGCGAATCAAACTGAAGCCACCTTTTCTTCGGGCTCGTCTACTCAAGTTTTGAAAGAGAAGACTGTGCAGAGAAGCTCGTAATCGACGTATTTAATGGACGCACGAGATGAACACTGAAGTCATGAGAATCTTCTACCGTGTAAACCAATACGAAGATAATCCATTACACCTCCTCTACACAGAGGCTAAAGAACGGATTGATATCTGAAGAGTCAAATGGGCCAAAGTGAATTCCTTTTCCATTTAGACCTAGCCTAAGCTCCTAACATCTATGGGATAGGTGGATGGTTTCCAGCAAAAAAAAAAAAAATGCTGATAATGTACAAATTTGTAAAAATAATAATAAAATACTTAAAATGATCATATAATCTGATTTTTTATCTATTAATTAATAGATATTTGAAAATTAATAAATAACAAATATCGGTAATTGTTCAGAGCAGTTGTCATGTCATTGTTTTGGATAAAACTTTACCAGTGGATTCCTTTTTTAATTCCAAATAAACTTTTTTATCCAATTTTTACGAGATAAATAAATATTTTTTAAGTTTGACATATTAGCTGGTTATGAACGTCGAAATGTACCATTAAGTAATGTTTTATTGACTAATTTTTTACTGACTAATTTATTATTATTATTATTATATATATATATATATATACCAATTCACCTATCCCTAATTTTCTGTTTTTTTTCTTTTTGGTTTGGATATAGATTAATTATTTAAATAATTATTTTTTTTAATTTTTTCATATATCCAAACCTAACTGAAAAAAAACCCCCAGAAAATTAGTGGATCCCTCTGCTGTCCAAATTAATAAAACATGGTAATTAAATAGAATGTAAATGGATTTTTATGCAAATTTTAATAATTTTTATCTTGTAAACTAAAAGAAACCGAGAAATATTGTATAAGAAAAGTTTCTTTGGAATTAAAAAAGGAATCCTTTGGCAAAGTTTCATCCAAATCCCTGAAATTTCGAAAGAAAATTAGTGGAGCCCTCTGCTAATAGATATCAATGGATTTATATGCAAATATTAATGATTTTCATCCCGTAAACTAGAAGGGACCGAGAAATATTGCATAAGGAAAGTTTCTTTGGAACTAACAAATAATCAACTGGTAAAAGTTTTATCCAAATCCATGACATGACAACTTTTCTGAACAATTACTATGTCTACAAAATTTTTTTAAAATTTTTTTATAATAAATAGAAGATGAAATTTGATTTAATTATGTACTAGAGAGAAACATTGCACGCATATTAGGTAACATTTTGACAATAATTCATCAATAGAAAAATATTTTAAAAAAGATAAAAAAAAGTCCCATGATTTGAGCCTAAATACATATATAATAATAAAATACTTAAAATTATCATATAATCTGATTTTATTTATCTATTAATTAATAGATATTTGCAAATTAATAAATAACAAATATCAATTATAGAAATAATTAGAAAAATTTAATCCTCCTATTTTGAATGTAGAATACTTGAAGAAAATACATATCGTGACTTAATCGGAATTACTGCGCATGCAAATAACTGATTAAAATATTAATAACTAATCTTTTATCTGAAATTGTTTGTTTGTGTGTGAGTATGCTAGTTCTGTGTTTTCCAAATACAATTTTTTCACAGTTGCAATTTCAATTTTCTTTCCCATCAAGAAATCTTTTCATTAGAAAATTATTATTATTTATTTATAAAGAGAAATCATTTTCTTTTCTACTATTAAGTTAACTTATTACCGACCGACGATAGTAAGGGAGGTATTGTTTTCACACCAAATTTCACATGTGGAGATTTTTACATATCTCCACGAATCATGCATTTTCTAAACAGAAAAAAGTATTTTTAGCATGATGTCTGTCCGTCCGTATAGATGTGTACAGCCTGAACGGCTCAACCGATTTTGATGAAATTTGCTATATTTACTTACTGCATCAGTGGGATGAATTGATCAACTTTTGGTGCAATTCCGGAAACTGGAAGTGGTAGTATTAGCGATCGACGATAGGAAGGAAAGGGTTATTTTCACACCAAAGGAGATTTTTTTATATATCACCACGAATCATGCACTTTGTATTGGTTTTATCCTCGAGAAAAATCATATTTATTAGTTTTTTCTTGATTTAAAATTATATGACGTCATCCAGCCATTCATGACGTCACAGCCTGGTCTTGCATATATATTATAAATAAAATAAAATTAAAAATGTTTATATTTATTATTTATGTATCCATATCTGTTTTTTATTACATTAATAGATATATGAAAATTATTTGAAATTGTTTCTGTAGATGGAAATTAATTTATTTCAAACCGTCGGTCGGTTCGGACCTGGCCACAGATCAACTTATTTTTATCTTATTTTTATCAAGTTTTTAGTTATTTTATTAGCCTTCGCAGGGATATGTAGTTAAATTTCTATCATAGCTTCTGGTCCCAATTTGACTATAACTGAGAATTGATTGATGTGAATGATATATATGAAAATAAATAAGTTAGATAAGGGACTGTAAAAGGGAATCCTAATGGAGTATGAATAGAATAAATAAATAAAATAATACCTAAATAAATATTAAATAAACTAGCCGTTCCCGGCATCATATGCTGCAGGCGACTGACACTCTTCTTAGAGCAGTGATTCTCAACCATTGTGCCGCGACACTTTAGTGTACCGCAAGATTTTCAAAAGTGTGCCGCGAGATTATGAGGCTCTTAAACATTTCCGACTTTTTTTTCTAAATTTTTTCAATTTGGTTCTAAAAAAAAAAAAGGTAAAACGTTTTTGGGACTAGGCTCTTAGACATTTCCGTCTTTTTTCTAAATTTTTTCAATATAGTTCTAAAAAAAGAAAAGGTAAACGGTTTTTGGGACCATTTTTTTCAATATGGTAGTCTTTTACACTTATCTTTTTCTTTGTGTGCCGCCAAATTTTTAAACCGTTAAAAGTGTGCCGCGGTAAAAAAAAAGGTTGAGAACCACTGTCTTAGAAGGTCAAGAGGCTTCTAGCGCACGTGATTGATTAGTAATAATAATTTATAGGAAGTTTTGTTTCATTAATAAGCAATAGTATTTCATATATAATCGGAAGGTCTATACTTCACTATGAAAAAATAAATTTGAAAATTCATCCAACCGTTTTTGTTTTATTGCATTTAAATACATTGCGGACCCTGTATATTATATATATATATATTGTTATAATTAGATGGCTTCAGCTTTATATTTTTCAAAGTACACGTCTATACCAACAGACAGAAGGACAGACATCATGCTAAAAATATTTTTTTCTATTAACAAAATGGATGATTCGTGGAGAAAAAGAAAAATACTGTCTATCTATCTACTTAAAAGAACATAAATTAAAAAAATAGTAATAAAACCTATATCCTTAAACGTACCTATTAATGCACTGAAGGACAAAATTATGGCCTGTGGATATAACATATATAATATATAATTTTTTTTCAAGCTGTACATGTCTATACGGACACACAACCGACGGACGGACAGACATCATGCTAAAATACTTTTTTCTATTAACAAAATGGATGATTCGTGGAGATATGTAAAAATCTCCACATGTGAAATTTGATGTGAAAACAATACCTTGTCGGTCGGTAAAAATGTAATTTGGCGACTGTAGCGCCATCTAACAATGATAAAAGTAAAAACACATAAGGTTTCCGAAAGTCAAATTTGCATGTCATCCACCTGGTTTCTATCTTAAAGTCAAATATTTGGTTGTTATTTTAATTGTAAATCAAAATCAAAATTTAAAACTTTTATATCACAGACCATCTGGTTTATATTACGTATTACATAGTATATATTTTATAATTGATAATACATTAATCAATTAAAATGGATCTTGATTTACAAGAAGACACAAAATATCCAATATATATAGGTTAGTTTTTATTTCTGTTTTTTTCATCTAAAGTAATGTTAATTGTCACTAAAATTATTTTTTTTAATATTATTTGTAGTGAAATTATTCCATAAATTGAATTATAAAATACTTAGATATATAAAAATATAATGAATTAAAATAACGAAATCAATTCTTTTTTTAGGTCCTCTATACTCTTGTGTATATTGTCACATGAGTTTTATAAGTGAGGAATTTTTATTTAAACATCTAAAAAAATGTTTTCATAAAAAAATATTATCAATTTTCAAAAATAAGTTAAAACTCAAAAAGGTTACAGAGAAATATACCGACGAAAAAATTGATGAAAAAACTGATTCAATCCATACAGAAGACAATCGTTTACAATGTAATTATTGTAAAAACAAATTTAATGACAAATCACATTTAGATAAACATTTATTAATTCATACAAGAGAAAAACCTTTTGAATGTAATGATTGTGAAAAGAAATTTAATCAAAAATCTGATTTAGCTAGACATTTATTAATTCATTCAGGAGAAAAACCTTTTGAATGTAATTATTGTGAAAAGAAATTTAATCTGAAATCAAATTTAAAAAAACATTTATTAATTCATTCAGGAGAAAAACCTTTTGAATGTAATGATTGTGAAAAGAAATTTAATCTGAAATCACATTTAAAAACACATTTATTAATTCATTCAGGAGAAAAACCTTTTGTATGTAATTATTGTGAAAAGAAATTTAATCAAAAATCAAATTTAGATAAACATTTACTAATTCATAGAGGAGAAAAACCTTTTGAATGTAATGATTGTGAAAAGAAATTTAATCAGAAATCTGATTTAGCTAAACATTTATTAATTCATTCAGGAGAAAAACCTTTTGAATGTAATTATTGTGAAAAGAAATTTAATCAAAAATCAAATTTAAATAAACATTTACTAATTCATAGAGGAGAAAAACCTTTTGAATGTAATGATTGTGAAAAGAAATTTAATCTGAAATCAAATTTAAAAAAACATTTATTAATTCATTCAGGAGAAAAACCTTTTGAATGTAATTATTGTGAAAAGAAATTTAATGTTAAATCAAATTTTGATAGACATTTATTAATTCATACAGAAGAAAAACCTTTTGATTGTAATTATTGTAAAAAGAAATTTAGGCAGAAATCAAGTTTAAATCGGCATTTATTAATTCATTCAGGTGAAAAACCCTTTGAATGTAATTATTGTGAAAAGAAATTTAATCATAAATCAAGTTTAGCAAAACATTTATTAAAACATAATGTTTAAAAAATAGGCTTAATAATGAAAACAAGATTTTCTTTGTGAATATTGCTTATATACTTACTTATATACTAACTTAGAATTTATAACTAATATTTTATTTGTTCTATTAATAAATACAAATATACTAATTATCTATTATATTTAAGAATCCTATCATTTTATTATCCATATGTTAACTTATTTATTATTTATTTATACAAATCTAAAATATGTCTAATGAATCTTTCACTTTACTAATCTTTAATTGTAAATAAAAAATAAACTTTATAAAAATCCTTATTTTAATTTTTTGATTATTTCTTTTTACCGACCGACTATAGTAAGGGAGGTATTGTTTTCACACCAAATTTCACATGTGGAGATTTTTCCATATCTCCACGAATCATGCATTTTCTTAACAGAAAAAAGTATTTTTAGCATGATGTCTGTCCGTCCGTATAGATGTGTACAGCCTGAACGGCAATTTGGTATAATTACTTAATGCATCAGTGGGAGTACCACAACGTTTAAATATAAAATTAATAACTTTATTCAAATCGTCTTAATATTTTTTTTTTTTATTTTTTTTTTTCAATATTTAATAATCTCAAAACAAAATTTAAAAAATGAAGTTAGTAACAATTTAATAATTTCGATAGGTTTTATGTTTATTATGTTTAATAAATTCTCTTTTATGATAAAAAATAATATTAATATCAACAATTAGAATATTTCAATTTGTATTTCAATTTTTTTTTTTATTTTTATAAATTCTATAAAAATTGTAAATTGTAATATTCTAAATTTGTAGCTAACTTCATAATGTTCCATATATTTCATAAATACATACATACATACTCGTACATAGGAAATTCTATTATAGCGATAATAACAATAAAAAACATACGTAACAATCTATACAAATTGATAAATATATAATAAATTAATTATTTATCCAACTATCTTTATGGCTCTACGGAGCTCGAAAGTTCTTGGCCTCAGCAACCACATTTCTCCAAGTGTCCCTATTCTATAACCATCCATCTCCATATTCTCCATCACGTCCCTTGTCCACCTAACGTGTCCTTGGTCGTCCAAGAGAACGTTTCCCACTCGGTTTCCCCACCAATATATTTTTCGCCATTCTTCCCTCTCCCATTCTAGCCACGTGTCCTAATAAATTAATTAGTAAATAATTTAACTAAATTATTTATAAATAATAATTTGTATACGATTAATAAATTAGTCCTATCAAAAACAGTAATTTTCAAAATTTCTAAAAAAACGAATTATCTCAAATTTATATCTCCTTATGATATTTTTATATTTTTCATCAATATATGTACTAGATAGATTTAGGAGAGAAAAAATGTATTTAATTATAAAAATAGAGATATTAAATATTAATAATAATTAAATATGTGCTAAAATTTAATAATAATAATAATAATAAGTTGTAATAATAAAATAAAAATAAAATAATTTAATTAAAAAAAATTAATTTGTGATTTGAGGAATCATTTCAGTTCATTTCTGAATTATTTAATTTATTTCCATAACCTTCTTCCTTCAGCCATTTATACAGGGCCGTGATAAGGAGGACGAAGGGAGTAGCCAACATGGGCGACATATATTTGTGGGCGCCAATTTCTTTACTGGGTAAATGTTTGTATGCATTTGTACAAATAGATATTTATTTTTTATTAATTGTATTCTGTTTTTCTCTCCTGGCTCAGTTTTGTCTTTACACGGTCGTGCATTTATATATTTATAAATTTATTTATTTATATATTATTATTTGTTTTTTTTGAAAATTATTATTTTAAAATTTTTTCAATTTCTTTTACAGAAATTAAATAAGATTTGAGACATCAAAAAAAAAATATAGATTAAATCTCCTCCTTGAAATTTCAATGATTTTCATTCCTCCATTTTTCTTTTGTGAACCGAACAAGATGCATAATGCTTCTGACGCCAAGGGACAGAAAATTTCCTATTTTTTTTTTCTCTCTTTCTTCATTTGTCTTACATTCTGTTTTCAAACTCTGTGACTCTTTTCCTTAAATAACTCTCTCTTTTTCCATTTCAATTCATCTGCCATTGTTATTCTTATCGCATCTATTTTTCCACTTGAATTTTTTCAAGCTATTTGCATCCAATGGCAACGTAAGTAACTCAGATTTTTATAAATTGTAACAAATAATAAAGAATTTATAAACAGCTAATTATATTTGGATACAATGAGTTTGATTGATTAAATGGTTCGGGTAAAGAAAAAGAAAAACATTTGTATAATTCATTTAATTCATATCGGTAAATAACAATGTATATACATTTAATATACATTTATATGTCGAGTATGTTGTTGATATAGAAGCATTGAAAATCGTCGGAATCCCTTCATGTTGAACCTCACCCCTTCCCATCCCCGAGTATGATCCACATTAAATGCAATATGAGATTATTAAATATTTACTGTTGAAATAATTATTCATTCCAACTGTGCATCCATTTAATATATCTTTTCTACTTCTATTCATCCATTCCATCAGGTGGAATAAATTAAATAAATTATTGTTAATAATAATAATAATACATTAATAATATTAATAATATTTTTTTGCGGTGAGGTAGGAAAATGTCTAACACATCTCAAGATGGTCGTCACAATCTTGGTATGTGGGACTTGCACCCTCTAAAACCTCCCTCTTGGTTGAAAACAACATCCACCCTGGTTCCATTTTCGTATTACTTCAGGGTGGTGTTCTCTATTTTTTTTTTGCTCCGCATTTTGTACCTTATTTCTGGATATCGGCATCATTCTTCTTTTGCCGAAGAATATCTTTTATAAACAAACCAATGTCTTTCCATTTTCTCCCATCAGCCAACATTCTGTGCATGTTTGCAACAGTTAGCTTGCTAACATTTTCCTCTATTTTCTTTGTCTCCCAATTCCATTAAAATAATAATAATAATAATAATAAGGTAGCGGGTAGACACTCCTTTATAACTCCAATAAGGGATTTCTCTACTTCAGGGATGCGAACCTGCCTTACGCGAGCCTTGATTCTCTCCCCTGTCCTGGAGGGTAATCAAGACCTAACCTAAAAATCCTATCGAATTCCTAACCTAAGTCCTGACTTCCTTTCCCTAGAATCTTTTGGACAGGGAGACTTAAAAAAATGCACTAAAACCCATGAAATGGAGGCTCGAATGAATTTTGAGAAAGGGTCGCTGCCTGGAGCCGACGCTGGGTACGACAGCATGCTAACCGTCGGTGGCAGATTACTGAAGAGGCGGGCACCTGTCTTACAAGAAGCGACAGCCCAAATACAATCACCGGAAAGGGAGAGAGGAGGGAATCAAATCAATCCCACGCCATTTTCAAGCTGGTCTAATCATGGGAAGGATAGGACTGCTGAAGTAAGAAGCCGCAACAAAAAGATCAGTAGACGCCACAGAAGAATAAAGCATTAATGTAATTCTTATACCACGTGAAATTCCCCGGCCCGGATATAGACACCTCCTTGTATGCAGAATTCAAAAAACTCTACTCAGATATGCAAGTGTTTGACCAAAATTTATTGGACAGAAGAAATGTCATATTATAATAAAACGGAATTTTATTAAGTTGAAAAGTAAAAAATATTTGAATAAATTAAATTACTTGTAATGTTAGAAATTTTATTTTGAAATTAGTTAAAATATTTTTAAAATATACTTTACTGAAATTTACTGTAACATTTATATTTTGATCACATTTCATTTAAATTTAATCTTAGTGTCTCTGTGGCGGTATTGAACTCGAAACTTCTTAGTTATATTCTGTTCCTAACCTCATCTATCCCTCCATCCAATTCCTTTCATCTCACGATTCCCATATATCTATTTACCGACCGACGATAGTAAGGGAGGTATTGTTTTCACACCAAATTTCACATGTGGAGATTTTTACATATCTCCACGAATCATGCATTTTCTTAACAGAAAAAAGCATTTTTAGCATGATGTCTGTCCGTCCGTCTGTCCGTCTGTCCGTCCGTATAGATGTGTACAGCCTGAACGGCTTAACGGATTTTGATGAAATTTGGTATATTTACTTAATGCATCAGTGGGATGAATTGATCAACTTTTGGTGCAAATCCGGAAACCGGAAGTGGTAGTATTAGCGATCGACGATAAGAAGGGAAGGGTTATTTTCGCACCAAATTTCACATGAGGAGATTTTTTTACATATCACCACGAATGTATTGGTTTTATCCTCGGGAAAATTCATCTTCATTATGTTTTTCTTAATTTAAAATTATATGACGTCACCCAGCCCTTCATGACGTCACAGCCTCGGGTAACGCCGGCAACGCCGGCTACCTCAGCTATATATTATAAATAAAATAAAATTAAAAATATTTATGTTATATCCATATTTGTTTATTATTACATTAATAGATATATTAAAATTATTTGAAATTGTTTCTGTAGCTGGAAATTAATTTATTTCAAACCGTCGGTCGGTTCGGACCTGGCCACAGGTCAACTTATTTTATATTGCCAGGCTATACGCCCTTAGACTACTACCTGTCGTTTCTATCTTTTATCTTTCCTCAAATTCTTATCAAATTCTATAAACGCTATAATAAACGAAAATTATTCCAATTTATTTGTTTTTAATATAGTATAAAACATACGTATAATTATTTATATATTTATGTGTGCGTGTATATATATTAGATATCGATATGAACAAAATTTTCATTTCAAAAGTAGGTACATTCTAGAAACGATGAAAAGAAAATTAAAATAAAACAAATGAAATAAAAAAAAAAAGTAAAAAAAAAATCATCTCTTTTGAAGTGAAGTCCAGAAAAGCGAGCAACAAGTTCTCTTTTTGCGCACACAGATAGAATACAAAGGGAATTAACTTGAAGGGAGTGGGGAGGGTAGTAGTACATTTACCCTGAGACCAAATTTACATCCCAGGTTGAAACTGTTATTTCAAAATGTCATGTTAGAAGGATTTTAATTCACAAAACAAATCATTATGTGTCATCTGTTCACACTTTCCTTTCAATACTTCTTTCATCAACATTTTACACATCAACAAAATTAGATTCTCTAAAATTTTAAACAAATTTTTGAAATCATTTTAATTGATTGTTTTATTTAATATTTTAATCAATTTTAATTTATTTTTTTTTTATATATATAATTCTATATTTTCCATTTTATTGAAATAAAAAAAAATATCATAAAGAAATTCAACATATATTTATAAAGAATGCTATTGTAATATAAGATAATCAAAATGAGAAAATAAACATAAACCTTTCTCCTTCTATCAAGCATATGATGAAAAGTGGGAGACTGTTTATCGTTTCCCCTTCATGTGTCAAGACATTCTGATGATTCTAACGACCATCAGTTTTCCATAAGAATTTCTCCTGATCACATCTAATTAATTGCTATACCCTGAAACATGGAAGAAAAACCTATAAAAGCAAAAAAGGTTAAGAAGTCAAAACCCAAAGTTATCCCAAAAAGATGTCGTCTGCAGAAGGGTGTAAAAGTTTATAATCATGCAAATAGAACGTATCATTTAGAATTTGATACAAAGGAAGAAATGGAGAAGAAAAAGGTAAAACCAGTCGTCCCTAAGCCGGTAAAACCGCCGAAACAAAAACCAGACGACGTTGATAAGACCAAGAAGATTATTATAATTGACCCTCTCATAGACAAATATTATGTGGAGGTGAAAAATCAATTTGCAATTTTGGTGAATTTGAGTGAAGAAGATATTTAAAATGTAACTGGTAATTATTATACTTTCTAAATAATTATTATTATATTTTTAATAAATTTCATTTTGAATTTGCAGGTTGATCTTTTCCAACAAAACATTGTATTTATCAATGACCTATTAGAGAATTTTGATTTATGTTTTATTTTTTATTTTAAACTGACTTTTTAAAATATGCATATATTCTTGTAATTTGAGCATTAAAATAAAATGAACTAACATACTTAACATTTGATAATGGTTTTAATCGCCAATTTTATTTTATTTAATTTATTTTTAGTTTTTTTTCAAATGGATGTTTGTATACTTATATACTTATACTTATATACTTATATTAATTAAAATGTTTTTTAGATTAAATTATAAATAATATAAATGATATTTGATTATTATAATTAAAAAGAAAAAAATATAACCTCCTTTCTTAATTAAAATATAGACAAGTACAGGTGTCAGAATTTATATTGTTATCAGTAGTAAGCCATCTAAATATAATAACAAATATATATATATATATATATATATATAATAGGATCAAATATTTTATCAAGTATTTTTGAATATATTTTTCATCTTGAAATGAAAATCAAATCATTTTAATTAATTTCTATCATTTTAGGAAACAAATTTTGATGAGCCATTTTTAGAAAACACATTTAACAATTGAAATAAATAATTAAAAACTTGTAAAATTTTTAAAGTTTAATATATAAATAATAATAAATAGTATAAATTTGTGAAAGGGTCGAGCGATAGCTCGGTGTTCCAGGTAATATATAATATATATATTATCAATAACATTGTTCCCTGTAAGTTTAAAGAATGGAAATATAAATCAAATTTTTCATTATATACAATCAATTAATTACAATAAGTAGGTATATTCAAATTGCATTCTCGTGTAAATTAAAAGTTCAGAACTAAAATTAGAATTTTTATAAAAATTTATTCTTATTGATTAGTAAATTGAAAAAATCTTTTGGCGTATTTAAGATTTGAATAAATATATAATAATAAACGAACATGTATATGTATGTATGTATGTATGTGTGTGTGTGTGTGTGAATAATAAACAATATTTACCGACCGACGATAGTAAGGGATTGTTTTCACACCAAATTTCACATGTGGAGATTTTTACATATCTCCACGAATCATGCATTTTCTTAATAGAAAAAAGTATTTTTAGCATGATGTCTGTCCGTCCGTCCGTATAGATGTGTACAGCCTGAACGGCTCAACCGATTTTGATGAAATTTCGTATATTTACTTAATGCATCAGTTTGATGAATTGATCAACTTTTGGTGCGAAACCGGAAGTGGTAGTATTAGCGATCGAGGATAGGAAGGGAAGGGTTATTTTCACACTAAATTTCCCGTGAGGAGATTTTTTACATATCACCACGAATCGAGAAAAATCATCTTTATTAGTTTTTTGTCAATTTAAAATTATATGACGTCATCCAACCATTCATGACGTCACAACCTGGTCTTACATATATATTATAAATAAAATAAAATTAAAAATATTTATGTTATATCCATATCTGTTTTTTATTACATTAATAGATATATTTAAATTATTTGAAATTGTTTCTGTAGCTGGAAATTAATTTACTTCAAACCGTCGGTCGGTTCGGACATGGCCACAGGTCAACTTATTTTTTTTGTTTTTTTCTTTGTTCTCCATTTGAATTGTTTATTGTTGTTTACTGTTTTACGATTTGTTTTAAGTTTTTCTATTGTAACCAGTGGTGTATTGGGAGGAGAGCGCTGAGGAACGACGTTCCCTTACCTTTTTTTCAGAACCGGAAAGCGTTCGAATACTTTTTCATGTCCCGACAACTCCCACTTAAATCTGCTGTTAGAATTAGTTTGTTTTTTTGTGTTCGTGAATATTTTGTATAGTAAGAATAAGAGAAAATAAAAACTTATATGGAAAAAAATAGTTTACTGAAAATAGGACTTTTTATTGCTTCCACTATGCGATCCCTTACTTCTTATTAATACATCACTGATTGTACTGTAAAATTTTGTGAACAAAAATTCGGTATAATTTGCATGTCGTATTGGCAAAGACAAACCATGTTTTGTTATTATTATTTATATATAAATAAAATGAAGTTATTAAATTTAATTTAAGTGCATTCACATAACTATTAATTAGAATGGAAAGCATTGGTAAACATGAAAATATCTAATCTGTCCCGAATAATGGAAAAGAAATAAAATAATATGAATTTATTATATAAAATTTCTTAATGAATGGATGAATGTATAGATTTAATAAACTGAGAGATTTGTGGGTTGTGAGTGAGAAAAACTCTTAAATTTGAATGAAATTTTTTTTTTTTTTATTATACTATTTTTGTTACGTTTACATGGAATTTTTGTTTGTATCGATTCTCTAATAACATTGAATGTATTAAATCAGCTGTTATTTATATAGAACATTTTGTTATTATTGTTGTTATTAAAAAAAATTTTATCCCCTTTCATTTCAAATTTTATAAGTTATTTTGTGTGATTGTTTTGGAATATTGTGAAAGATATATAAAATTGTATAATTTGTGTGCCGAATTGGCAAAAGCAAATAAAGATTATTATAATTATTAAGGGAATTTTTATTTAAAGACCACATTGTTTGTATAGAATTATTTATTAAATTAAAATAACTGTACAACGTTTCGACTGCTTATTCTCTTATTGAGTCCGCTTGAATCGGAGCAAGCGTACGGTTACTTGAAAACGACTGCAGAATAAGCAGTCGAAACATTGTACAGTTATTTTAATTTAATAAATAATTTTATACAAACAATGTGGTCTTTTAATAAAAATTCCCTTAATAATTATCAAAATAACCACAAAAGCTTTAATAAATACATTTGAAAGATTATTATAATAAATTTTGGCCGAATTACAATCATTAATATTAATAATCAGTTAAATATATAATATTTTTATAGAAATGAACATAAAACTATAATATTAATCAAAGAAGGAATCAAAAATAATCTTTAGTCAGCATTAGAAGGCCTTTTATTCAGACAGTATTGTATTAATAAATGGTTTTGAATTTTCTTTATACAATAATTTCATTCCTAAAACTTTTTTAAATGTATGAATTACTAAATGACAATTTAAATATGATTAAATTAAATTCAAAATGCTTTTCTCGTGTAAGAATTAAAAAAATAAATTTTTATCAAGTTTCTTTTTTATTTACAATTATAGATTAGTAAAATGAAAGAATCATAGACATATTTTAGACTTGTATAAATAAATAATAAATAAACTAACATATGAATAATAAAATTATAGGATTCTTAAATGTAATAGATAATTAGTAATAATGTATTTATTAATGGACCAAATTAAATATAAATACAAAGTTAAATAAATCAGATTTTTAAACTATAATTTGAGCTATAATGTATATAAACTATATTCAAAGAATCATGTTTTCATTATTAAGCCTATTTATCAAACATTATGTAATAAAAAATGTTTACTTTTTTTTAATTTCTCTTCACATTAATTACATTCAAAAGGTTTTTCTCCTGTATGAATTAATAAATGTTTATCTAAATATGATTTTCCAATAAATTTCTTTTCACAATAATTACATACAAAAGGTTTTTCTCTTGAATGAATTAATAAATGTTGAAGTAAATTTGATTTCTGATTAAATTTCTTTTCACAATAATTACATACAAAAGGTTTTTCTCTTGAATGAATTAATAAATGTTGAAGTAAATTTGATTTCTGATTAAATTTCTTTTCACAAAAATTACATACAAAAGGTTTTTCTCCTGAATGAATTAATAAATGTTGAACTAAATTTGATTTCTGATTAAATTTCTTTTCACAATAATTACATACAAAAGGTTTTTCTCTTGAATGAATTAATAAATGTTGAAGTAAATTTGATTTCTGATTAAATTTCTTTTCACAAAAATTACATACAAAAGGTTTTTCTCCTGAATGAATTAATAAATGTTGAACTAAATTTGATTTCTGATTAAATTTCTTTTTACAATAATTACATTCAAAAGGTTTTTCTCCTGTATGAATTAATAAATGTTTATCTAAATATGATTTTCCAATAAATTTCTTTTCACAATAATTACATACAAAAGGTTTTTCTCCTGTGTGAATTAATAAATGTGATTTTAAAGCTGATTTGTGATTAAATTTCTTTTCACAATAATTACATTCAAAAGGTTTTTCTCCTGAATGAATTAATAAATGTCTAGCTAAATCAGATTTTTGATTAAATTTCTTTTCACAATCATTACATTCAAAAGGTTTTTCTCCTCTATGAATTAGTAAATGTTTATCTAAATTTGATTTTTGATTAAATTTCTTTTCACAATAATTACATTCAAAAGGTTTTTCTCCTGTGTGAATTAATAAATGTGATTTTAAAGCTGAATTGTGATTAAATTTCTTTTCACAATAATTACATACAAAAGGGTTTTCTCCTGAATGAATTAATAAATGTTGAACTAAATTTGATTTCTGATTAAATTTCTTTTCACAAAAATTACATACAAAAGGTTTTTCTCCTGAATGAATTAGTAAATGTTTATCTAAATTTGATTTCTGATTAAATTTCTTTTTACAATAATTACATTCAAAAGGTTTTTCTCCTGTGTGAATTAATAAATGTGATTTTAAAGCTGATTTGTGATTAAATTTCTTTTCACAATAATTACATACAAAAGGTTTTTCTCCTGTGTGAATTAATAAATGTTGAAGTAAATTTGATTTCTGATTAAATTTCTTTTCACAATAATTACATACAAAAGGGTTTTCTCCTGTGTGAATTAATAAATGTGTATTTAAATTTGATTTCAGATTAAATTTCCTTTCACAATAATTACATTCAAAAGGTTTTTCTCCTGTGTGAATTAATAAATGTGATTTTAAAGCTGATTTGTGATTAAATTTCTTTTCACAATAATTACATACAAAAGGTTTTTCTCCTGTGTGAATTAATAAATGTGATTTTAAAGCTGATTTGTGATTAAATTTCTTTTCACAATAATTACATACAAAAGGGTTTTCTCCTGAATGAATTAATAAATGTTGAACTAAATTTGATTTCTGATTAAATTTCTTTTTACAATAATTACATTCAAAAGGTTTTTCTCCTGTATGAATTAATATATGTTTATCTAAATATGATTTTCCAATAAATTTTTTTTCACAATAATTACATACAAAAGGTTTTTCTCCTGTGTGAATTAATAAATGTGATTTTAAAGCTGATTTGTGATTAAATTTCTTTTCACAATAATTACATACAAAAGGTTTTTCTCCTGTGTGAATTAATAAATGTGATTTTAAAGCTGATTTGTGATTAAATTTCTTTTCACAATAATTACATACAAAAGGTTTTTCTCCTGTGTGAATTAATAAATGTGTATTTAAATTTGATTTGTGATTAAATTTCTTTTTACAATAATTACATTCAAAAGGTTTTTCTCCTGTATGAATTAATAAATGTGTATTTAAAGTTGATTTCTGATTAAATTTCTTTTCGCAATAATTACATTCAAAAGGTTTTTCCCCTGAATGAATTAATAAATGTTTATCAAAAATTGATTTCAGATTAAATTTCTTTTTACAATAATTACATTGAAAATACCTGTCTTTTGTATGAATTGAATCAGTTTTTTCTTCAAATTTTTCGTCTAAATATTTCTCTGTATTCTTTTTGAGTTTTAAATCATTTTTGAAAATTAAAAATATTTTCTTATGGAAACATTTTTTTAGATGTTTACTTAAAAATTCCTCACTTATAAAATTCATATGACAATATACACAAGAATATAGAGGACCTAAAAAATAATTGTTTTCGTTAATTTAATTCAATTTAAGGAATAATATCACTACAAATAATATTATTAAACATAATTTTAGTGACAATTAACATTACTTTCGATGAAAAAAAACCGAAAAAACAATTACCGGTAATTTTTAACAAAATCAATAAATATTTAATTTTAGCTATAAAAAGTATTTTATTTTTATTCAAATAATATGTAATCCCATTTAATATAATCTTTAATTCTGTTTAAAATAATATTTTTTTTATATTTATAGAATTTTTTTTATTTTTTTATATAATATTTAATTTAATTTTTATTAAACAAATATTTAATTTTTTTACAAAATAATTAAAATTTAACCGAAATGTATATGCAAATTTTAATAGATTTTATCCCATAAACTAGGCGCGTCCCGCATAACTTTCATAAGAAAAATTTATTAGATTAAAAAAAGGAATGCACTAGTACAGTTTTATGCAAATCCATGTTGGAGTAACTTTTTTGTATAATTACAATTTTAGTGACACTTAACATTACTTTAGATTAAAAAAAAACATTGAAATTTAAATTACCTATATATATTGGATATTTTGTGTCTTCTTCTGAATATAGATCCATTTTTAATTGATTAATCTATTCACAATTATAAAATATATTCTAGGTATTAATTAATATAAGCGTTTTAAACACAGGTTTTAAATTTTGATTTTAATTTAAAATCAAAATAACAACCAAATATTCTTCTTTAAGATAGTAACTGATGGTCTGTGGCAACGATAGTCTTTGCAACGATTCAGTTTCAAAATAAAACTTTTGAAGCATTATTTAAACCCCAGACTATATAACAGACTTGACACGACCATGTTAACTTTTGGAACCTTATTTAGCGCCTCCTGGCTATGATAAAAATAACTAATTGACGAAAAAGCGGGTGGGAGGGGTCTTGGTTGGTTTTTTAAATTTATTTTTATTTAGAAAGAATTATTGGAATGAAAAAAATTGTGGAATTTTAAGTTAAGTGAAAAATTACTTATTTAAACGTAAAACTGACATTTCATCAA
This sequence comes from Labia minor, assembly GCA_963082975.1. Taxonomy (NCBI): domain Eukaryota; kingdom Metazoa; phylum Arthropoda; class Insecta; order Dermaptera; family Spongiphoridae; genus Labia; species Labia minor. The sequence continues at coordinate 57,345,740 of OY720348.1, read as the reverse complement.
TAAATTTATATTTTTTCATATTATTCCTGAAACGTTTGTTTTTACCGACCGACGATAGTAAGGGAGGTATTGTTTTCACACCAAATTTCACATGTGGAGATTTTTACATATCTCCACGAATCATGCATTTTCTTAACAGAAAAAAGTATTTTTAGCATGATGTCTGTCCGTCCGTATAAATGTGTACAGCCTGAACGGCTAAACCGATTTTGATGAAATTTGGTATAATTACTTAATGCATCAGTGGGATGAATTGATCAACTTTTGGTGCAAATCCGGAAACCAGAAGTGGTAGTATTAGCGATCGACGATAGGAAGGGAAGGGTTATTTTCACACCAAATTTCACATGAGATTTTTTTACATATCACCACGAATGTATTGGTTTTATCCTCGAGAAAAATCATATTTATTAGATTTTTCTTAATTTAAAATTATATGACGTCACCCAGCCCTTCATGACGTCACAGCCTCCTTATTATGATCTCGGGCAACGACGGCTACTTCAGCTATATATTATAAATAAAATAAAATTAAAAATATTTATGTTATATCCATATCTGTTTTTTATTACATTAATAGATATATTTAAATTATTTGAAATTGTTTCTGTAGCTGGAAATTAATTTACTTCAAACCGTCGGTCGGTTCGGACATGGCCACAGGTCAACTTATTTTTATCTCCAAATAAATAATTTTTCATTTAACTGAAAATGCCACAATTTTTAAAATGCAGGTAGGAAATTTACTCATCTAGATAAAAAAGAGTTACGTTCTTTCTAATATAATTATTTAAAGTAGGATAAAAATTACAATAAATTATTAACAAAATCTGTGACTTCCTCACATGATTAAAAATTGTATAAAACTGCTATATATTGAATTTCAGCTTGATTGTATTGCTCAAAGTACCGGAATTAATTTTTTATTACGACTGCAAATTACGCGCCAGCACGTTACGTGGTGCCATCAACATAGAGCCAGACACGCGCTGGTTGAATATATTTATATTTATTAATTTTAATTTATAATTTAATTAATTTAAATATAATATATGTGTTAATTAATCCAATTCAAATTTACTAGATAGTCGAGTTAAGACACTCCAGATTTATTATTTTTTGTTACCCAACGTTTTCCTCCATTTATTTTTCCTTTTTATATCTAAAGCTCTATATCTTTAATCTTTTCTAATTTTTTTTATTTAAATAATATATAAATTTAATAAAATATTATATTAATACGAATATTTAAGTCATTGAAATGAATTGGTCAATTTCTAAAAAAAATGTCAAATTTGTTTCAGAAATAGCCCATAAATGAAAATAAAGTGAAGCATATTCTTAACGTTTTCCATAAGAAACTAATCTTCAATTGCAATAACGCTTACCTAGTCTTTTAAAAGATTCACAATTTTATTATAAATGCAACGATTGTTCTGTTTCATGGTTAAGCAATCCTGAAGCGGCTCTTCTTGATATTTATCGATATCTCGAGCTTAATTTGAAATTAAATACCTTATTTTGATAAATAAGCTGGAGTGTCTCCACTCGACTATCTCGCAATTTAAATTGGATTAAATAACATATATTATATTTAAATTAAATTTAATTAATTATAAATTAAAATTAATAAATAATATCTATTATATTCATCACATTAATGCGCTAAAATTCTATATATAGCAGTTTTATACAATTTTTAATCATGTGAAAAATTTTAAAATATATTTCTTTCTTAGAGGAAAAAAATATCAAAAGGTGGTAGGTAATGACCCTCTTCCGCGGTTGAGCTACATTTCTCAAAAATTGAAAGGAATAATGCCCGTACACCAAATTTCATTATTCTATCTCAAACCGTTTTTGCTCAATCTTTATCAACCTTAGTGAAAATGACATAGGGACCTTCAAAACGTATAAACACATCAAAATCTCGACTTCGAAAATTTTCATGATCGCAATAATATCTCTGGCGAGGTAGTAAAAAAATGGTCAATTACTGGTACTTTTACCTTACCTAAGATTACTAGATTACTCCTAAAACCTAACTACTTTAGAAAAAAACTAAATCCTTATTAGAGTTATATTTGATGGATGATTATTTTATGGCACAAATGACTCTTGATGCCCAAGTGCCTTTAAATCACCACCAATAATAAAAATAAAATAGTATTTATTAAAATATTGTTTTAATATTTTCTCATTTATCAACTGTGGTACATGAAATACATGTGATATTTTCATATATTTTTCATATTTACCTTTAAAACTAAATACATTGTAATTAATTATTAATTATAAATTAATAACAATTTTAATTTAAATGATTTATATTCGTGTCAACAATCTTAACTGAAGACTAACCTCTTTCACTGAATTCTTATAAAGTTAGAAAAGACACAAACCTCTTTCAATTACTTTTAACAAACATTAAAATATTTATGATTTTATACTTTTTAATCGAAAACAATTTCTACGTTTCAAGTGATTCTGATTGTAAATAAGCTGGAGTGTTCCCACTCGACTATCTCGCAATTTGAATTGGAATAAATAACATATATTATATTTAAATTAAATTTAATTATTTAAATTATAATTTTATAAATTAATAAATAATATTTATTAAATCAAAGCGTGTTTGGCTCTTTGTTGATGGCACCACGTCGAGTGCTGGCGCGTGAGATTTGCAGTGCTAAAAAATTAATTCCGGTACTTTCAGCGATTCAATCAAGCTGAAATTCGTAATATAGCAGTTTATACAATTTTTACCGACCGACGATAGTAAGGGAGGTATTGTTTTCACACCAAATTTCACATGTGGAGATTTTTACATATCTCCACGAATCATGCATTTTCTTAACAGAAAAAAGTATTTTTAGCATGATGTCTGTCCGTCCGTCTGTCCGTCTGTCCGTCCGTATAGATGTGTACAGCCTGAACGGCTCAACGGATTTTGATGAAATTTGGTATATTTACTTAATGCATCAGTGGGATGAATTGATCAACTTTTGGTGCAAATCCGGAAATCGGAAGTGGGAGTATTAGCGATCGACGATAGGAAGGAAGGGTTTTTTTCATTCCAAATTTCACATGAGGAGATTTTTTTATATATAACCACTTTGTATTGGTTTTATCCTCGAGGAAAATCATATTTATTAGTTTTTTCTTAATTTAAAATTATATGTCGTCATCCAGCCATTCATGACGTCACAGTCAATCAAGATGAGTAAATTTCTTAACTGCAATTTAAAAATTGTGGCATCTTCAGTTAAATGAAAAATTATTTATTTGGAGATAAAAAACCAATCAAAAACTATCAAACTTATATCTTTATTTTTACGGTCAGTTTAGAAGAAAAAAAATTAAAACGTGGTAGGTAATGACCCTCTTTCGGTTGAGCTACATTTCTCAAAAGTTGTTAGAAAACTACAAATTTTGAATAATGCCCGTATACCAAATTTCGTGATTCTAGCTTAAACCGTTTTTGCGTAATCTTGTCTACTTACACACACACACACACACAGAGAGAGAGAGAGAGACATTTTTCTCAACCTTAGTGAAAATGACTCAGGGACCTTCACCTGTTTGGCACAAATTTTATGAGGGAGAACAATATTCCGGTAAAACGGTAAAACTGATGATAATCAAATTTTATATATAATATTCTAAAGGTGTCATGACGATCTGAAACATTTTCGCCTAGATACATTCATAAATATATATATAAATTGAAATAAAATATCAAAAAGTTCACATATTTCCAAAACTCTAATAAATCTAGAAAATGTAATTATTTTCTAAATTTCACTCATTATATTATATCATTTGGCAAAAATAAAAAAAATTAAAAAAAAAAAAAAAATAAAAGAAAATATCTACAATCCTTTCCATTTTAAATGATATATCGAAATTGGTTCTTTCTGTTTTTATCTACGATATAGCTGTCAGATAAATTGAATAAATAGGTTATTTGCCTTTGGGGACATGTAAATCAATATTCAACTTGAAATGAATTATTCATTATAATAAACTTTGATATCTGATATTCAAAAGAATAATATCGGCCATCACATAATTATACTTTTTTCATAGAAGCTAATGAATTCTTGTATCTTTCATATAAATAAAATTTTAAATAAATCAATTCAATGATCAAAAATAAAGGAAGATTTTTTTTAAATACAACACAAATCAACTTAAAAAGTTCTTTTTTTATATATATAAATTAAAAGTGTTCTGAATTTTGAAATTACTTTAATTTAGAACAGCGGTTGGGGAACTTTTTTAATCATTACCCCAAAATATTTTTTTGTAAGTTGATATTACCTCATGGTTTATAAAATAGCAAATTAAAAATATATACTTTTTACTCACACAAACGTTTGATTTTTACCCCCAATAATTAAAAATAGTTTTTGATCAATTTTTTTTAATCATCCAATTAATAATTTTTCATAAAATCACGAAATAAAAATGCCTTGTGAGCCCTTTCATCTCCTGTATAAATTAATAAATGTTGATCTAAATGGGATTTATAATAAAATTTATTTTTGCAATAATTAGATTGAAAGCGATATGGATTGAATCATCTTCAAATTTTTCGTCTAAATATTTCTCTGTATTCTTTTTGAGTTTTACATCATTTTTGAAAATTGAAAATATTATTTTATGAAAACCTTTGTTTAAATGTTTCGATAAAAATTCCTCACTTATAAAATTCGTATGACAATATACACAAGAATATAGAGGACCTAAAAAAATAATTATTTTCGTTATTTTAAATCAATATATTTCTGGTAATTAAACAAGTCTCACAGATTAGTTGGTTATGAACGGCAAAATGTGCCTTTAAGTAATGTTTTATTGACTAATCCACCAATTTTCGGTTTAAATCTAGAGAATGATATAATTAATTAATTTTTTAATTTTCATATATCCATACCGGTCATAGAAAAACCGAAAATTAGTGGCACGCTCTGGTGGTCAATTGATAAAACATGCTAGCTCAATAGAATATCAATGGATTTTTGAATTTGTCTGTTGTTAAATCCAATGACTCCTTCATAAATGTATTTATTAAAGCTTTTGTGGTTATTTTGATAATTATTAAGAGAATTTTTATTAAAAGACCACATTATTTGTATAAAATTATTTATTAAATTAAAATAATTGTACAACGTTTCAACTGCTTATTCTGCAGTCGTTTTCAAGTAACCGTACGCTTGCTCCGATTCAAGCGGACTGATGCATGTCGGGACACGTCACCTCTTATATAGGCAGTGATATTGGCGCCAATTTTTGGCTCCAATTTTTACCGCCAATTCTTAATCTCAACATGAAGTCAGCAGCAATTGTCAAAGCAAGCGTTTACAATCAAGAAGTATGATAGTGCATTATGTCTCTAAAATGAAGATACTAAATTATTTCCATAATCAAGATATATACACAAATACACATTAGATTAATTATATTTAATTTAATTTGACAAATTTTACTCATCCAACACTATGTTCCACATCTTATTAAGTCTATATCCATCCTCTTTGTTAATATTATTGGGATGATTATCAATTTCTATAGATTCTTTTATTTTTCTTTTCCACCAATTATTTTCAATATGAAGTGTTTCTACATTATCTAAATTTATTTTATGTCCTGTTGTTAAGGCATGTTCTGCAATTGCTGATTGATTTGGATGTTTCAATCTAATGGCTCTCTCATGTTCAGACATGCATCAGTCCGCTTGAATCGGAGCAAGCGTACGGTTACTTGAAAACGACTGCAGAATAAGCAGTTGAAACGTTGTACAATTATTTTAATTTAATAAATAATTTTATACAAATAATGTGGTCTTTTAATAAAAATTCTCTTAATAATTATCAAAATAACCACAAAAGCTTTAATAAATACATTTATGAGAAATATAACCTAAAAATTCAAAAGCAGGTAAGGAGTTATGATGGATTAATTGTTAAAAAAGCAAAATTATTAAGTTCTTTGAATTTCTTAAAAAGATGTCGTGATCAAGATATTATACCAAAAGGCTTTTATATTAAGCGAGTTGTATACACAAAAAGAGCGACTAGCATATATAATAATGCTAGTTTGGCTCTGTTACGAGAACGCATCACAAATATCAGGCAAGTTTTATTTACATTAGACACTGATTTATTCAATACATATAATAATCTAAAATCTGTTTTAACCCAGGAAGAAATTTCTTATTTGCAGCACGTATCCCAGACACACTTTAAATTTACACATAAAAAACAAACCGATATTCAAAAATCAAAATTTGATAAACTTTCATTCAATAAGACTAAAACATCTATTCAGAATTTTGATAATAACAAATTAGTAGTCAATCTATCAAATAAAAGTCTTGACAAAAATACCATCTCAGTGTTAGCAAAAGGACCAAAGTTCTCCATAGCACCGAATAAAATTCCAAAAATTGAGATAGTTAGTTCAATTGAATCATCCTTATATAACTTACCAAACAACATTGCAGAGGAAATTAGATTTGATACGATTAACATACTGAAAAATGCTAAACCACCCAAACCAAATTTGACCAAATCTGAGATGCGTGCTCTGAAGGAAATTAGAAACGATGACTCTCTAAAGATTATCCCTGCCGACAAAGGTAACGCCACTGTTGTAATGAATACAGCGGATTATAAACAAAAAATGGAAAATATTTTGAATTCTTCTACCTACGAAATACAGAAAAAAGATCCAACGGATAAATTCTGTAGAAAACTAAAATCAATAATAAAGAATCTACCTATTGAGGAAAAAGATAAAGATAAATTAAAACCGAAAGATCCACAAATACCAAAAATATACGGTAATCCCAAAATCCATAAAACCAACAAACCTTTAAGACCAATAGTTAGTCAAATCAATTCAGTGACTTACAACTCATCAAAATATCTAGCACATTTGTTAAAACCATTTACAGGTACTAATTTTTCATACGTTAAAAATTCCACCCACTTAGTAGAAATGTTATCAAAAGTAGAAATTACAAAAAATGATATATTGGTGAGTCTGGATGTGGACTCCTTGTACACAAATGTTCCTATTGACGAGACCATTGAGATTATAAAATCAAACATTACATTAGATAAAAATACTCTCGAATTAATAGAATTTTGCCAAAAATCTACATACTTTATTTATGATAAAAAGATTTATAAGCAAAAAGAAGGATGTGCTATGGGTAGTCCACTAAGCCCAGTATTCGCTAACATATTCATGGAAGAATTTGAATCAAAATTGGTCAATAATGCAATAAAGAAACCAAAACTGTTTCTTAGATATGTGGATGATATTTTGATGATTTGGCCTCATGGTAAGGATTCTTTAGTTAAATTTGTAGAAGCAGCAAATAATTTACATAAAAATATAAAACTAAGCGTTGAATGGGAAATAAATGAAGAGTTACCGTTTCTTGATGTATTAATTAAAAAGAAACAGAATAGATTAAGGTTTGATATTTTCAGGAAAACAACTCACACCAACAGATATATCCACGCAGATTCCCACCACCATCCATCACAAAAATATGGAGTGATAAAAACACTGCACAAAAGAGCCAAAGAGATATGCTCAAATGAAAACATTAAAAAAGAAAAACAACGATTGAAGGAAGCTTTCATAAACAATGGCTTCTCGGAATATGAAATTAGGAAATTCAGTAAAACAAAAAAGACAGAAATCAAAAATGAAAATGAAAAACCAATATACAGATCACAAATAACATTACCTTATATAAAAGGAACAACAGAAAAAATAGCGTCAAAATTGAGGAAACACAACATCAGAGTAACATATAAACCTCATAAACAAATGTCTTCTCTCACTTCAAATATAAAAGACAAAATTAAAAACGAAAATAATGGAGTTTATAAGGTAACTTGTGAATGCAAAAAAGTATACATTGGTGAAACAAGTAGAAAGATTTCTACAAGACTGTCTGAACATGAGAGAGCCATTAGATTGAAACATCCAAATCAATCAGCAATTGCAGAACATGCCTTAACAACAGGACATAAAATAAATTTAGATAATGTAGAAACACTTCATATTGAAAATAATTGGTGGAAAAGAAAAATAAAAGAATCTATAGAAATTGATAATCATCCCAATAATATTAACAAAGAGGATGGATATAGACTTAATAAGATGTGGAACATAGTGTTGGATGAGTAAAATTTGTCAAATTAAATTAAATATAATTAATCTAATGTGTATTTGTGTATATATCTTGATTATGGAAATAATTTAGTATCTTCATTTTAGAGACATAATGCACTATCATACTTCTTGATTGTAAACGCTTGCTTTGACAATTGCTGCTGACTTCATGTTGAGATTAAGAATTGGCGGTAAAAATTGGAGCCAAAAATTGGCGCCAATATCACTGCCTATATAAGAGGTGACGTGTCCCGACATGCATCAGTCCGCTTGAATCGGAGCAAGCGTACGGTTACTTGAAAACGACTGCAGAATAAGCAGTTGAAACGTTGTACAATTATTTTAATTTAATAAATAATTTTATACAAATAATGTGGTCTTTTAATAAAAATTCTCTTAATGACTCCTTCATAGTTATAAACAGAAAGTTATTTATTTATAAAGCACATTAATATTTTATAAAATATTTTAATTGTTAATAATAATAATAGAATATATCTGTGTGTGTGTGTGAATGGATACAGGTTTAATAATTAAAACCTCTCACCACTCTTGAAGCACAACCTGATTACAGGGATACATGGTCAATATTATATTAATATTTTTATATAAAATATATAATTCTAATTATAAAAATATTTAATTTTAGCTATAAAAAATATTTTATTTTTATTCAAATAATATTTAATCCCATTTAAAATAATATTTGATTTAATTTTTATTAAACAAATATATTTAGTTTTTTTAGAAAATAATTTAAATTTAACCGACGTCACAGATTTATATGCAAATTTTAATATTTTTTATCTCGTAAACTAGGAGCGTCGCGCAAAAATTTCATAGGAAAAGTTTATTAGAAAAGGAACCCACTTGTAAAGTTTTATCCAAATCCATGTTGGAGAAACTTTTTTATACAATTACCATTTTAGTGACAATTAACATTACTTTCGATGAAATAAACATAGAAATAAATATTAACAATATATCTTGGATATTTTGTGTCTTCTTCTGAATAAAGATCCATTTTTAATTGATTAATCTATTAACAATTATAAAATATATACTAGGTAATAAGCAGGTGGGTGAAACACAAATGAGACTTCCGGAAACTTTATGTGATTTTACTACTATCATTGTTAGATGGCGCTGTTGTCGACAAATTACATTTTTACCGACCGACTATAGCAGCGGTTGAGGAACTTTTTAATCATTACCCCAAAATATTTTTATGTAAGTTGATATTACCCCATGGTTTATAGCAAATTGAAAATATATACTTTTTACTCACAAAAGTTTCATTTTTACCCCAAAAAATTTCATTTTACCCCATTTGGGGTAGTTTACCCCGGTTCCCCAACCACGCTTTTAGAATATAATAAAACCTTAAAGGTTCCATATCTGGTGAATGTGGTGCTTAAGAATAATGTGATAGATTTTTAACAAAAATACTATCGTATTATTATTTCAATATGTAATTCTGTTTCATAATTTAATTTTTCAGTAAACTGGATATTTCTTAACATTATTATGTTTTTGTATTTTAATTAAATATAATCGCATAATAATTAATTATTTTTTTTTATTAATTTTTTTTTTTGAGACATTGTCTTACAATAGTACTGCTTAAAACTACCAATTTAAAAACTCTAAAACTATATTATTGTCTGATTGTAAATGAATACCAGTGGTATTTGTAAATGGATCGATGTGGCCCAAGGCACTTTAACGTTGTCCGTGCTTTATCTTAAGAGAAACAAACTGTTTTATTCAGGAGACAGGTAGCCTGCAAGAGTTCAAGCCCATAGTTATTTTGTCATGGGACTCTTTTATAAGGGAGGCAAAAGACATTCGAACTTGAAAACATTAAAGGACATTGCTATCCACCCTCACATTAAGTTAATATTTAATTTTAACTTTCAACAGAAGTGAAAATGGGCCAAAAAAAAGGTGTCTGACAATGCATCATTGAAATTCCATAGAATATTCAAATTAAATCAAAAATACTAATAGTAAATACTACTAGTAAATACTAATAGTAAATAATTATAATAAAGTCATTATTAATTGATATATATATCACCAATTATTTGTAGAGTTTAGTAAAACATATGACTCAATAAACCGGGATAATCTTTACAAATTTTGATCTTCAAATTTATCTCGAAGGTAGTAAAGAAAGAGTAAGTTGCGGAAAGCAATTGTCAAAAACTTACGAAATTCGAAATGGGTTAAACAAGGAGATTCACTATCACTAATTCTATTTAATTTAATACTGGAGTATGTGATTAGACAAATTGGGGAAAAGTCAAACGGAAACTAATTAAACCAAAAAATCAATTATTAGGTTACGCAGACGATTTAATTATAATATTAATAGGAGATTCGGCAAATTGCAATTAAAGATAGCGTAAAAAAATTAATCGAGGCAGGAAAAGAGGTGGTGCTTGAAATTAATAATGATAAGACAAAATATAATTCTTAACATGCAAAACGTAAAATTTGAAAATGTAGAAAAATTTAAATAATTAATTAGGTTCTGTAATCACAATGTTTAATAATATTTGACAAGAATTTAAATTGAGGTAGCAATTGAGTAACGCCTGTTATTATTCAATAAAGGGGCTTATCTCGTCAAAATTCTTATCAAGGGAATTCAAAATTAAAATATACAAAACAATTATTTGGATGGCTGTGGGGCATGGTCTATGACCATGAGGGAAGAGAGTAGATTTAGAGTATTTGAGAATAGGATTCTTCACAACATTTATGGGACAAAGAAAGATGAGGTCACCAGGGAATGGTGGGGGCTGCATAACGAGAAATTGCATGACCTATATTTATCTCCAGACATAGTTAGAGTTATAAAATCGAGAAGGCAGGTTGCGTGGCTAGAATGGGAGAGGAAAGAATGGAGAAAAATATTTTGATGGGGAGACCGATTGGGAAATGTCCGCTTGGAAGACCAAGGACGCGGTGGTTGGACAATGTAGGAAGGGACGTAAGAGAGATGGGAGAGGGTAGGAGTTGGTGGTTATATCTCTGGATAGGGATACTTGGAAAAATGTGGTTGCGAGTTGTGTAGAATCACAGAGATAGATTGATAATATAAATATATATATATATATATATATATATATATATATTTATAATGTATATATAATTAATAATATAATATATAATTATTTTCTAATACTATGTCTGATTTAATTTGAATATTCTAAGGAATTTTTATGATATATATATACATAATTTTAAATATTTAATTACATATTGATATTGATATATATATATATATATTTAAATTGTAATTAGGAGCAAATATTTTTCATCAAAAATTACTAAAAGTTTACAAAGATTTTTTAAATAAAACCAATATACATTATATAATATGATTCAAAGCTTTGAAAGATTATGAATCATTTGATTAATCATTTATCATGAAGATTTGATGATTATAAAAAAATAATCAAAGAAAATAAAAATAAAATAAACAATAGATAACTACACAACTCGTCAATGAAAAACGATGTGAAGAAATGAAGAATGTAATAATAATTTTTTAACTATTCAATTTGATAGGTGATTGTGCAGGTAGTTAGTCCCTAGTTGACATTTCCCATCACCATCTACATCTACAATCATGCCGTTTCATTGATGATCTATATATATATATATATATATATATATATAAGGTCCCTGAGTCATTTTCACTAAGGTTGAGAAAAATGTGTGTGTTTGTGTGTGTATCTAGACAAGATTACGAAAAACGGTTTGAGCTAGAATAATGAAATTTGGTATACATGCTTATTCAAAATTCGTAGTTTTCTAACAACTTTTGACAAACGTACCTCATTCGAAAGAGGGTCATTACCTACAACGTTTTCATTTTTTTTTTCCTCTAAACTGACCGTAAAAATAAAGAAATATGTTTGATAGTTTTTCACATGATTAAAAATTGTATAAAACTGCTATATATAGAATTTCAGCTTGATTGAATCGCTGAAAGTACCGGAATTAATTTTTTAACACTGCAAATCTCGCGCCAACACGAGACGAAGTACCATCAACAAAGAGCTAATCATGCGCTGGTTTAATAGATATTATTTATTAATTTGAATTTATAATTTATATTTAATTAAATTAAATTTAAATATATGTTAATTAATCCAATTCAAATTGCGAGATAGTCGAGTGGAGACACTCCAGCTTATTTAACAAAATAAGCTATTTAATTTCAAATTAAGCTCGAGATATCGATAAATATCAAGAAGAGCCTCTTCAGGATTGCTTGACCATGAAACAGAGAACAATCGCTGCATTTATAATAAAATTGTGAATCTTTTAAAAGACGAGGTAAGCGTTATTGCATTTGAAGGTTAGTTTCTTATTCAAAACGTTAAGAATATGCTTCCCTTTATTTTAATTAGATAATGTTTGATTTAATAGTAATTTCAAACCATAGATGCAATACAATAGTTAATACATTATATAAATCAATTTGAAATATTTTCTTAATTTGAATATTAACAATTTTATTTCTGAAACAAATTTGACATTATTTTTAGAAATTGACCGGGGGTGGTCAATGAGTTAAATATTCGTATTAATATAATATTTTTTTAAATTCATATATTATTTAATAAAGAATAATTAGATATAAAAAGGACAAATAAATGGGTAACAAAAAATAATAAATCTGGAGTGTCTCAACTCGACTATCTTGTAAATTTGAATTGGATTAATTAACACATATATTATATTTAAATTAAATTTACTTAATTAAATTATAAATTAAAATTAATAAATATAAATATATTAAACCAGGATAAAATAACATATATTATATTTAAATTAAATTTAACTAATTAAATTATAAATTAAAATCAATAAATAATATTTATTAAACCAGCACGTGTTTGGCTTTTTGTTGATGGCACCATGTAACTTGCTGACGCGTGATTTGCAGTAGTTTTAAAAAATTAATTCCGGTACTTTCAGCGATTCAATCAAGCTGGAATTCTATATATAGCAGTTTTATACAATTTTTAATCATGTGAGGAAGTCACAGATTTTGTTAATAATTTATTGTAATTTTTATCCTACTTTAAATAATTATATTACAAAGAACATTACTCTTTTTTTCTAGATAAAAATTGTGGCATTTTCAGTTAAATGAAAAATTATTTATTTGGAGATAAAAAACCAACGTTTCAGCAATCATATGAAAAAATAAAAATTGATTAATGAAATGTTCAGTTAAATAAATAATTTTTCACTTAACTTAAAATTCCACAATTTTTTTCATCCCAATAATTCCTTCGAAATAAAAAAAACTCTAAGCTGACCGTAAAAATAAAGATATATGTTTGATAGTTTTTCCACGCGTTTAAAAATTGTATAAAACTTCTATATATAGAATATCAGCTTGATTGAATCACTGAAAGTACCAGAATTACTTTTTGAACACTGCAAATCACGCGCCAGCACGTGACGTGGTGCTATTAACAAAGCCTGGTTTAATAAATATTATTTATTGATTTTAATTTATAATTTAATTAATTAAATTTAATTTAAATATAATATATGATATTTTATCCAATCCAAATTTGCGAGTTAGTCGAGTGGAGACACTCCAGATTTTTGATTAATTAATTGCCCATACTATGCAAATTCATAGGATTGTACAAGTAGAGACGAGCCAGTTGACTTCTCCAAAGTTTCAAAGTCACCTACAAATATACCGTTTTATAAACGGATTATAAATATATATATATACATTTTCTGATACTAAATCTTTTTTCGGACCTTAGATTACCAATTAAAAATTTCATAGTATTTAGTTATATATAGTCCAAATGGATAATTTACTAGATTAGATAATAATATCGACTTATTTCATTTCATTTTTATATATATAAATGTTTAATAAAATGCCAATTTTGGAACAAGTCAAATGATAAAATAGTAGACTGAAACACGACACTCCATATATTAATTCAACCATCGTTAGTAATATTTTCAGAAATACTAAATAATATATTGTCTTTTCAATTGCATTTGCATTACACTATACACTCAAGCTATTTTAGAGCCATTATCTTAACCGATTTAAATCACGATGTAAACTATATTTAAATGGGAATAGTCTACCTAAAATAGATCACACTACTAAAATAATTAATGACATTTATTCGTTCAATATAAAGAAAATATCACTAAAATAAATATATCTTCTCAATAGGATTATTTAAATAAATCGATTAATATTAATTAATTAAGGAAAATGATATTTATTATGTATAAAACAAATATATACGAAGTCTGTTCAAAAGAAAAGGAGAATTTTGTATTATTTCGTAAAGTATTTATTTATTCATCAATATCCATTTTGCTCCCTTCAAAGTAATTCCCTTATGCCAGCACTTCTTCTAATCGTTGAAGCATATCTGAAATGCGCTTTTCGGTATGGTCATCAGCTCGTTATTCGATTCCGCTTTTTAGTTTTGGGAATAGGAAAATGTCGCAGAGAGCCAAATCTGGTGAATACGGTGGTTGAAGCATGATTAGGGTGTTGTTTTTGGCCAAAAAATCACGAACAAACAATGATATGTTTTCCTTTACCAGTTGATTCCTTTCAATCCTTTCCCTTATTCTTACTCTTCCCCCCTCCTTCCCTTGTTCCTTTAAAAATTCAAGTTTATTTGGATGAAGGAGATACCTAGCATAGATTCATATAAAAAAATAAAATATATTACATGAGTCTCCTATATATCCTGATTACGCGCATTTTTCAATCAGCAAAACTTCGTATTTTCACGATTGAGACATGTCTTATAAGTGCCTCTGAGAGGACCCACCTCTCCAAGCTTATTATTAAAAAAACTTGGAACTCATATTTATTGTACTCTTTGGAGTATTAGCAGAACCAATCTATTCAATGTTTTTCATTTTATTAAAATTTTTGACTATATCTTGTAAATTATGACCAAGACAAATCAATTGAACATAATTTTAACCAGATTCTAATTAAAATTGATTTTTAGTACGATTTAATGGAAATTTTTAATTAATTTTAATATCGGTTTATTTTTACAGTTCAAAAAAAATATTGCCTTATAACAACAGATAAAACCTATGCCAATAAATTCATTATGAAACGTAGATTCATTTTCACTACTATTATATAATTTTACGCTTCTTCGTTAATTAAATATTAATTATTGAATTTTGACTGATTGAAAGAGAATATTCGCCGGCATGTTGATTGGCGGCCAACTCAAATGCTTAGCTTATCTGTGACTATGAAGGGGACAATTGTATTTTTAATTCCTGCATAGCAATCACTTGTTTACCCCCAATGGATGAGATTCAACTTCCTTTGGCCTTATTTCCCTAATACACGCTTGCTATATACTCAAAATTAATTTTACAAATTCATCTTCAATTTTAATATATTATTTTATTTCATTAATTTAAAATATTATATTATAATAGAAACCAGTATTTTTATTATTTGTATATCTTATCTTATTATACTTGCAAAAATTGTATATATATATATAATATAGGATCAAATATTTTATCAAAAAAATTTGAAAATATTTTTCATCTTGAAATAAAAATAAAATTATTTTAATTAATTTGTATCATTTTAGGAAACAAATTTTTGATGGGTCATTTTTAGAAAACCCATTTAATAATTGTAATAAATAATTAAAAAAATTGTAAAATGTTTAAAATTTATAATAATAAATTGTATAAATTTGTTAAACGGTCGAGCGATAGCAGAAAAAAGACAAAATATTATATTAATTCTTTATAAATTCTTTCTTAATTACTCTCTAATAAAAATATAATTTTAAAAATATTTTATATATATATATATATATATTATCTTATATATTGAAGAAGTTCATTTATAATTATATATTTCACTAAATCATTATATAAAAATTAATTTATACCTATATATATATATATATATATATATAGGTACCAATTAATTCCTCAGTATTATAATAATATTATAATTATTTTTAGTGGCGTCGGGCCCGGGGGGGGGGGGGCACGGGGGGCCCCAAACATTGTGCAAAAAATAAATTTAAAAGCGATTAGTTTTGTAACTAAGAACACACCTAAAAGTAAAAAAAAACCTCTTTAAATTACTTATAAGTATAGTCTAAACGTTATGTATAAATAAATAATTTATTTTGTAAAAATTTTTTGCGGGGGAGACACCCGGACACCACCTGCCCCCCCCCCCCCCCCCAGGCCCGACGCCACTGAAAATAATAGATGACGCCACTGGTTATTTTTATAACATAATCATTTTATTTTTCTGAATAGCTTTTATAAATAGATAATATTTTTTTACATTTTAATCAATTTTTGAGAAACAATTTCGTACAATAAAATGAGTGAAATTTTGCGAAAAACTGAAGGAAAGTTCGGTTAAGGTGAAACGACGGTTTCCTCTAACACAAGCGGCGGATTTCTATGAGGTAGGAATTTCGAAGCTCGTTCATCGCTACAATAAACATCTCAAATTTTTTGGAGATTATGTAGAAAAATAGTATTTTACTTGCTTTTTCAAATGTAAATAATAAAAAATATTTTCCTGTACTAGTTTTGTCTTAATTCCAAAACGTAACCTACTTTGTGAATTGCCCTCATATATATCGAAATGTCATATGAAGGCTACCACATATATTTATTGATTTTAATATATTTTTGCTTTCTAAGCAGATATAATCAAATAGAAATAGAAAAAAAAATTTTCTTTCTTGTTTTTATTATAATTTAATCTAATAAAAGAGTATTCATCTTTGTTTTTTGATTTAAATTAGTAAATAATATTGAAAAATTATTTCTTGTATTAATAGTCAATTTAATTTCGATATTTTTTATTTTTTTTTTTAGGTACAGTTCAGGTAAGTCTTCATCTTTTATATAAGTTTTCTCTTTGCTCAATTAATATAATTTTTTATTAATTCTCTATCAATCCATCTTTTTAGTCAAACAAATTTTATAAAATATTACTAAAGAAATTAAAAATTCTATACTAATCATCATTTTTTCCAATTTTTCATTTTAAATATCTTACATAGCTCTTTTGTCTATGTATTATATTTATTTTATTTGATTATATGATATCAAATTTCGATAACGTATATTATAGTATAGATAGTAATTATTAAACAATAAATCATTTCATATTTGTTTATTTTTTTCCATAACATTTCTTAGTCATATCCATAATAGAGATTAAAATAATATTTAAATAAATATTAATAAAAAAAAATGTTTATTATTTATATTATTTGATAATTTGTATATTACAATGATAAAACAACAATTTCTATATTTATAAAATGAATTTGGTTAATTGTTAAATAATTATTTTGTTTGATTAAATAATATTTTTTTTTATTTATAAAAATACATTTTTTTGATGATTAATTAAAAATTAGAATAATAGAGTTGTTATCACTCTTTTCTGTTAAATTGGTAAGATTAATATAAGGAGTGGTGGATCATGACAAGTGGACACCCTCAGTGGCGTCGGGCCCGTGGGGCCCAAATATTGTGCAAAAAATAAATTTAAAAGTGATTAGTTTTGTAACTGAGAACCCAAAAGTAAAAAAAAAAAATCTTTAAATTAAGTATAGTCTAAACGTTATGAATAAATAAATAATTTATTTTGTCAAAATTTTTTTCCGAGGGAGACCCACAGAACTACGCTTCTCCCCCCCCCCCCAAAAAAAAAGTAGATCACGTTACTGGACACCCTAATCCTAAAATAAGGGGATATCCACAATCAATAAAGATCAGAAAAAGAGTATTTGAATCAATTTACTATAATTACTTTGAACTATAAAACAATCTTCTCTTTCCATTAATATATAAATTTTTTTTTTTAATAATTTTAAGGAAGATTCTATTTTTATCACGTTTTACTTATATTCTTGTCTGTGTGTTTGTATGGGTCAAATCTTGCAATCGATTTTTCGACGACTTCCAATCATCGGATTTTCTTGAAACTTCACCAACAGCTTTGCTCTCGATGACAATACAATATTATCATTTCTATGAGCTTCTAATTGCTACAATTTGAATGAAATAATCCAAAATTATTCCTATATATAAAAATTCAAAATGTCGGATGTAAACAAAAAAAAAATGTAAACAAAAAAACATAAAATCCCCAACTTTATAAATATAAATATTTAGTACACATTCATTTCTTAAATTATACTTCATAAATTTACTTAATATGAGTAAACTAAAATCGATTGCAAAATTTGAAGACTAAAAAGTAGAAAATAATACTTTATAAAAAAAAAATTTTAAAAAACCACATTTTACTAACGGACTAAAAAGGAGAAAATAATTTTTTTCTGAAAATCCATACTGACATTACATACAAGAGATCTGATTTGAATCAAACTGTCCATAACGTAAAACGTACTATAATTACTTTCAACTATAAAACAATCTTTTCTTTCCATTAATATATAATTTTTTTTTTATAATTTTAAGGAAGATTCTATTTTTTAAAATACGAAGGTGTTCATCGAAAGAAGCCCAATGGCGTCAAGGCAAGAACAAAAGATTAATAATGAAATATAAATTAAATTAAACTCATTATAACTATAACTATAACTAATAAATTAATAATAAACGATAATAGAAGAAAAAATAAATAAACAGAATAAATTCAAATAAAGAATTATTAGATCGAAAATAAACAGAAAAAGAATAAATGCAAGATCTGACGATATCGTTTAGTTACGAGAGCGATAGGGGGGAGAAGAAGAGATTGAACTGAAGGAACTCTCTCAAATTTACCATTAAGAGAGCCCAAAACTCGAGATATTTTTACTTAACAGTCTCCATAGAATGAAAGGTACGTTATAATGAAATTAATTTCATAATAAAAGAATTACATGTTTTCAGAATTTATAGGAATTATCCATTTCTAATTCTTGATTTGAATGGAATGGATAGAAAAAAAAATGGAAATAAAAAATCATATTCATAGTCAATTAGAAATTATATGATATAAAAATATAAATATTTTAAAATAAATTAAAAGAAAAAAAATTTAAAAAATTTGATTGGCAATGTTTTATTTTGTCAATTCAAAGTTAAAAATTAAGGGTTGAAATTTACCTTGGAGGAATTGGAATATTAAAAAAAAATGAAAAACTCATTATTTAATACAATGACCTAGATAAGATTGAACTATAGATAATGAAATTAAGTAAATCATTTGAATAAATTGAAAAAAGTGTGTTTTTCTAAGAAGTATACCCCCTATCAGAAATATCAATTAAAACAATATCCAATTGTTATAAAATTTCATAGGTTTTTTTCATGGAAAAAGTAATATTTTACTTTGCCCCTTGGAATTAGGCAATTAGTCATACGGCTGCACGCGCGCATTCACCACCCACTTTCCACCCGCTTTTCATATTTATCATTAAAATTTCGTTATTATTCATCCAATTTCAACCAAATTTTAGTTCTAATCATTAAATATCAATTTTTTATATTATTTTACTATTTCAACTTCATATACTCTATTTAGATTGTAATTTAATTATATAGAAAAGAAATGAAAATTTAAATTCTTTCAGGAACCTTTGTATTAAGAATACATTCATCCTACATTTTCTTATCAGTATCTCACTTAAAGTCTTTCGATATATATTAATTAATAATAAGAATGAAAATC
Organism: Labia minor; assembly: GCA_963082975.1. Classification (NCBI taxonomy): domain Eukaryota; kingdom Metazoa; phylum Arthropoda; class Insecta; order Dermaptera; family Spongiphoridae; genus Labia; species Labia minor. The sequence continues at coordinate 57,325,804 of OY720348.1, read as the reverse complement.
TCATTTCTCATTTTTTTTATTATATTTATATTAATAAGACATATTCCTTTTTTTCCTATCTATCTATCTAGCGGTGTATCTTTTATTTATTCTATCTATTCTTATATTATTTTTTTTTCTATATGAGTTATTTAAAATTCGATAGATTCTTAACCAATGATGATTGTAAATTGGAAAAGAAGAAGAAATTAGTAAAAAAAAATCGTCTTTTAAAATAAGAAGCCTTTTAATGCTGAAGAAGTATAGAAAAATTAAAAGCACACATTTTATAGATTAATATTTATTTAGTACAAATGTAAAATAAAACTTAAATATAAAGGTTGATTATCATGAAATTTTTTAAA